>JAGFNQ010000113.1:342425-356724 GCA_024364735.1 Boesenbergia rotunda
TTTAAAAACGAGTTGAAAATTAGGATTTTCCGATCAAGAGAAATAAGTCGAATCTGAGTTAATCAGAGGCGCAATGGAAGCTAAAAATGGCTAAGTCTTTTGAAGACTTTTTGGGCGAATTAAATGAGTTTAATTCGCGACCGGTTCGGGTTGGTTTGGCCCGCCAAAGAGGGTGCTAACCCTCCTTGGATGGCCGGCCACAATAGAGGGAGAAAACCAATTAATTTTGGTTTAATTAATAAAATAGATCTAGCGTGATTTATTTTATAAATTATGGATAAATAAATTTGTATAAAGAAATTTATATAAATAAATTTGTAGAAATTTATTCTTTTATGGAAGTTAAAATAAATCCATGAATTGGTTTATTTTAATTTTATAAAATCAATTATGAATTGATTTTTCCATAATAAGAAAGTTTATAAATTTCTTATAAAATTTATTCCATAATTTAAAGAGAAGAAGAATTTGTTTTATTATAAATTAGTTATAATAAGACTCGGCTTAAACGGAATAATTAATAAGAGAATTTATAAGATAAATTTCTTATAACTAATTCCGTTAATTCCGTTAAGAGGGAGACTTAGCAAAGGAGTTGCTACTATATAAAGGAACCAAAGGCAAGCCCTTATTCCTAATCAACTAATCAAGTTGTGAAGAGCTCTCCCTCTCTCTCTCTTCTCTTCTCCCTCCCCTCTCCTCCCTTAGGGCCGGCGCCCACTTGGTGACCTAGGGCCGGCACCCTTCATCCATCTAGGGCCGGCGCACCTCATCCACTTCCTTGGGTTGTGGCGTGAGCATTCAAGAAGAAGGAGAACCCGAACAAGAAGACGAAGAAGCGGATAGCGACTCCTCTCTTCTCGGAATTCGATTCTGTTACTTCGTTGGTTAGTTTCCCTTTCCTCTCTTGATCTTTCTTGTTGTGCCTATAGAGAATCTAGTAGTTCTCGTCGGCACAAAACTCGTGACTTTGCGAAGTCATCATGAAGAGAACTCGGCGTGGACGCGAATAGAGGCGGAGCTTCCAAGGGACGCTACGGTTGGATCTCGTCCCTTACTTCGAGTTACGAGAGGTATAATGTAAATTAGTTTACTTTTCCGCAAAGTTTTATTTTATGATTATGTCAATACACTATAAGGTTGCATGCTAGATACGAAGTTAAAATAATTTAAGAAATTATTTTATGCAAATTCTTCCGCTGCACGTAAAAATTTAAAATTTTACGAACTCGTATCCTTGTCAACATGCACCCGATCCCAACAGGGATGACTTATCAAATGGGACGAGGCCAACAAGGAGGCGCTGAATCCTCCCCCGATAGTTCCCAATGCACCCCTATCCCTACCGAGTCCTCAGAGGGGACTGTTGACTCTTCCCGTGGGTCTGCCTCGCCCGACAGGGTAGAGGCCACTGTTATACCCCCGTCGGTGGCAAGCCGAGGGCCCTCTGATCAACGGGTTAATCCAGTAGCGGATCTTCCTTCCGGAGGTGGCTCTCCCCTGATGGTCGTTCGTCCAGAGAGGGTTAGTGAGGGGTCCTCCTCTCCCCTTGCCCCTTCAACACTCTGGTCCGCTGGTCGGCAGAAGAGACGACTTCCAAAGGGTGTGGGTCCTAGATGGAAAAAGTTGTGCTCCGAGGATCCCGACCTTCTCCCCTCAGTGTCTGAGGAGGTTGTTTCTCCTCCCGAGGGGGGAGCATCTGTTCTCGCATCTTCTCCTCTTCACCGGGGCTCACTGTCGTCCGAGGGACGAGATAACCTGCCAAGGTCCCCAGGAGGGGCAGTCGTACGAGTCTCGGCTGGGCCGCTAACCACTTTCCGAGAGACCCTTCTGAAGGTATAAGTTACAGTTGCATTAGGTATTCTCTTGTATACTCTCTGACTTATTGGTGCAATAACAGGCAGCTGAAGATTGCCTAACTGCCGGTCGGGGTTTGTATTCCTGGCCCCAAGTTGAAGCCTTGACCTGCCGGGCCATGAGAGTCGAGGCCACAGCGGATCATGAGCGCTGGGCAGAACTTATGCAGGCGGGGGTCAACCGAGCCCTCCGAGCGAAGGTAGAGCATCTACTAGACGCCTTGCAGGACAAGGAGTTGGCTCTTCAAAACTCCCAACACCGAGAACGCCAGGCGTCTGAAAGAGCGGTGGCCGTTACGCGGGATCTGCTCCAAATAACGCAGGAGAGGGATCAGCTTCAAATACGAGAGAGGAGGTTGTCGGGTGACATCCGACTTATGGCAGCCTCGACCGAGAGACTGAACGTGCACATTCAGGATAGGTGCAGCAACTTAGCCAGAAGGAGTTTGACTTTCTGATGGCCACTAATCGTGCATCTGCCCTGGAAGATGACCTGGCCCAATCTCGATCGGAGGTATGGGCCACGTCGAACAGACTCAGGGAGGCCTTGGCTGATCAGGATGGGATGTCTGGTGAGTTGGGACGACTGAAATGCGCCCATGAGGCTGCTGAGGCCGAGCTTCACACCCTCCGAGCTACTAAAGCTTCTAGCTCTGAGGAGGCTGAAGCAGCCTTCAAGGCGAAGTTCTTGGAGTCGGATGAATTCCATGCCCTCGTAGCTGACCAGGTAGTGCAGTGCTTGCAGCAAGGCTTCGACGGGGCTATCGACCAGTTGAATAAGGATCAACTTCTGCCTCCCCATGCTGACCCACGTTTGTGATTGCCGACCGAATTGTAAAGAGATTCCCTCCCAAGGACCCGAGGTAGTAGGGTTGCATGTTTTACCAGGGAACTAGGCCCCTATTGTATCAATTTTGATTATCATGATCATATTTTCTTACTTTACTGTTTTGCGCATGCTTTTGGACCCGGTTCCACGTGTAATGCGCCTTCGCTGCGAGGGCTCAAAGGAGTAAAAAGATAGAAATTTTTCCTGAGGTGGGTCCTGGGTACGGGTCTCTCGTAATAACCCTGCCAGCTTCCATTGTCATGTCTGCATTTATTTCCCTAATGGGCTCCGGCCAACCCTTTCCTTTTGGCGGCTGCTGGTGGTTCCCGAACCGTCGCCTCATCACACGCAATGTCTTGAATGGGCTCATAAAAGATTTGCGGGTTCCTAGGCGCGGCGAAGGCATGTTGATCAATGCGACGCTTCGAGGTAGGCGTCCATTGTTGTTCCCATGCCATGCCTGCATTAAAGGCACTGGGATGCAGTGGTCACTATAAATAGGGGAGAAGGGTGAACCGTCTTCTCCATCCCTTCCGCCTCCTTTCTTATTGATGGCGAGATGTCATTGCCTTTTCTTCCACCCCTTTTTGCGACCGCAGTTGTCTATGTCGGAGATGTAGGAGGGTTCCCGTCTGAAGGGCCTTGCGGAGGGGGAAGCCTTGCATCATTTGTTGGGGAGCATGATGGATATGACGTCCAGGGTCTCGCTGAAGATCCTGGTGGAGGTTGGGCTCCGGGATTATTTGAGGAGTCCAGAAAAGACATCACGTGGTCCGCCAGGGGGCATGACGGAGATGACATATCCTGATGGTTGTCTCCCCCTAGTCAGTCCGTGGTGGTGTATTCCTGGTTTGCTTCAGACGTCATCCTCTTCCGAATCCTCGCTTTCCCCGAGTTCTGGTCATAGGATGGTGTTTGTGGGATACGTCGTCACGAAGAGGGGAGGGGTTGTCGCCATTGCTTTTTTTCCCCTGTTAAGGCAATTCTTCTTTTCCGGTATCCAGAGAGAAACTGCAGTTGCTGCTCTCCCTCCTCTTCCTTTTGAATGTTGTGTCGGAAGACGTAGTCGGGGTCTTCAGATGGGGTTGTGCTACCCATGTGTTACCTCAGGCATCCTCATCTGTTACCGGTTACTTGGATGAAGTACCACGATGATGGTCGAAGATTCAAGGAGGACGTCGACGGACTCCCGCATACTGCATATTTGGAAGACGGTTCCAAGCCAAGCAACCCTGCGGGAATGACGCAGTAGTGAAGAAAGGCCCAAGTAGAAGAGCGCTTCCTCTTACTAGATATTCTGATTGTATCTTGATATTTCTCTGAGACATTGGTCTTCATGTATTTCCCATATAAATAAAGCAAAATTTTTGTTACCTTGTGTATCTGTACTGTGTTAATACTTTGACTTCTCACTTGCTCTCCTTTAGCCGGGCAAGCCGTGTTATCTTGGCTTCTGCCGCACCTAAGTGTCCCGGGCCCTTGAGATGTCGCGAGACCTCATGGTTTTCGTACTTGGCAGGGAGTCCGTAGCAACCCAGACCAAGCCTAAGTACCTCGGGCATCCGTAGCACCACAAAGCATTAGGGTTTTTACACTTGGTTGGGAGTCCGCAGCAACCCAGACCAAGCCTAAGTACCCCAGACATTCGCAACACCGCAGACCAAGCCTAAGTACCCCAGGCATTAGGGTTTTTGGTACTTGGTCGGGTGTAGCAACCCATACCAAGCCTAAGTACCTCGGGCATTTGCAGCACCGTGAGGTATTAGGGTTTATATCCTTCGTTGGGCGTAGCAGCCCTGACCAAGCCTAAGTACCCCGGGCATCCGTAGCACCACGAGGTATTAGGGTTTTAGGTACTTGGTCGGGTGTAGCAACCCAGACCAAGCCTAAGTACCTCGGGCATCTGCAGCACCGCGAGGTATTAGGGTTTATTTCCTTGGTTGGGTGTAGCAGCCCAGACCAAGCCTGAGTACCCTGGGCATCCGCAGCACCACGGGGCATTAGGGTTTTTACCCTTGGTTGGGAGTCCGCGGCAACCCAGGCCAAGTCTAAGTACCTCGGGTATCCGCAGCACCACGAGGTATTAGGGTTTGGGTACTTGGTCGGGTGTAGCAACCCAGACCAAGCCAAAGTACCTTGGGTATTCGCAGCACCGCGAGATATTAGGGTTTTAGGTACTTGGCCGAGTGTAGCAACCCAGACCAAGCCTAAGTACCTCGAGCATCCGCAGCACCACAAGGTATTAATGTTTTGGGTACTTGGCCGGGTGTAGCAACCCAGACCAAGTCTAAGTACCTCAGGCATCCGCAGCACTGCGAGATATTAGGGTTTATATCCTTGGTTGGGCGTAGTAGCCCGAATCAAGCCTAAGTACCCCGGGCGTCCGCAACACCATGGGGCATTAGGGTTTTTACCCTTGGTTGGGAGTCCGCAGCAACCCGGACCAAGCCTAATTACCCCGGGCATCCGCAGCACCGTGAGGTATTAGGGTTTTTACCCTTGGTTGGGAGTCCGCAGTAACCCAGACCAAGCCTAAGTACCCCGGGCATCCGCAACACCACGAGGTATTAGAGTTTTGGGTACTTGGTCGGGTGTAGTAACCCAGACCAAGCCTAAGTACCTCGGGCATCCACAGCACCGCGAGGTATTAGGGTTTTGAATTCTTCTGTAGTGCGTGGGTAGTTTGAAGAAGACATTTTCCTTTATTCCTTGAATTTGCTGCAAGGCAGCAAAAATACACAGAAGGGCACACAATATATAATGCAAATCTTACCCGGACCGGAAGGGTCAGAGTCAGCTGCCTGTCTTGGACCTCCCGAGCCTCTGGTCCTTCTCACTCTGTGCATGACCTCCTGCTTCAGTTAGCCTTCAAGGCCCCTTGGGTTCTTCCGTGACTCCGTCTTGACTTCCCCGCTATAGCACCGCTGAGATACCAGCTGGTCTCCTTTGACTTCGACCACTCGATCAATGACGGAGAATTTGATCTTCTGGTGGTAGACAGAGACCACCGCCTGGAAAACGCTGAGCGCTGGGCGACCCAGGATAGCGTTGTAAGAAGAGGGAGCGTCCACGATCAAGAAGGGAGTCCTCCTAGTCCTTTCAAGTCTGTCGCTACCTAAGGAGAGTTATAGAGTGATTTGTCGTACTGGCTGTACTCGATACCCCGTGAAACCGAACAGAGGGGTCGAGACTGGGAGCAGTTCATCTTCATCAATCTGCATCTGGTCCAAAGCTGCCTTATACAGGATGTTCAGGGAACTCCCGGTGTCCACGAAGATGCGTTTAACCTCGTAGTTAGCAACACGAGCTATGATCACAAAGGCGTCTTCATGGGGAGCTTCCACCTCTTCCAGGTCAGTCGACCCAAAAGATATTGTGGGGTCGGGCTCCTGACTCCGATTGATCCCAATGGAGTAGTTTTCCAGTCACCGGGTATGAGCTTTCCTTGTCCGGTTGGAGTCCCCTCCGATAGGTCCTCCGGAGATGACTCCCACATGCCCAGAGGGCGGGCCACGCATAGGGCCTTGCCCTTTTGAGGATCTCTATCTAAGGAGAGGGATCTTCGGGGCGCGGGTCCCCAACTCCTTCCTCGCGATCGCGATCGAGACCGATGTCGGGCCTCGTTTTCTCCAGCCTGTTGCCGCCGAGGGGAGAAGTTTCGCCGTGGAGATCTTCGGCGATACCCCGGCTTATTCCACTTTCTTCGAGGTCGGGTATATGCCTCTTCACTAAACTTCTTCTTTAGGGCATGACACTCCTCGGTGGAGTGTGTGGAGCTGTCATGAAAGCTGCAGTGCTTCGGCAACGACTCCAGCTGTTCGGTGTCCACTGTCTCAACCAGCCTGCGCCGGCCCACCCACTGGTCCTTTCCGAGGTGGAGGTCTTTTCCTTGAGTCGGAGGTGGGGGCTCCCTCCTCTCAGACCGGGGCACCGCTGGAGGGAGAACTCCGGCTGGTTCCTTGCGCTGGGCGTGTTGTACTTCTTCCACGTTAACAGAATGTCCCAACAGGTCGTCGAAACTGGCGGGGGGCTTTTTTATCAGGGATCAGAAAAAGTCCCCTTCGGCCAGCCCCTAGGTGCAGGCACTGACAAGGATTTCAAACGTGGCGCTGGGCACATCCTAGGCCACCTGATTGAATCGCTGGATGTACTCTTTGAGCGGCTCCTTAGGCTTCTGCTTAAGGGCAAACAGATTAAGTGTCGTCTTTTGGTACCGACGGCTACTGGCGAAATGGTGGAGGAAGGCGGTTCTGAACCCCGCGAAAGAGTTGATAGACCCTTGCGGCAACCTCTGGAACCACCGCTGGGCTGCTCCCGACAAGGTGTTCAAGAACACCCGGTACTTTACACCGTCAGTGTATTGGTGCAAGAGTGCGGTGTTCTCAAACTTACATACGTGATCCTCCGGGTCTGTTTTCCCGTCATAGTCGGCAATCCCAGGCCCGTGGAATTGCTTCGGCATGGGGTCTTTGACAATTTCGGATGAGAAAGGAGTAGCGGGGACCTTAAGGGAGGTCTTCAGTTCCTCCTTCTTCCCTTGTCTTTCTTCATGCCTCTGCGCACTGGAGGCTACCGAGTGGGCCTTCTCGTACTCTCCGGGAGAGTCCCGTCAGGGACCTGGGGTCGCTTCGTCTCGTCGGCCCACTGGTGTGATGGATCTCCACGAGTGCGAGACGGAGACTCTAGGGATCTCCTCCGGCGCAGGAGCCCCCTGTTGCGAGGCCGCTTGTTCGACTTGATGTTGCTCGAGCACTTCTTTGACAATGTTGGCCACCAAGCGATCGAGTTCCTCCCTAGTAAGGACAAAGGGTTATCCTTCTGGTCCTGCCATCGGTGCTCCTTCAAGTGCTTTGTTGGTTTCCCACAGACGACACCAAATTTGTTCCGGAACGAGTCGACGACGATGGCTAGTCACCGAGGTTCGGCCCACGTGAAAGCTGACGGTAGGGGAGGAACTCTACCCCCTGCGAGATCAACATGAGCGTTAGGGGAACATGCCGGAGATTGTCCGGCGGAGCCCACTCCGACGCTCAAGTCAGTACCTCAATGGAAGAAGGTGTAAGATAGAAAAGAGAGCGCAAGTTGTAGAGAATGCTTAATCCCCTTTACCAGAGGGGTTGGGGTACCTTTTATACTGGCTTCCGCTGTTTTGTCACGTCCTCCTCCTTTTTCGGTGGTTATTGGATAGCCTTTGAAACGGTCTCAGTCGTCATTACATTTCGACCCGTTGCGACATTTAAGGGTCGTGGTGATTCTGTGCCAGCGAGGACACTCATCCATAGATTCGCGAAGGAGGGGAAGAGTCGTTAATTGCTGTCGAAGGTAGCTAGGGCTCTGCTTCCTCGAGGTGGTCTCGGGGTCTTCTGGCCCAGGTGATCACAAGCGTTATAGCTCCCGAGGTGGTCTCGGGACCCCGCCTCCCGGGGTGATCCCGAGAAGGATCTTCTAGTTGACTTCCCAGGACTGTCTCCCGAGGGGGGTCCTAGAGGCTCCTCCTCCCGAGAGTGTCTCAAGGGCTCTCAAAAAGGAGTCTCTGAGACTCATTGTATTCTGTCATAAAATTTCTTCATCCCACGTGTCTACTACGGATTATTCAACACTATCAACGAGTATACATGATAAGGTTCGTAGGATAACAAATTTTGTTACCCTAGGAATTTTATTGTTCAAACTACTTGTAGATCTTAAATATTTTTTTTATATTTAATATAATAATTTAATCTCTAAATTTTAAAAATAAAATCTTAAATCATATAGAAGTTAGGTGCGGATTGTGTCCGGAGCTTAACATATATTCAGTCCCACCGTCCAAAGTAATCTATCAACCTCTAGACTAATCTATCTCTCTAGGCTAATCTATCAACCTCTTTATCCTCCTCACCAGTGACAAAAGACGATTACTCGCCCTTTATCCTCCTCATCAGGATTGTCGAGGCGGAAGATGAGGATGAGACCATCTTCGAAATCATGACAAACAAATAACATCATAAAGTAAGATTAGGTCGCTTCAAACTGTTAGCTCTCTCTTTTGCTTCATCCGAAAGGTGAAGATACTTTTTCACATGAATAAATTTTAAATTTCACTCACAGACACTTTTGCCTAGGTAAACTCGACCGAGAGAAAAATTCATGTGCCTCAATTCCCGTGGACCCATAAACAAATTGTTTCCATCCTTAAATATCAAGACCCCCTAAACCCCAAAACCTCAGCAATTTCCCTCTTTAATTTCTATCAACAAACCCTCGACCCGACATTTCCGTCTTTTGTATCTCCCCGTCCGAGTCAAGCCAGCCGCTGGGCACATGCGATCTCCAGCGCAGCCTCCAACTCCCGCGAGTGTTGTTTTCAATAAACTGAATGAAGATGTTGTCAGCGTCACTGCCGACAGAGGCCTAGGCGGCTAGGCCGGGTGCTGCCATGGCCAAACAGTCGGTCCACTTTTCTTTTTCTTTCACTTTTAATGCTTCCCCTCTCGATCGTGTACTTTTTCCCTTAGAAAACCCCACTAAAATCCACTGCCTCTCAATAACTGATATCGATTCAGTGCTAATCACAACTGCATATTTTATTTTGACACAGCGAGTTCACCTCTTCCTGTTAAAAACTAATCTCAAGATCTCAACTGTTGTAACTCACGAGGCAAAATCCACTTCTCTCTCATGCTCATTGCTCGGATGGGCACCTGTCGTGAACAGCTGTTCCACTTCGCCAATCATTAAACAAATAGTAGGCGATCCAGGTGAATCACTTAGGTGGCATAGGCCTCTGCTCAGGATAAAATTAATTCTAATGTTCATGGTGGTGATCGCCTGATTAAAATAAGGTTGGGGTGGGTTAGGGTTTTTGATTTTTATATAACAATGATTGTGCGATCCAGTCTTATCATGTCCCTGTGCGTTAATGTAAACATCAAATGTTGCATCTAACTGAGAGTGATGGAGGGAGCCCTTGAATGCGTTGGTTGAGTTGAAGGAGGAATCAAGGAGTTGAGTTGGTTGAGTTGAAGGATGAATCAAGGAGTTGAGTTGGAGGAATAGAACGACGGGTGCTAAAAAAAATACAGGTCAAAATTTAAAAATAAAAACAAGATATCCTTAATTTTTTCCTTAATTTTCTAAGGAGGTAGATATAAACAGGAAAACTATTCAAAATATATAAAAAATAATTTTATATTAATCTGATGTCGTTTAATTCATCAACCGATTTGATTAAAATTCACTTTGATAACAAAAATTGAATTAGTTGACTAATTTATTCAAAAATTCATATCAATCCGATGTCATTCAATTCATCAACCGATTTATCTAAAATTTACTTTGATAAAAAAACTACATCAGTCAACTAATTTATTCAAAAATTCAAATAATATGAAATCGACTGATGAAAAAATCAATTAATTAATTTTGAAAAATGAGTAAACTCAGTCGATTAATTTTTTTTAATAAATTGACTAAGAATATTTTAAAAAATAATACGTGATGTAGACGATCTGATCATTCTAAAAACTTTCTACGTCCTTCGATAAAGCCGTTGATGATTTGGAAAGCAAAAAAAAGGACATCTCTCGACTTTTGTCCGAAATACAAAGCTAAGCCGAAGGTTGATTGCTAGTGATTTTTTTTTAAAAAAAATTTGGTGTCATTGAATTATTAGAAGCACTCCTGGTTAATTATGCCCAAAGTGTCACATTAATGATAGAATAAGAGCTACGTACAGCGATTAGTTGGCTTCTATTATTGATTGTAAACTAAGAAATCTCGACTTTTAGAGACCCACGATTCGGTGTGCGAGGGAAACGAGCTAAATATTAAAATCAAAAAAATTATTAAAATATTTAGCAAAAGAATTTTAAGTTGTTCAAATTGTAATCTAAGATGCATGTGTTTGTTTAACTATTGAAATTCTCTTCAACTGTACCAGTTGGCATGTTTATAATTCAAGCTTGGACAAATCTTATTATGTAATGCAAAACGGGTTACGTTAATAAGAACATCCATAATCAAAGTTAGTTTAGAGTGACAAAGTGAAATGGAATGGTTGAAAATAATGAAGATCGAGAAGCATGACATAGCTAAACTATTGCTTCCATAGTTGAGTTCCAATAATTGACAATGAGTAAGGTATAACAAATATTTCTAACAAGATATTTAAAACAATAAAGAGGATAGTTTATACATGTGATGGATTAGTATATCTATTTCTTTTGAGATCAGTCATCCAAATAGAAAGAGATCTACTTGTTGAAGTCTACAAATTTTGGTAGGCATTAAATTGAGATGGAGGGCAGTTTTCAACCAAACCAAGCCTTGGATCGAGTCAAAGGCTTCATACGAGGAGAGGAGCATGAAACATGTGCCACCCTTTGTGGGAGGAGGACCAGAGTGAGCAAGAGGGACAAGACGGTAGTACGATGTACTGATCGAACCTCGTCAAACAAACAGGAGCCACATGCTCATCTTTAGTTCTCATTTCATGGGTTTGACAATCATTAATTAAAAAGGAATTACTATTGAAAATTAGAATTAGTAATGGGACAAAACTTTTCTAAAAAGTGATGACTCAATTAACGTGGACCACCTCCGAAGTTAATTACTGCTTGCAAACAAAAAGTGGGAAGGGATAAGAAAGCAATTGTGGACTAGTAGGAGTTGTGAGTTTGGATATGAAGAGATCTTATATCCACATTGATTTAAACATCTCACCATCCTTTCATCACATTTTGCTTGTTCTAAGGGTTGAACATGGTTCAAAACTAAACTGACTAAACTTTTCAACAAACTAAACTGATAAAATATCCATTAGTTCGATTTTCAGCCGAATTTATCGAACTTTTGGACAATGATACATTTTATGAAGATCCAACAAAAAACATGAGCGGGTGGCACAATCGTGTCCTGTGTTGAGGATTTGATGGAGAAGTTCCTGATAGAATTCATGAATTAAAAATTAGAATTCATGAATTCTTACAAGTATATCAAAAAGAAAAGTCTAATTTGATATCTATTTATTATATCTTTGAAAGAAGATATTACATCCCTTTATATAAGGTTAAAATGAATTCTATAATTCACATCAATCGATGTGGGACAAAATGCAAATATAAAATAATGCATATGTTAACATCCCCTATCAAACTCGTGATGGTGTAGTGAGAAACATTGAGAGTTTGTCAAGAAAGAACCGGTGACGCTTGATGGTGTGTGCCTTTGTGAAGAAATCTGCGAGCTGCATCGAGGATGAGACAAAAGGTAAGGATATGGTGCCTCGCTCGAAATGGTGCCGAGTAAAGTGGCAATCGATCTCAATATGCTTGGTACGTTCATGAAAGACTGTGTTGTGCGCAATCTGAATAGCACTCTTATTATCGCAGTACATCGGTGTCGGACCACTAAGGGAGACGCCCATATCAGTCAATAGCCAGCGTAACCATATAACCTCACTTGTAGCAGAAGCCATAGCGCGATACTCTGCCTCAGTTGAAGAGCGAGAAACAACATCTTGTTTCTTACTTTTCCATGAAATAAGTGAATCACCTAAAAATACACAATAACCCGTAGTCGATTTTCGATTAGTTTGGTCAGTTGCCCAGTCGGCATCAGAAAAAGCACGAAGCTCCAAAGATGAGGTCGATGGAAACAAAAGACTCTGATATAGCGTTCCCCAAAGATAACGAAGAATACGCATAACTGCAGCCCAATGAACAGATGTAGGTGAGCAAACGAACTGACTGACAATGTGAACAGCATATGCAATATCAGGCCGAGTAATAGTGAGGTACACCAGACTACCCACGATTGATCGATATAAAGTTGGATCAGCAAGAGGATCCCCATCAGTAGGATTGTAACGAACGTTGACCTCAAGAGGAGAGTCAACAACACAAGTATCTGTGAGACGAGACCGCTCAAGAATATCTGAAGTGTACTTAGACTGAGATAGAAGATATCCCCTTTCAGAATAAGCTACCTCAATACCTAGAAAGTAACGTAGATTACCTAAATCTTTCATCTCAAAACGATGAGACAAAGTAGCTTTTAGATCTGAGATACCGTCAACATCATCTCCTGTAATAATCATATCATCAACATACAACAAGAGCATAATATGGCCTGCAGGAGACGATTTAACAAATAATGCTGAATCATGAGAGCTAGAAGTAAAACCAAGTGAAGATACTACAGAGGAGAACTTGTCGAACCAAGCTCTCGGGGCTTGTTTAAGACCATACAGGGCCTTCTTAAGCCTGCACACTTGTCCTGGCCGATGAGAAACACCAGGTGGAGGGACCATGTAGACTTCCTCCTGAAGATCTCCATTCAAAAAAGCATTTTTAACGTCCATTTGTGAAATACTCCAGCGACGAACAGAAGCTACTGCAATAAGAACCCGGACAGATGTCATTTTTGCAACAGGTGCGAAAGTCTCCTCATAATCCATACCATACTCCTGAGCATAACCTTTTGCAACCAAACGAGCTTTATATCGCTCAATAGAGCCATCAGACTTAGTTTTAATCTTGTATACCCATCGAGAACCAATAATTTTCTTGCCAACCGGTGGAGAAACCAAATCCCAAGTACCAGTTCTGTCCAAAGCAAACAATTCCTCATTCATAGCCTCTTGCCAAAGAGGATCACGAGATGCCTCAGAGTAAGAGATGGGCTCACAAAGAAAATTGTTGGAAACTAAAAAGGAAGCGAAAGATGGTGTATAGCAAGAGTAATCAAAATCAGATACCTGAGTAGATCGACGAGTGCGTGTAGGATATCGAGGTAAGTTTGGATCCGTAATTATGGGAGGTTCTGAAGCAGTCGTAGAAAGAGGATGGGTGTCAACATCATTTGTTCTACAAGTAGGATGAAGCGGAACATTCGATATGGTTTCATGAGGGTTAGCATTTTCAGATGGATAATCAGTAGTAAAAGGATCAATTTGAATGAGATCAGATTTCGACATGTCATGTGAGGTAGGTGGGATAGTGAAGAAAGAAATATGTTCAATAAAAGAAACATTACGAGAAACATACAATTTTCTAGAAGCTGGATCATAACAACGATAACCTTTCTGCACAACCCCATATCCAAGAAAAACACAAATGGCCACACGAGATGATAACTTAGAACGTTCTGCATGTGGACGAAGAACAAAGCATGTAGAGCCAAAAACCCTTAAATGAGAATATAATGAAGTGTGACCAAATAATTTAGCATATGGAGAAATCCCAGAGTTATGAGCGGTAGGGATCCTATTAATAAGATACACAGATGTAAGGACAGCTTCTCCCCAAAATTCACTAGGAACACTAGCGGATAACAGCATAGACCGGGCGGTCTCAATAATATGTCTATGCTTTCTCTCGGCTACTCCATTCTGTTGTGGGGTATCAGTACAAGAGGACTGATGTATTGTACCATCAGCTTTGAAAATACCAGAAAGATCTCCACTAGTATACTCTCCCCCCAAATCAGCTCGAAAACACTTGATAGTGGCAGAGTGCTGAGTTTTTACATAGGCCTTAAACTCAGCATAAATATGACTAAGATCAGAACGACGTTTCATTAAATAAATACAACAAAAACGAATGTGATCATCAATGAATGAAACGTAATATCG
>JAGFNQ010000113.1:357358-375835 GCA_024364735.1 Boesenbergia rotunda
AGGCTGCCAAACCGAAGTAGAAATATTATGCACCCCTTTTAGAGTCTTCAAACAAGTTTCTTCAGCCATGAGTTCATTTATTACATCTTCAACAGATGGTAGAGGTTTACGGTGCAAAAGACTTGAGCGACAATTTTCAAATTCTGGACGAAGACCCATAAGTAGTTGAACAAGGCGATCCTCATCTCTACATTTAATATAAGCATCACATGTTTGTAATTCAACAGATTCTGTCAATGCTAACCGATCCCAAAGAGTAGTCATTGCACATAAAAAATCCTGAATACTTAAGTCATTTTGCACTAATACACGAATTTTAGATTGTAATTGATACTTGACAGCAAAGTTATTTTGCACAAATAATTTTGACAAATAATCCCAAATTTCTTTTGCAGTTTTAAACTTTGCCAATTGAACACCAATTCTGTGTTCAACAGAGTTGTTGATCCAAGTGATAATCTTTGAATTATTTGTATCCCAAATACGAAACAATTCATCAAATTTTTCAACACCAACTACAGGGCATTTGATTTTTCCAGAAACATATTCCCAAACTCCTTTGCCCTTCAGAAAATTAGTCATCACATAATTCCAGTACGAATAATTTTTTCCATCTAAACGGACACCAATAGATTGCAACGAATCGTCACCTCCAGTCATTGTAAACAATTTTGAACAGAACAATCCAAAATAACAAATAACAATCTCAAATCCCAACTAACAAACGATCAAGGCAATCAAAACAATATCCAATCTCAAACGAAATAAAACATTTAGGGCAGATCTAACCATTCAGATGCGGAAGCGATAGAGATAAACCGAACCATAAAACCACGAGCAGTGAAACAGCAAGTATTTAACTTGGCTCTGATACCATGATAGAATTCATGAATTAAAAATTAGAATTCATGAATTCTTACAAGTATATCAAAAAGAAAAGTCTAATTTGATATCTGTTTATTATATTTTTGAAAGAAGATATTACATCCCTTTATATAAGGTTAAAATGAATTCTATAAATCACATCAATCGATGTGGGACAAAATACAAATATAAAATAATGCATATGTTAACAAAGCGCAGATCTAGGGCGCGTTGGGGATCTTGGGGTATCGATCGTGGTTTGGGGCTGTGTTTTCTGCCAGCAATCAGTCAGGGGTAAGATTTGTTTTCGTGTATTGGTTGTTGATGATCTGTGATGCGATTAGATAGATCGTTTTAGGTCATAGGGGTTTTGTTGGAGCCTCAGTTGGATTTGTAGTTTCCTCCTTTTATTTCCGGATATGTTTGGGAACTTGATATGTAGTTCACGGTTCAGTTCTTGATCGGTTCAGAGAATGGAGTAGAAGGCAGTAGGTTGCGATTGATTTCCTGTTTGATTGAATTCGGTGTTGATGCAGTGGAACTCTAATGTAGAATGTTCTGCCCTTGATCTTCTTGATCACGTCTGGGTCATGGGCTGAGGTATTGTGTATTTGCACTGTTCCTTATTTCTGCCGTGTGAGTCACTGTGGATTGGGAGTTGATCTTGTTGTTTTCTTTTCATTTTCTCCATTTGGATCTCTGCCATGATTTCTGATAGTGTCCTATGCTTGGTCTTGGATTGATATTTTGCTACCCTTGCTTACGGTTTGAATGTTTCTATTCTTGTTTGGATTGGGCAATAGGTTTGAGTGCTTTGATTGCTGCCATGATCTTGGATGGTAGCTGATGCGAATGTGTATTTTGATAGGGTTAGGAAACTGTTCTTGTATGGAGTTGTTGTGTCTGTGTTTCTGGTTTGGGTAGTCCTTGCGTGAGCTTGAGTTGGGGATTGGAAGATGAAGCTGGGAACTAAATTTGGGTTGGTGTTTTTGGATTGATCTTTGGTGTTCCCTTGGTGCTTGCCGTGGGTTACCTAAGGAGGAAGGTACTTGATTAGTGTTTGAAATGTTGGTTAACTCGGTAAACTAATAATTAGGGATTGTTGGTGAATAATTTAGCTAATTTAGTAGGTTATGTTTAGCTAAATTTGATTTTTGAATGCAAGACTTTGACTAAGTCACGACGCATATATATATATATATATATATATATATATATATATTGGACGGGGGGTTATCGTCGCACAGACTTATTCTTATCGAGGCGGGAATATTTGACTATATCTGTATTATATATAATCGTCTTTTATGCATGGTTAGATATAAATAGCAGTAGGGATACTTGATACTTCTATTTCCGTACATTTTTTTCAGTAGTTGTATCTGTTTAGCTTTACTGTTTACTGTACGTTATTTCTGCGTGGATTGGTTCTATGTAGCACTTACCTTATACCGGGCGTTAGGTTTTTAGTTATGGTGCATACCGGTTATCTGGACTACTGCATATCATGTAGATGATAGTAGGGTTAGATAGTGGGTGATGCATGGGTTAGAGACATGCATCATCATTGCACGTAGTATAGGTGGGCGACCTTTGACTCCCTGGAGGTTGAGATAGGTCGTCAGACTTGCTACTGATATTGGGGTATATGTAGGCGACCTTTGACTCCTTGGAGGTTAAGATGAGTTGTCAGACGTGCCACATGACCTGTCGTGTAATCCCAGTTCCACTCTTCGTTAGTGGATTATAGGTCACGACGCTGCGACAGGTCCCCTATTCTGTTTGGAGATAGTAGGGATGAGGGAGCGTTACTTTTCTCTAGGGCGAAGTACGTTCCAGTCCAAGACCCTACTCTTTCGGTTTCGCGTGATGCGGGACGGTGGTCGTCTGAGTGGAGGGAGGCCCTAGTCAGAGCCATACCCACTCGATTTCACATAGATGCGACGGTGGCCGACTGACGTCAGGGGTGACCATGTTGCATCATGAGTATGCTATGCATCTATACATTTGGTTGTGCTTGCTGCACTTGGTTGACATGCATACTATTGAGTTTGGATCGGCACAGGCATGTACTTCTTTTCAGTGGTTCAGTTCTACATTTTCCTTTTCTACTACTGCATCTTTCTTTAGTTTGTGATAGATGGTGACATACTGCTAGTATAGCTTCCTATGCATATTGGTCTGTATTCGCTGAGTTCTTTGGACTCGCCCTGTTAGCTTTGTTTTTCCCCTTTAGGATGATCGATTTGAGTGCCCGACAGCCTGTCCCAGTTCGCGTATTTTCGGGACGATTCTTGGGGTTATTCTTGTATTTTGATGGTGGTACATGTTGATACCATTTTTCGATTCATATTCTCTTTTCATTTCCGCTACTGTATTTGTGATCTGTTATGCATTTTGCACGGTAGTATAGTTGTATTTTTGTGTGTCATGGAGGCCTTTGTTTCATTTTATTTTGTCGTAAGTTGTACCGGTACGCAACTTTTGTCGTCGTCTTCGTTTTCTGTTTATTCAGGCGCTTGTTCCAGCTCTATAGGTTGCTGTACAGACGAGCTGAGAAAGTCGTAGAGGTTAGATTTTCCGGATTGTCCGTCAGGTCGAGGGAGTAGCAGTTCGGTCAGTATCGGACGGACAGTTCCTCGGGGCGTGACAATAAATAATAAATTAAAATTGCAATAATAATAATAATAAAAGTTATCAAAATTATTACTCACGTGGCCTTCGACAGTTGAGTTGTCAGCTACTGCTTGTGCTCTAAATTAACAGAAGAATGAAATAAAGCCTTAGCATTGGCTATTGGAGTACTTCTGACGTAATAGTAGTAGTAGCTTGAAGGAGCAGCATATTCCTCCAAATGGGGCGCAAACCCTGAGACGCTGGGCTTCTAGACTGCCTACCATGAGCGCTTCCCGATTTACCCTGGTGACCGGTGGAAAACTTCCGTGGGGCCGGGCCGGTCACCCCAGGTTCAATTTGTCTGCTGCCTGGTTCATCATTTTTTTTTGAAGGAGCAGCATAGGCGAGAATTAACACTCAGAGAAGTCATAGAAAATCAATACTTTACTTTCTCTTCGTAGCTCCTTTTATAGCTGAAATCAACAAAGCTAATTTCTGAAATTTTTACTATTCCATTAATTGATCCAGCTCCGTCGGCAAA
The DNA here is from genome assembly GCA_024364735.1 of Boesenbergia rotunda. Classification (NCBI taxonomy): domain Eukaryota; kingdom Viridiplantae; phylum Streptophyta; class Magnoliopsida; order Zingiberales; family Zingiberaceae; genus Boesenbergia; species Boesenbergia rotunda. The sequence goes on from JAGFNQ010000113.1 coordinate 361,380, forward strand.
ACCCCAATGGATCTTTCTAGGTTCCAGTCCATCTTCGCTATCTAATCCAGTGCGAAATCACCTTAATCCGTCGATTGAACAATCTTATCAATCTACGAAACCCAAGCTATCTTTTTGACCGATCTGGTAGAGTTGGTTGCCACGTTAGAATCTATGGATCCATCGACTGATCAGACCTATCAGTAGATGAAATCCAATTTGACCTTTTCTTCTTAGATTCGGTATGAGCTTGCCTTAATGAAATTTCTAATCCGTCATCTGATCATTTTCATCCGTCGACGGAACTAATTTTTTTTAGTGCTAATCCTTGTCTATGCTATTGCTCTTTCATGCTACTGTTGCTACTACTTCAGAAGACACTCCGACAACCTACGCTAAAGCCACATTCCTATTGTTGGTATATTTAGTTTTTTACTTGTATTTACAATCAAGGAGATAGTAGTGTGTTATCATCTTCCTTTCATTCTTGTACCTGATCTCCTTCTGAAGGTTTTCGGAGGAGAATTATAGTGATTGACCATCGGGAACGATTAAGGATCACGTGTCTTGGAGTAGTAGTCGACTAGGCTCGAATTAAGTAAAATCAAATTGTCTTTTTATTTCTGCTGTTATTACTTTGGTTTTACGAAATAAGACGAATAAAGAAAAGATTTTAAACAATTGAGATTAACCCCCCTCTCGACTGCTTCGATCTTACATGAAGTCGCTATGGTTAGAGGGATACTCCTATTGATACTCCTATGTAGTTTAAGCTTTTACCTCGGAAGAAGAGAAGGAAGATTGAAATTTATAAGCCTTTTGAGAACATCACAGGACAAGGAGCAAAAGTTGTTCTTAACCAGGGGAAAAAAATTTGATATGTATGATACACAAGAAGAGGGAGAGATTATCTCAATTCATGAAAGAAATTCTGAAGAATAAGTCAATAAGGAGTTAAAAGAATTATCAAACTTAACCAAATCAGATTGCAAGCCATTACAGTAAGTCTGTATTTGCGCATCAATTAGTTTGAGTGGATTGATTTAAATCACTAATTACATTTTTTTATTTTTGGTAATATGTCAAGAAATAATTTAAAACTCTTAAGAAGAAAAAACAAGATGAATATGTGACTTACTTGTTAAATATATTGGAAAATTAAAATATGGTAATTTCAACCCCTCATCATATAGTTAATTTAATTCTATCACAAGTTTAAAAATTCATAGGTTCTAATATTTATTTACCTTATTGAAAGTAATTGATTTTCTTTACAGACCTACTACCATACATATTTGGGAGGAAACATATTTTTTGTTAACTACGACTTCCTTATTATCTGATGTAAATGCTAATGTTTTTACAATAGGGGAGTTAACTGATACCTATTGTTCGATTCTATTTAGGGAGGGCTCCTCATCTAGTAACCCATACAATAATTCTATATATATTTCAACCAGCTTTAATGTAAGGAAGTTAAATTATATGATAATATATAATTGTTAAATGTATTACATTAATTGGTTATTTATAAATCTTTTTGCACAATTGTAGCCAATATCAAAATTTTCATGGAAGACAGCCATGTCATAAATCATAAAAACCCGTATGGTAGAAGGAGGGGTTAGGTATATTTTTATACCTATTAATACAAATTATGTACACTTTCACTTGGCTATTGATACAAAAGCAATGATTTTAAATTATTACAATTCTCTTGAATATAATGGTAAATCATTGTTAGATTTTGAAGCATTGATGAAAATACAAAATTCTTGTTTACATTAGTATTGTAGTATAAATTATAGTTTACATTAGTTTTTCTATTTCATTCTTATAGGTATCTGAATTAAAAGAATTTTTTTGTGAGAAACTTGTTCTTATTTATCCTGGTTTAGAAAATCACCATCCTTTTGATAAATAGGTTTTTGTGTCACAGTTGACTGTCCACAACAAGAAGCTAGATAAGTATAAGAGAGTGAGTATGAATAAATACTAAATTACTCATGTGATTTTTAGTAATGATTGCGGCTTCTTTGTGGTGCAATACATTAGATGTCTACTATATGATCTGAAAATGGACTTCAAATAAGCAAACATAAAAAAGTTTAGAATAGATGTATCAATATCAATTTTGATGAGCAAGTTCTCAATATTTTTAGTCTAATTATCGATTGTGTTGTAACATGAAAACTTGGATAGGGATTGTAAAGGTAATGTTGTGTATTTATGTTATTTGTACATATGTATTTCTGAAATATAGTAGAGTTATAGTCTCATTTGTCTTGTGTGATTTCTATATTGTATTTGTAACAATCTTAGTAAATGTGGTGTCGTAGTAAATGTTATGAAATACTTGTAATATCCTAGATTTGGTGTTAATAATGTTGTTAATAATGTTTTGCAAAACAGCACTATCTTAGTGTTGGTTTTGCAAGACCAGCACCAAGGCCTGTGCTACCATTGCTTCTGTTTGGTTCATGCTGTGAGGTATTGGATTAGATTTGTAGATGCGATTTCTTGATGGATTAATTAGGAATATGATCCAGTTGTCCTTGTGGATGAATGGGTAGTGAGGTTTAGTTGAATTGTATCTTGATAGCAGTCCTCATTGGGTGAATACGGTGGGGGGTTTGTTTAACTCTTTTGGATCTGTAATGCTTTCGCCGTGAGGTATGAGGATAGACCTAAGTTGGAATTCTGAATCAGTTGGATTGGTTTGTATTGTAGTTGGAGTTTTTAGGTTGCTTTATACTTAGCTATTTGACGTTTGATTAAGAGGTTAAGCTATATTTTGTGATACATGACATTGATCTATTTCACTGCGGATTATTTAGACGAGGAACTCTCTGCTTACGAGCTACGACATTAGAGACGAGTACTTCTGACTTATCTATTCAGATATTGTCACAGATTTTATGCATAGTTAGTTATAGATAACAGTAGAGTTTTGTTTATTTCCTGTTTTCATATATTTGCACTTGATATTAGCTACTTGAGTAGACGATAGATTTATGTTTATTCTGCTTCGAGGTTGGATCTCTTTATCCTTTATTGTCGCATATATTGTATAACGTGATTAGAGATAGGATACCTTATACCTAGTACTAGGGCTAGGATATGACCCTCTCCGACTTTGGCTCTCGTCCCTCAGATGCGCACACAAGCCTCGGCTTGCCTTCATGTCATCCTTCACGTATCCCTCGAAGTTTGCTTCCCTTGGCTTATCGTCCCTGCTTTGTCCACGGTTCCTTAGATGCATGCTAGCCCACGACTTGTCTCTCATGCCATCCTTCACCGGTCCCGAAGCAGTCCAGCAAAGTCCATATGTATCCTGCACGACTTGCACACTCACATAGACATATCAAATACGAGGGTGAACCTAACTTAAACCCTTTGCCAAACATCAAAACACATGGACACTCCGGACCATAGATTGCCCCAACACATAGTAGTCAGGGACCCCTTCTAGTGTCTGCAGTTGTTTTGTTGTGTCTCCGCTCGGTCACTCATGGGTAGTGATGTCGGAGCGTGGTAGCAGGCAACAGTGATATATAGAGCAGTTGACTCTCCTTTTCTGACTCTGGGTACATGTCATGATGGATTGTGTGATCCATGAGTAGTTGGATCCCTCTTGTTGGTGTAGGGGTACATGTCATGATGGGTTGTGTGACCCACCAGCATTTGGCTCCCCTCGTGCCTATTTTTGGGGTAATGGTTGTTGGAGTAGTTGGCTCCTGGCATCTTGTCCACTCAGCCACCCGGTGTAGGGGTAGTTGGAGTGCATACAAACAACATGTATACATGATTCATTATTGCGTGATTGTTATTGTTTGCATTATCGCATTTGCCCGTACTTATTGTATTTGATTACAATATATGTATTTGATCTGCACCTTCAGGAGGTATGTTTACATAGGGTTTGGTGACCCTACATTACTCGTATGATATTTGGACTTTTATATCTTCAGGTTATTCTGGCCCTGGTATGTAACATTTATTCAGTATTCTAGTTTAGTATTTCCTACTTTTATACTCGGGATTATTGTCAGTTTGATTCTTACTACTAGTATAGCTTACTATGCATATCAGATTTATGTATTCACTGATAGGGGTGAGCAAAAATTCGGGTAAACCGAATAAACCGACCGAAACAACCGATTTTTTAATTTCGATTCGGTTAATTCGGAATTCCGGTTAATTCAATTTTTAAAATTCGGTTATTTCGGTTATATCGGTTCGGTTTCGATTTTTCATGTTGTTATTCGGTTAAACTAAAAAAACCGAAATTATGAGTTCGGTTTGGATGGGCCGTAGGGGTTGGACCGCAGGGCGGCTGGACTGCGCACTGCGGTGCAGCTGCTGCAGTGCACGTCTGCAACATCACAATCATCAACGAAAAGATAAAATGAAAAACAATTACACTAATTACACTAATGACGATCAAGAAAAAGTAGTCTCCGGCCAATTCAAGAGTCGGGATTCTATTTAGATTGAATTATTAAGAAAGAAAATTTAGTATATTTTAAAAAATTATCGATTAGGACTGTAAAATTCGATTACAGATGTACAGATTAATTATTTATCGGTTAAAAAATTATCGATGTACAGATTAATTTGATTATTTTTTAATTTTCATTCACATCTAAACAAATATAATACACAAAATTAGATTATGTTCAAAATTATTCGGTCAAATCGGTTAATTCGGTTAAAAATTGAATTAACCGATTTTTTATCGGTTCGGTTTTATCGGTTTTGATTCACAAATTTGGTCGGTTCGGTTTTTTGGGAAAAATTCGGTTTATTCGATTTTCGGTCTATTCAGTTCGGTTTTAACCGAATACTCACCCCTATTCACTGAGTACTTGGACTCACACTGTTAGCCTTGTTTTTATTTCAGGTTGATCGTATGGAGTGCCCAGCAGCCTGTCCTAGCTCTTCCATTTCGAGACGACTCGGGTTTTGTTTTGTATTGTATTTGTTACTATACTGTATTTCCCTGTGCTTTTGTTGCGTTTGTTTCCGTTGTATCGTGGGTTGTATTTTTGTGTGTCCTGGAGGCCTATGTTATTGTTTTGTTTCTTATAAGGTGTACCGGTACGCGACATTTTGTTGTATGATGTCATGTTTTTTTCTTTATGTTGATATTGTCAACCGTGTTGGCTGACGGATAGTGGCGGCCGTGCAAACCTTGTACTCATGTCTCAAGTGTCCGCCGTTCAAGGGAGATACTGTCCGATTCTATATTGGGTCAGCGGCTCTTCTCAGGGGCGTGACAGTTTAGTAGCGGCTACGATCCAAGCCGTATTGTAAGGGCATATATGCACCGCCCGTTACCACATCCACCCCTCCCTTCATCGAGGCATCACCGACAATGCAGCTTAGGGCAGCCCCCCTCATGGGAGTGCCTAAAGAAAACTCTCCTCCCCCTCTTAGTACCTTGACCATGAGAAGAGAATCGTCATGATCCTCCGGAGAAGACCTCCGTCGAAGCCCTCCCAAGAACACAACCACTATTAATAAGACAAGCGGTGATCGAGGCACCCCTTTCTCTTATAGCGTCTTGCAGCGTGTTGGGCAGCATCATAGGCAAATATTTAAATCTATCACAGTATACTCCTCTTGGGTTCTGTAGCGTTCTTACGAGATAAACTAACGATCAACACGTGTAGTGTTATAATTTTGAGGTCTAAGGATTAAAACCTGATAAAATTAGTAAACCCGCCCTTTTCATACGCTAGCTACAACATCGGACTAGTAGTCCTTATGATTTACCTCTTCCATATTGATTCTGAGATGAATTGATTAGGACGTTGAGAGCAAACGAATCACCTTTTACCCTCTTATGTTTCTACCATAATATTAATTATTCTATAAATCTAGATGATTTAGTTGATTTTAGATTCAATAAATTATTGAGCTGCCCAATAAAGTTTCTAAATTAATAAATTAGCGGAAGGATGATTAATTATTATCTCAGATATTGGCGGTTCGATATTTAACTATGACGTAGTTTGTAGGAATTTTTCTTTCAAATGGAGCGTAAAACCCTGGGATATTGGATTTTTGGACCGCTCACCGCGAACACTTCCTAATTTAAATAATTAAATTATATATAAAATAATATTATTATTATAATATATTAATTAATTAAAAATTAATGTTTAAAAAATAACTGCTCCCACCACGTGTCAAATTAATTTTGGAAAGTATGCATATAATATGGAAAATGAGACTTCGACCAATAGACTTATGATTGGAGGGAGGGTGAGGATCCCCCTCAATTTTTTAGTGTAAGAGGTCAATGAGTATAGGAATAGAGAGTGAAAGAAGACGAATAAGAGGCAATGATACGATCGCTTCCCCTTAATACAAATACATATCTTCTACCCCCTCGATATGAAATTTTTGATTCCATTCCCGGCTTAGAATAACATAGAATTGTATTCTATTTGTTCATCTTCTATTGAATTTATACTTTCAAATATCGGTTTGATATGTCTCATTGAAAATATCAAATTTTTTATTATAGAAAATTTTTATTATATATTTAAAATATTTTAATAATATAATAATTGTTTTAAATTATTCTTTATATAGAGTGATTCTTCGTGTTGTTTCCTTAGAATATTTTTGTGCAATTGTTTCCTTAGAATAGCAGGCATGCCATTGTTTTTCTCTGTCGTTCTTTACTTCTTTCCGCTTGTGGATCGTTTACTCACATGGTCACATGATGGAGGGAAGACCAAAAGCTTCAGGAGGGAGGGTGAAGGTTGGGTTTTCTTAGGCAGATCAAAGATTGATGCATAAAGAAGAAGAGGACTTAATTAAGAAACATGATCTAATGAAATCAATATATATTTGATACAATTTTGATAAAAAGTATGAATTGTATATTCATAAATTAGCACGGTTGATATCTACTAGGATATTTATTTTAATAAATTTTGAGAATAATTTTTAACTGATATAAAATATCTTGTTAAATGTCTGACCTCATTAATATAAAGTGTCGTTGTACTAGAATAAAATATCTCATGACTTACTTATCTATATTTTCCTATTAGAATCAACAATATTGGATGATTGGAATGAGAATTCAATAAATTGTATATATATATTTTTTTATATTAGGTTTCCAGCTTGAATCGACTAATTTTGAGATAATCGGTTTAATCCCATCAAAATTTTTTATCGACCACCAGGATAAATCCACCAAAGCTATAATTATAATATTCTTGGGTCTACTTTTTTACTATAAATTTTTTTTTACCATTAGTAAGATTCAAATCTTACATCTATTAATTATTTATTCGAAAAAGCACTGATTAATATTAGAATTTAAGGGATCATGACCTCTCAAAATTTATAATAATATTATTTTTATAAAAAAATTATTTTTTTAAATATATATATTATTTGATTCCTTCAAAAATAAACATCTATAGTTGATTTTATAATAAATTTTATTTTTTAATTGAATTTGTTGGATGATTAAATTTTAAATATTTTTCTTTTTTATATTTATATTTTAATTAAATATATATTATACATCTATGATCCATTTAAAAGATTATTATTATATAATAAATTTAATAATTATTTTCTTTGTTTAATAAACTTAAAATTATAGTTCCGTCCTCGTCCTGTTTTAAGGCTAATAATTGCACCATGCCATGCCCAATACAATCAATACTTGATTTAGAAGATGGATGAATGTGTCCCATCACATATTTCACACTTGGCTAATAATAATGACATTATTATTAGTAATTACATTAATCCCAATACCTTTGAATTTTACAATCACTACACAATTTTTCTTTGTTTTACTCCTGATGGATTGAGTATAAAAGGAAATGAGTATACATTAGTGAAACTGATATAAAAGGTGAACTAAGTATAAAAGTAAATTGAGTACAGGGTTATTGATGTGGTGGATGCAAACTGTCATACTCAGTTTTCTAACTTTTATACTCAATTTTCTTCAAATAATACTCACCAAATATCACATCAGGGACTACATATAAAGAAATATTTATGTAGAGATTGCATGCAAAGTTGACTTGGTAAGTGGGAAGTTTAGGAAAATTTACCCTTATTATTATTATTATTATTATTCTTTCTAATGGCATAGAGATATTTCTTGAATTTTATACGGAGTTTGAATTGTCACATCATAAAATTTGCTGCATTTCTCAGAGGGAAGAGGGAAGAAAAGAACCGTCCCGAGAGCTTGACAAATGACAAGTCTTGAAAGAGGAAAATATATAATAATGCAAATATTACTACAAGTTAAAGCGACCGACCGTGCAATTATATATCTTGTGCATTATTATTTCTCTTGATTGACTTGTTGGTTTGTTAGCATGTTTGGTGTAATTTGGAATCGCTTGGCTTGTTGGTTTGTTAACACATCGCTAGCTTGCTCCCGAGTCCCGAGACAACCCACACAGCCCCCAACGCCTTAATTAGTTAATTAATTAATCTTCGATTAATAATTAATTAATTAATTAATCCCTATGGGAAAAATAAACAGTAATACAAAATATTACACGACGTGATCTCCCTGCATGCATGAGTGCATGAACCACGTCATTAGACAACCTAATTAAACATGTTTGGTAGCTAGTTAACCACCCTATAACCAAATGCATGCACGAACTGTACCTGATCTGGTCCAGACTTAGGCCGAGCCGCTTGATTCACTGAACGTGATCGATCTGCTCCTTCCTTGTAGGTAAACAGTATGATATTATTAAAATACATGAAAATGAAATGTTGTGGGGGTATATTTTGGAAATTAATTAATTAATTAAATAAATAAAAAGCACAGAAAGAAAGAAAATAATGAATGATGGATGCATAGGTGTTCTGTTTTTGGTGATGCAGTCATTTCAGCAACAGAGTGAGACTGTAAAAACACCAGTCGAATTTACTTAACTTGCCACTGACGAACGTGGGTTTATGAAGCAGGGGCGCAGCTTAATAATTAAGCTACTCCATTACTGCGATTTGCAGAGAAAGGAGAGAGGGGTTTATAACAGGATGACAAAGAAAGCTTGATGGCGTCCACAGGTCGTCTTCTCGGGCTTATCCCCTTAAACCAGGCGAGTTAAGGTCCGTAATGAAGTGAGGAAGATCAGCGAGCTGAGCTGAGCTGAGGTTAGGTGGGGTGGTGGTGACTGATGGATTTTGACGAGCATGAGGAGACGGAGGAGGAGATGGGCTTGCCGGCGGGGTCTAGCTACGACGCACCCACACCCAATTCGCCGCCTGGAGGGGGAGGCGACGGCGGCGGGGAAGGAGAAGAGGGGATGGGGAGCGGCCGCAGGACGGCGGGCGGGGGAGGGGGGAGGTACAGGGAGTGTTTGAAGAACCACGCGCTGGGGATCGGAGGGCACGCGGTGGACGGGTGCGGCGAGTTCCTGGCGGCCGGCGAGGAGGGGAGCCTCGACGCCCTCCGGTGCGCCGCCTGCAACTGCCACCGTAACTTCCACCGGCGCGAAGCAGGGGGAAGCGGCGGCGGCGCAGTCGGATACTACCACCACCAGTTCTCGCCGTTCTACAGAACGGCGGCGCCGGGGTACCTTCACCACCAGCAGCCCCTGGCGGTGGCAGCGCCGCCGCCGCATCCGCAGCGGCACCACCTGGCGCTGCTCCCGTCGACGTCGCGCGGGGAGGCGGAGCTGGGAGTGGAGGATCCGTACTCCGCCGCGGCGATGATGGGAATGGGGCCGTCGTCGGCGGGGAGCCACGGCGGCGGCCGGAAGCGGTTCCGCACCAAGTTCACGCAGGAGCAGAAGGACAAGATGCTTGCTTTCGCGGAGCGCGTGGGCTGGCGTATCCAGAAGGAGGACGAGGCCGCCGTCCAGCAGCTTTGCGACGAGACCTCCATCAAACGCCATGTCCTCAAGGTCTGGATGCACAACAACAAGCACACCCTCGGTAAGAACAAACCTACTTAATTAATAATTGTCTCATTGTAACACATCCATCGCCATTAATTATAACATCCTCCTCCATCTTCTTCTTCTTCTTCTTCGATTTGTACCTGTAGCCAGCTTGTAGTTCGAGTTCTAGCTAGCTAGTATTCTTAATTAATTATGAAGACTACTGTAACTGTTGGATTCATCAGTTAGCTCTCCTCTCCTCTTTTCTTCGATCTCCATGAGCTGCGTCTCTACTTTGGCTACTTATTAGACGTGTCCTCCATGCAATTGCTCATGTTCATCTTCCTCTCCTTCTTATTCTCTAAGATTATATTCGACTGGAATTAAATGAAGCTAGAGAGCTAGCCAGCAGGATAAATGCGGTTTACTTTTACTAGCTAGCTAGCTAGCTAGCCAGGCATCATCAATGAACACACTCACAATCAATTTCTTCCTGGTATATGCCCTCGTTTGTGTTATTTACTGGAGGTTGCGTTGTTTCCATTAACCAACCTATGGTTCAGCATTGATTGCTGCCATGTAGCATAGCAAAGCAGTCAGCAGACCAAACCTTGTCTCATTAATTAATTTCCTCCTCCTACACCACCACATCTACTGCCATCGCCAAGCTTCATATCAGGATTGACTTCTTCCCCCACAATATTCCTCTCTTATTCAATAGTTGAGAAAGGTAGGGAGTTGGTTCATCTTCATTAATTATACGTCTGCTAACCCGACAAAAAGATAGGCAGAGAGAGAGAGGAGGTGGATCTTTGTCTCTTGTCATGGAGCATGGGAATACAATAGCTAAGTGAATGGTGGAGTTCAAGGGATCCATCCGGCCTGGTCGAGGTCGGTTACGTTTTCAAATTCAGAGATGAAATCAACATAAATTGACAGAACACAATTCCCCAAGCCAGCGTACGTGCATGGACCCGGCTGGTGCCTCTCGCAGCTCCCAGCTCTGCATCATGTGACTCCAGCATATTCATGCAGTGCAGTGTTGCCTTCTCGGAGGATTTCATCAATGTATGCAGGATCGTATATATTCATCAGGTGGACCACCACGTAAAGGCCCTGTGGGTGCAAAGTACTAATGAAGAAGAAGAAGAAGAAGAAGAAGAAGAGTGTGGATGGTGTGATGACTTAGGAAAAGGGAGGGGGAGAAAACTAAGGAGGTGTTCCGATTCTATATGTGCAGTGGTGCATGTGGGGATCGGAACATGCATGCAGTGATGTGTGTGATGTATGTGTATAAAGTGTGTTATATAATGATGGAGAGATATTTGTCTCCTGAGGGAGATCAGGAGGTAAAAGACGGAGCTAAGGATGTATAGCTGCATGTGTGTCTCCCGTGAGGAAGGAAGGGAGGTTAATGGTAGGCGCATGGTGGAGGCCCCAGAGCTCCTGTTCTTTAACAATGACGTGCCTTTGGACCTTTAGTGGTCAGTGCGTAGAAGTTTGTCATTTGAGGGTATAGATTCAAATCGTGGGATAGTCAAGACGTAATTCCTTAGTTCCCATATATTTTTTCTCATCATGCATTAGCTTCTTTTATTATTGTGATTTACATCCTTCGTGTTGATCCCGGAGTGAGCTCGCGAGGACGTGAGAAAAGCGAAACGTCTCTTTGTCACTTTATGTCACTATATATATATATATATATATATATATATATATATATATATATATATATATATATATATATATATATATATATATATATATATATATATAATCTAAATGTCCATTTAATTACGTATGTATACATATTCGTGCTAGTTGGCTTGAGAAAAGCTTGAGTACGGAAAAAGCCTAACGAGCACAATAGCAAGCAAGATTCCACACAATACTCGATCATTGTTTCCAATAATACTTAAGTTAGCTCATTTCAGCTTAACTTGTAACCAACCCTAGTAAAAAGGTATCTATAAGTACTAGCCAATCTTCAAACTTTTTTCTCTTTAATGAAATCTCATAATTAATATATTTTGGTGCACATGCAGTGGCATTCCTGTAAGAAGTACTTGACCAAATTATCATCTCACATATAAATAAACACAATAAATGATTGTTGTTTCAACTAGTTAAGTAAAAGAATCATCTCTGATTTTTTTTTTTAAAAAAAGAGAGTAAAGTTTGTGGTCTTTTTGATTGACGTCTTCCTCAATGGCAGTCCAACTCCAATAACTCAAACTTCATCAGAATTTCAATCCTTTCCCCCATAAGAACTATAATTAATATAGATAATAAGCCTTTAATTAATCCAGCATTACACAAAGCATATTGCTTCACGATAAAGCTTCATCCAAAGAGACTTTACATATTCTGAATATTAATGCTCAGTTCGAAGTTAGCAAGCAATGCCAAATATATATAAATTGAAACATTAATTTCCCGAGTTGGAATTCTTTAAAGTCGCATTGCCATTGAAAAAGCTGTCTACTTTACAAAGATGCGAGAAGGAAATGAGAGAGAACTTGGCATGCCTAAACAGTGACCCTGTGCCCTTCATTGCTTTAACTTGGGATGGTACAATATACTTGGAGTAAAAGTGAATTAAAGAGACGTAGAGAGATGAAATGTTCCAATAAAAAGTGATTTAAAGAGATGTAGAGAGAAGGAGTCTGGCAGACTCTTTGTTCAGACATATATACATTTTTATTGTAGAACATATATATGTTTTTTATATACAGGGTTACGTTACTGATCAGTGATCAGATTGAGTCGAGCATAGATCACCAAATCATGATTATTATGAGCGATGAGAAACTAATTATGATAAATATATATATGATCAATTCAAAGCATGGATTCTTGTATCTGACAACAAGATAGGAGGTTTCTGTACCTCTCATCCTCGCATGCATGTGAAAACTCTGTCATCTGAGAAAGTGAGGCTTCTTTTGGCTACATGCCAATGCTTTAGAGCTGCTCATGCCCTAAATTAACTCCATGTCCCTGAGCAAGACAGCATTCCTGCTTCCTGTTCAAAACTTGCATCATGGAATAGGGTTTCTTGATGAACCAATTAAAATAATGGTGATGAATGATGCATCATGCATGGGGCGTGGTGTGGGGCCTGAAGCCTGCAGTGTGGCTCAGGACTGATGGTGACTTATCAGAGAGGGAAAGGATGGCCAGGGAATGGTTAAGGGGGTCTTGATTGGGCACCCAGCCCCCTACTATTTCAATTTGCAGGCAAACATCAACACAGTCTGGCTTGACCCACCACCTTACATTAATATCTGTGTTTAGGTAAGGACAGACAGTATCAGATGTCTCCTTCTGCCCTTAAAAAAAAAAATAACATTCGTCTCAAACCATAATGTGGTTCAGCAAAAGTAATGGAAAAGGGCTTTGCATTTCCATCACGTTGTAGCAGGGCCATGGCAAACTGTGTGAACCAATTGCCAATGTCTCTGGCTTTAACTGGCTCAATCTTTTCAGCTGGATTTTTAAACATTGCACAAGATTAATAAAGGGAGAAGAAAAGAGAAGAAACTCTGCACTCAAATCAACTCTGTTTTATTCCAAAGGATCTCATAGTAGTTTTAGCATTACTTATTTCGCTAATTTATGAGTTGCAAGTGTAAGAACATGGATCTATCATCCTGTTCTCAGAGATATTTTTTCCCTCGGAGCCACAGTTGTTCAGTCCCTTCGGCTGATCAAACCTCTTCTTCTTATGAGATAGCATGCATCTTGACGTTGTCGGTATGATCCCTTACGCCTTAACCATCAGTCCATCCCGTAGATATTCCGTCTCCATTTAAGGAACTATATATCAGCTAATAAATAGCTTCATATCAATTTGATTTATTTATTTTAATAAATCATAGTTAAAAAATGATTATACTCATTGACATCTCTCATAATTCTATTTGCTCTAATCACTGGAGAACTATTTGATTGTGTCAAGTAACCATTATTTGATTATTCTTTGTTAAAAAATCATGCGCAGGGGATATACTAATTTTTCCGGTATCATTTCAATTTTATTGGATGTCTATGTATCATTTCAATTTAATAATGTCTCTACGGAAGTATTCAATTGCCTAAAGTTGGACCGATTTAGTATAATGGGATAGACATCAATTCCCAGCGGATATATACCCTTATAAGTTACTCCATAATTTATCTCTCTTAATATAATTTGGAAAATAGAATGAATTATGAGAGATGTCAATGAGTATAATCATTTTTTAACTATGATTTATTAAAATAAATAAATCAAATTGATATGAAGCTATTTATTAGCTGATATATAGTTCCTTAAATGGAGACGGAATATCTACGGGATGGACTGATGGTTAAGGCGTAAGGGATCATACCGACAACGTCAAGATGCATGCTATCTCATAAGAAGAAGAGGTTTGATCAGCCGAAGGGACTGAACAACTGTGGCTCCGAGGGAAAAAATATCTCTGAGAACAGGATGATAGATCCATGTTCTTACACTTGCAACTCATAAATTAGCGAAATAAGTAATGCTAAAACTACTATGAGATCCTTTGGAATAAAACAGAGTTGATTTGAGTG
>JAGFNQ010000113.1:386104-860934 GCA_024364735.1 Boesenbergia rotunda
ACATGGGTATACATTGGAGAATGTGTACTAAATGACCCGCCATGAAAAAGTTTTGTAGATTGTCATATGAGTATCATATATTTCTCATGTGACTATTGGTATGAATAGTTCTTAGACCTGAAGTCACTACGGTTCCCTACATAAGGAGTTATATACTTTGGTATCGTCAAACGTCACTCGTAGCAGGGTGGACTATAAAGGCGATCACTGGGTATGTAATGAATTATGCAGAGAGATGTGAGTGATGTAGATGGAATCTATCCCTCCCATATGCCGAGAGTCATATCTGTGGGCCCCTTGATCGAGTAAGACTACTAAAACGCATGGTCATGCTCAAATGGGTCAATATAAGATATTGAGCTCATTTGTTTGAGTGAGTCTACTCGGGGATCAAGAAACACAAGATTGACTGAGGATGACACGGTCTATGCCTCATTGGTCAATCTAGATATCAAGGATAGAAGGACAAGGTTATACATTATCATAGTCACGGAGGTTTAGTCGGATCTCGACTTTTCTTGTTACTTGAGTAGCAATGATGCATTGCTAAATGCCGCTCATTGCTTATGTGTCTAAAGTGGTTTAGACACATTGCCAACGTTACGAGAACCTATTGGGTCACACACTGAGGACACGATGCTTCGGAGATTAATTGATCTTGGTTTGACTAAGATTTGATTTGAATTGAATTAATTGAGTTAGATTCAAGTGAATCCAATTAGATTATGGGATTGAGTCTAATTTGAGTTAGACTCATCTAGATTAGACTCAACCACTTAATTATGGATAATATTCATTAAAGGGTTTAATAAATATTATTTAAGAGGAAGGCTAAGAGACATTCTATTCATTAGATGAATAGAATATTAAGAGTCTCATGGAATACCAAGAGGCTTGGTATTCATTGGGTTTTATTAGCATTAAGATGAGAGGAGCTCAAGGGACATAGACCCTTGGTATTCATTAGATGAGTATAAATACCCCCCCCCCGACAAAGGCTAGAGTGAGCATCTCTCTTCCTCTTCATTCTTCCTCCTTGTCCATAACTCCCTAGTGGAGGTTCTTGTGCTTTGTGAACCATCCCAAGTTGCTAGCACAACTAAGGTGGTTCCTCTCCGAGGCGTAGATCATGTTTGTGTGGATACGTATAGAGGCACGGACACTTGAACGTGCAAGAGATCCGGTGAACCAAAAGGACTAGCGGGATAAGAGAAGTGCACGCGACAAAGGTATTCCTATAAGATAGGAATTGTAGATCACTTTATATGAGTTTTTCTTTCACATGGATCGCTCGAGGGATCTTATTTCTGCTGCGATTTTAAATATTTTTACCTATAGATCCCTACAGTGGTATCAGAGCCACTTGTGAAAGATCGTACAAAGCTTAGAAGACTTTTATATGTGATATAGAAGTAGGATATAATTTTATTATAGATTGTATAATGTATGAGCATTTATAGAGATACAAAAGTTTGTGTTGATCAAACTAAAAGTCTATAGCATCATCATATGAAATATGAAAGTGTGTTATGATGCGAATGTACTCGACAAATTTTATAACCTATGGTTTCGGCTCATGAGCATTTTTACAATCATAATAAAAATGATGTCCTAAATCTATTGTATTTGATTGATGACATGGTGCATGGTTATGGCCTTAACCCCAATGTGATTGGATGTATGTGTGTGTGTGTGCGCATGTTGTAATTCATTTTACGGCCTGCGTGTCGTGCCTTATCTCTATTTTTCCTAGTTGTAAAAATAGATTTAGACTCAAATGTAACTCGAGTTTTCCTACATTGTAATGTACAAAAGGAGCAGTAGAGTGTCTATTGAAGAATGAAGTTACAAGAAGGATGCCGACCACACACGATGACCAAAGGATGCACTTGGAGAAGATGTTATCCCTAGGTTGACCATCGATCTTCTCATTGGCTTGAGAAGATCGTAGTATACGGGTCATAACTATGTCACGTTTTCTTGCTTATATATGCTATGTGTGTGTATGTGATGCATGCTTAGATGTTTATCTTAATTAAGTCAACTCAATATGCCTACCAAAGTTTGGTACTCATAAACTACCTCGATCATTTATTGTTAGGTTTGCAAAGCAAAGCAATGCATTTTATCTTGGTAGAGTGCGAGAGGACAATTGTGATGTCCCGCTATCAAACTTTGGGTGAGACGTAACTAAGTCCCCTCAATTAGATTGAAAAACTTGGAGGCATATCCCAAAAGTTGGGAAAATTGGGTAAGAGAACAATTATTCCATGTCTTTGGCGATTAGCCAAAGCTAACTCAAGATGATATGTAATGTGGATCTTGACCCTTTGTTTCAAAGAGTTGCATCAGATGTAATTGGTAAAATATTACCTACCTAATTATACCAAGTCTTGAGAGATTAGTCAAAGCTAACTCAAGATGAAGTATAATATGTATCTTGTCCCACATAAATAATGATTGCTATTTGGTTTGGAGCTAGTAGTGCTGGTAAATTGAGTTTGCCTACATCCATGACTAGCCCCAACCAAAGCTCTACGATTCAGTGGGAGCATCATTTAATTAAAGGCCTAATTAAATGAATTAGATATGATACTTATTTCTGCATAATTTTACTGTTGTAGATCACCATGTCATCTAACACATCAAATACTCTCTCTCTGTGATCCGTCCTTGAGAAGGACAAGCTCAACAGAGCTAATTTCCTAGACTGGTACAGAAACTTGAGGATAGTCCTCAAACAAGAACGAAAATTGTACATCCTAGAGCAATCTCTTCCAGAAGCACCCGCCGCTACCGATACCCGTGCCGAAAAAGATACATACAAGAAGCATCAGGATGATGCACTTGATGTACCATGCCTTATGCTTGCCACCATGAACTCTGAGCTTCGGAAGCAACATGAGAACATGAATGCACATGAGATGGTTGAGCATCTAAAGCAACTATATCAAGGGCAAGCTAGGCACGAGCGGTTTGAGGTGTCTAAAGCCCTATTTGCATGCAAGATGTAAGAGGGAACTCACGTACTCAAGATGATTGGATATGTCGAGAACCTTGAAAGACTAGGATTTCCACTAGGCCAAGAATTGGCAACAGACCTTATCCGACAATCGTTACCGGAATGGTATAATCAATTTGTCATGAACTACAACATGAATGAAATTGACAAACCTCTGCCTGAGATGCTCAGCATGTTGAGAACTACTGAGCCCAATCTCAAGAAAACCAAAACCAGTAATGTATTGATGGTACAAAAGGGCAAAGGCAAATGGAAACCTAAAGGCAAGGGTAAGACCCAAGACAAAGGCAAGGCCAACTCTACTACATCCAAGGCTAAAGATAAAGTGCTTAAGGAAGGAACCTGCTTCCATTATGGTGAGACCGGACATTGGAAGAGGAACTACAAACTCTACCTGGAGGAAGTAAAGAAGAAAAGAAGTGAGACTTCTGCCTCAGGTATTTTTGTTATAGAAGTCAATCTATCTATCTCTTCTTCTTGGGTATTAGATACCAGATGTGCGTCTCACATTTGTACTAATGTGCAGGGCCTTCAAAGAGCTAGATCATTGACGAAGGGCGAAGTGGACCTACGAGTAGGCAATGGAGCAAGAGTTGCTGCCATAGCTGTAGAAACTTATTCCTTGTCTTTGCCCACTGGGCTTGTCTTAGAACTAGAGGAGTGCTTTTATGTACCTGCATTGACTAAGAACATAATTTCAGTATCTTGTTTGGACAAGAAAGACTTTTCATTTATCATAAAGGACAAATGTTGTTCCATAATGTTAAATGACATGTTCTATTGTAATGCACCACTTGTGAATGGACTGTAGGTTCTAGACCTAGAAAACCCAATCTATAACATAAATACCAAACGGTTCAAATCCAATGATGTGAACCAAACGTATCTCTGGCATTGTCGCTTGGGACATATAAATGAGAGTCGTATATCCCAGCTCCATAAGGATGGATTACTGGACTCATTTGATTTTGAATCATATGAGATATGTGAATCTTGTCTTCTAGGCAAGATGACCAAGACTCCATTTAATGGACACGACGAAAGAGCGACAGACTTGTTAGGACTCATACATATTGATGTATGTGAACCTTTCAATGTCGCAGCTAGATGAGAC
Organism: Boesenbergia rotunda; assembly: GCA_024364735.1. NCBI lineage: Eukaryota > Viridiplantae > Streptophyta > Magnoliopsida > Zingiberales > Zingiberaceae > Boesenbergia > Boesenbergia rotunda. Next base: position 390,241 of record JAGFNQ010000113.1, read on the forward strand.
TATCAGTACTTCATCACTTTCACTGATGATGTCAGTAGATACGGCTATGTGTATCTCATGAAACACAAGTCGGAATCCTTTGAAAAGTTCAAAGAATTCAAAAGTGAAGTACAAAACCAACTTGGCAAGAGTATTAAGATGCTTCAATTAGATCGAGGTGGTGAATACCTTAGCCAAGAGTTTCGTGACCATCTAGTAGAGTGTGGGATCACATCCCAACTCACTCCACCTAGAACACCACAATGGAATGGTGTGTCCGAGCGGAGAAATCGTACTCTATTAGATATGGTACAATTGATGATGAGTCAGACAGACCTTCCTACTTCCTTCTGGGGATTCGCTCTAGAGACGGCTCTTTTCACACTTAACCGAGTTCCAACAAAGGTTGTCACAAAGACACCATATACGATATGGACTGGGAAGAGTCTCACGATGTCTTTTATGAAGATTTAGGGTTGTGAGGCTTACGTTCGACGTCAAGTCTCAGATAAACTAGGACCCAAATCTAATAAGTGTTATTTTGTAGGATATCCCAAGGAAACGAAGGGATATTACTTTTACAATCCCACACAAGGCAAAGTGTTTGTCGCTAGAAATGGTGTTTTTCTAGAAAAGGAGTTTATTTCTAGAAGAACTAGTGGGAGTAAAATCCATCTTGAAGAAGTTCAAGATGCAGATAGTACTGAGGCCTTAATGGACATTGAACAGGCACCACAAGATATTGTGGATCATGAGATTGTTGCATAAGAAGTTGTGGAACAACAAGCTGTTCAAGTAGACCAACCTCTTCGGAGATCTGATAGGATACATCGTCAACCTAAGATATACTCATTTCTCTTGTCTGACCATAATGACGTTACGCTTATTGAGTTGAATGAGCCTACATCCTATCAAGAAGCTGTGATGAGCCCAGATTCTGAGAAATGGCTAGAGGCCATGAGATCCGAAATGGAATTCATGTACACTAACCAAGTATGGACTTTGGTTGATCCACCTGAGGGGATTAAACCCATTAGGTGTAAGTGGGTCTTTAGAAGAAAGACTGACATGGAAGCGATTGGTAGCTAAAGGTTTCAAACAAATTCATGGTATCGACTATGATAAAACCTTTTCACCAGTGGCGATGCTTAAGTCTATTCGGATCATGCTTGCTATTGTAGCTTACCATGACTACAAGATCTAGCAGATGGATGTCAAAACTGCATTCCTAAATGAAAATTTACTCGAGGATGTGTACATGACACAACCTGAGGGTTTTGTAGATCTAGAGCATGTTGGAAAAGTATGTAAATTGCAAAGGTCCATTTATGGGCTAAAGCCTTCTCGAAGCTGGAATCTTCGATTTGATGATGCAATCAAAGTGTTTGGTTTTATCAAGAATGAAAATGAACCCTGTGTCTACAAGAGGGTTAGTGGGAGCACAGTTATTTTCCTAATCTTGTATGTGGATGACATACTCCTCATTGGGAATGATATCCCTTGACTACAGTCTATGAAGATGTGGCTAGGGAATTGTTTCTCAATGAAAGACTTAGGTGAAGCAGCCTATATCCTAGGCATCAAGATCTATAGAGATAGATCTAAGAGATTGCTTGGCTTAAGTCAGAGTACATATATTGACAAGGTGCTTAATCGTTTTGCCATACAGAATTCCAAGAAGGGATTTCTGCCAATGTCACATGGTGTGAGTCTTTCGAAGACTCAAGGTCCCTCTTCAAAGGAGGAGAGAGATTGTATGGATCAGATCCCTTATGCATCCGCTATAGGGTCTATCATGTACGTCATGCTTTGTACTCGACCAGATATCTCGTATGCTTTGAGCATGACGAGCAGGTACCAGTCAGATCCAGGTGAAAGTTACTGGACAACTGTCAAGAATATTCTTAAGTACTTACGAAGGACGAAAGAATATTTCTTAATATTTGGAGGCGATGAGGAGCTAGCTATAAAGGGTTACAGTGACGTAAGCTTCCAAACAGACAGGGATGATTTCAGATCGCAGTCAGGGTATGTATTTTGCTTGAATGGTGGCGCTGTGAGCTGGAAGAGTTCGAAGCAGGACACAGTTGCAGATTCTACAACAGAGGCCGAGTATATTGCTGCATCTGAGGCAGCAAAAGAGGCTGTTTGGATCCGAAAGTTTATTACAGATCTTGGCGTGCTTCCTAGCATAGTAGACCCGATAGACCTCTATTGTGACAACAATGGGGCTATTGCGCAGGCTAAGGAACCTCGCTCTCATTAGCGGACCAAATACATACTACGACGCTTCCATCTCATTAGAGAGATTATCGATAGAGGAGATGTGAGGATATGCAGAGTACACACTGATTCTAATATCGCAGATCCTTTGACCAAGGCTTTGGCACAAAAGAAGCATGATGGTCATACCAGGTCAATAGGTATTAGATACTACAGTGATTGACACTAGTGCTAGTGGGAGATTGTTAGTAAGAGCCCTAGAGTCAATTATGTGATGATTGACTAGGGGCATTTTATATCATATTCTATTATTAATAAAGGCATATTTGGTTATTATACTTACTTTGTATTTGTGCTAAATAACTAAGTATAATAATGTCCTTAGGTAGTAGGTTCTTATCTACATTATATCCATTGGTTGAATCGATAGTGAGATGATGTAGAGAACAATACTCTAAACCATTCCTACTCAAGTATTAATATTCAAGGACAATATTAATGCATGGAGACTAGCATGTAGGTCAACTGATGACTTGAGCTCACAAGTCATGGATATATGATATCAAGTTGACACATGGGTATACATTGGAGAATGTGTACTTAATGATCCACCATGAGAAAGTTTCATAGATTGTCATATGAGTGTCATAAACTTTCTCATGTAACTATTGGTATGAATAGTCCTTAGACCTGAAGTCAATACGGTTCCCTACATAAGGAGTTATATACTTTGATATCGTCAAACGTCACCCGTAACAGGGTGGACTATAAAGGCGATCACTGGGTATGTAATGAATTATGCGGAGGGATGTGAGTGATGTAGATGAGATCTATCCCTCCCATATGACGGGAGTGATATCTGTGGGCCCCTTGATCGATTAAGACTACTAAAACGCATGGCCATGCTCAAATGGGTCAATATAAGATATTGAGCTCATTTGTTTGAGTGAGTCTACTCGGGGATCAAGAAACACAAGATTGACTGAGGATGACACGGTCTATGCCTCATTGGTCAATCTAGATATCAAGGATAGAAGGACAAGGTTATACATTATCATAGTCATGGAGGTTTAGTCGGATCTCGACTTTTCTTGTTACTTTGGTAGCAATGATGCATTGCTAGATGCCGCTCATTGCTTATGTGTCTAAAGTGGTTTAGACATATTGCCAACGTTATGAGAACCTATTGGGTCACACACTGAGAACACGATGCTTCGGAGATTAATTGATCTTGGTTTGACTAAGATTTGATTCGAATTGGATTAATTGAGTTAGACTCAAGTGAATCCAATTAGATTATGGGATTGAGTCTAATTTGAGTTAGACTCATCTAGATTAGACTCAACCACTTAATTATGGATAATATTCATTAAAGCGTTTAATAAATATTATTTAAGAGGAAGGCTAAGAGATATTCTATTCATTAGATGAATAGAATATTAAGAGTCTCAAGGAATACCAAGAGGCTTTGTATTCATTGGGTTTTATTAGCATTAAGATGAGAGGAGCTCAAGGGACATAGACCCTTGGTATTCATTAGATGAGTATAAATACCCCCCCCCCCTTGTCAAAGGTTAGAGTGAGCATCTCTCTTCCTCTTCTTTCTTCCTCCTTGTCCATAACTCCCTAGTGGAGGTTCTTGTGCTTTGTGAACCATCCCAAGTTGCTAGCACAACTAAGGTGGTTCCTCTCCGAGGCGTAGATCGTGTTCGTGTGGATACGCATAGAGGCACGGACACTTGAACGTGCAAGAGATCCGGCGAACCAAAAGGGCTAGCGGGATAAGCGAAGGGCACGCGACAAAGGTATTCCTATAAGATAGGAATTGTAGATCACTTTGTATGAGTTTTTCTTTCGCATGGATCGCTCGAGGGATCTTATTTCCGCTGCGATTTTAAATATTTGTACCTTTAGATCCCTACAAAATTAGGTCGTGTTATGTCTTAATACCTTGTTTCTAAGTGTGTAGAAACATATGAGCACAAAAAATCTATCGGAAGACACAGCAAGAAAGAAAGAGTACATGGGCAGGAAGTCGATGGGCTTAATGCATCCGAGGGACGAAAAGCTACAGAATAGTACACTGGTAGAGATAGACGGATCCACACGACGTCCAAGGGACGAGAAGCCGGAGAGAAAGACTACTCGAGGAGAAGATTAGAAGTTGGGTTCAGGTGAGGTCAACTTCGAATGATCAAAAATCACCCAAAAGCACCAGAAGACTGGTCAACCTAAGATTAACTAGAACCAGTCCGAGGCGTCCGAACTCCAGGTGCTGTATCAACACGGGTGCCCGGACATACGGGCGCCCAGGTTGATACAAGAGCCCGAGATTGAAGTTTTATCCAATAAGAGTCGTTTTGTCACCCATTGCGACACGGATAAGAGTTGACCCAACTCAAGCGCCCCCATTGCATACAAGAACTAGGGAAGTGTCACGTCAACAATAGAATAACTTTTCTAGGTTCTATAAATAGAGTCCTTTTGGCTCAGAATTAAAAAAATAACGTGTACTCTATTTTATAATTCTGTTCCGTACTTTCAACTAGTGTAAGAGACTTCCCCACCTTCGTTAAAGGAGTTTGATAGTAGAGCTTTCAATATCTTAGATTAGCAACCATCCAGGTTGCATACCAAGTAAAATTCGGAGCCTCTTTTTCTTTTAGTTATTAATATTATTTACTTATGCTAAATTAACTTCTATCTTTGTTAAGAATTAACAAAAGATCTTGTTTGAATTTTGCAGGGTTATTCACCCCCCCCCCCCGGGTCTACCGGCCCGACACATCCCTACAATTAGTATCAGAAAGAAGTCGCTTTAGAAGGATTAATCGCCAACTGAAGCAACAAAGAAATGGCCAGATCAAGCATCTACCTACCAAAATTCGAGGGGGATTTCACGCTTTAAAAGTGCTAGATAGAGGAATATTCTAAGACTGATTTCGATATTTTGCTAACGATTGAATACAATTTTGAAGTGCCTAAAGATCAAAACAAAGAACAAAAGGAAGAACACTTATGGACCAAGAAGGAGCAATCCAATTTCATGGCCAACGGCAAAGCAGAATTTCATCTGTTAGCGTGTTGCCACTATAAGAAGTGAACCAGATCGGCGTGTACGATTCGGCTAAGGAACTTTGGGAAAAGTTCCTAGAAGTTTATGAAGGCACCTTAGAAGCAAAACTAGCAAAGAGAGATTGCCTTATAAATCAACTCAACAACCTCTAGCTTGAAGGAGTGAAAGTTGCTCAACTGTACGCAAAAGTCAAAGAACTAATTACCGGACTTGCCAACCTCGGAGAAAAGGTAACCAATTGAGACTCATTAAGGTATGCTCTTAACACCTTCCTGAGGACCCTAGACTATAATTCAATTATCGACTCCTACTACATCTCTAAGAACCTTGATGTAAGTACCTTAGAAAATTTATTTTCTAACTTGGAATTACATGAAACCCGATGTGTAGGACTGAGAAATGAAAAAGAAAATTCAAGTAAGTGTTAGGATATATACTAAAAGTCTTGCTTTTAATTAGAATACATTTACATTTTAAAGAGAATCGCAAAATCACACAGTGCATGTTTATATTATTATGTGCACAAAATGTCTAATACTCGGCATTGTAGATAACATGGTGTGTAGTGTCGTACAGAAGATCATGTTATCAGGTTCCTTGCAGAAGTATAAGAAAGAGGCTCACAACCGAGATGGAGTTGGACAAACCATCGGGATGATTGTAGTGTAATTAGGTGTAGTTTATCTTAACCATTGAATTACACTAGTGTACTTTGTGTACATTGAGTAGGACCAAAAGAGAGGTCATCCAATTTTGTACTGACTTTACAATTGGAATAGACCTCGAATATGTTGGGATTGCAAGGTTACAAACATAGTCCCACATCGAAAACACATAGGAAAGATCATATGCTTATAAGGGAAAAAGATATCTCCATTGGTATGAGGTCTTTTGGGAGAGCCCAAGAGCAAACCCATGAGAGCTTAGGCCCAAAGTGGAAAATATCATACCATTATGGAGATATCTAAATTTTTTTCGGCCCTAACAATTGGTATCAGAGCCAGGTCGCTCTTCACTGGACTAACCGCCGAAAGAAGCACGAGCTAGAGCCATGATCCAGATCTAACCATGTGTGTTAAGCCTTGAATAAAGGATGTGTGGGCTCCCGTGTCTTGATCAAGAGGACCAGACACCAGGCAAAGAAGTCCTAGTTGCGGCTAGGCGGTGAAGTCCTAGTAGGCCAGGTGGACCGAAGGGCAGAAAGTCCTGGTGGGTTGAGGATCGGACATCAAACGGAAAGGGTTCCCATTGAGGTGGGGTTATGGTCCTTTGTTTGAGGGGGGATTGTTGGGATTGCAAGGTTACAAACATAGTCCCACATCGAAAACACATGGGAAAGATCATAGGTTTATAAGGAAAAAAGATATCTCCATTGGTATGAGGCCTTTTGGGAGAGCCCAAGAGCAAAATCATGAGGGCTTAGGCCCAAAGTGGACAATATCATACCATTGTGGAGATATCTAAATTCCTTTCGGTCCTAACAGGATATATTATGGAGTACGATCTCTTAATCCCGAAATAATAATGGGCACGTATAATTATATATTATTTCGTTGACTTACAAAAGGGTGAGATTTATTCTGTTAAATCAATAAGCCCAGTAAATTGGGAAATAATATTAATTATATGGTGTGTCATTGATTATTGACGAAATCCATATCCTGGTGAGTCGGGATGATGATGCCCCCTTGGTGAGCTCAAAAGGATCGTCATGTCAAATCTTGGAAGTGAACCATGGTCCGACATGATAAAAAGGTTGAGTGGTACTAATCAAGGATTAAGACGATAATGAATTTAATTATTAGTAAATTAAATTAATTATCGGGCATTCGATATCTTAAATACGGGGAGATGGACGACTCATAATAGGTGGAGCCCATATGAAAATATAGGGGTTGGTGAGTGTTGGGACCGGGTGCATGTTGACAAGGATACGGGTTCGTAAATTTTAAAATATTTACGTGCAGCGGAAGAATTAGCATAAATAATTTCTCAAATTATTTTTAACCACGTATCTAGCATGCGACCTTATGATGTGTGGACATGATCATAAATTAAAATTTTTACGGAAAAGTAAACTAATTTACTTAGTACCTTGCGTAACTCAAAGTAAGGGACGAGATCCAACCGTAGCGTCCCTTGGAAGCTCCGCCTCTATTCGCGTCCACGCCGAGTTCTCTTCGGGATGGCTTCGCAAAGCCACGAGTTTTGTGTCGACGAGAACTACTAGATTCTCCAAAGATGCAACTAGAATATCAAGAGAGAGATATGGAAACTAACCACCAAGTAACGGAATTAAGATTCCGTGAAGGGAGGAAGGAGACGCGTCCCGCTTCGTCTTGGTGGCGGCTTACGGCTAGGGAAGATGGCGCCGGCCCTAGGGGGTTGCGCCGTCCCTAGAGAGAGAGAGAGGGGAATGCGTCGACCCTAGAGAGAGAGAGGGGGATGCGTCGGCCCTAGAGAGAGAGAGAGAATAAGGGAGAGAGAGAGCTTCTTAATCTCTTGATTAATTGGAATTCAAGGCTTGCCATTGGTTCCTTTATATAGTAGCCTCTCTATTGCTAAGTCTCCCTTTTAACGGAATTAACGGAATAAATTTTCATAAGAAATTTATCTCATAAATTCTCTTATGAATTATTCCGTTATGCCAAGTTTTATTATAACTAACTTTATAATAAAACAAATACATCTCTCCTTTTAATTATGGAATAAAATTTGTATGAAATTTTCTTATCATAGAAAAATCAATTCATAATTGATTTTATAAATTAAAATTAAACCAATTCATGGTTCATTTTAATTTCCAAGAAAAGAATAAATTTCTATAATTTTCTTTATAAATTTCTTTATATAAATCTCTTTATATAAATTAATTTATTTATCCATAATTTTATAAAACAAATCGCGCTTGATTTATTTTATAATTTAAACCAATTAAATTGGTTTCTCTCTTTTATTGTGGCCGGCCAAACCAAGGAGGGTGGGCACCTTCTGTAACGCCCGCCCTTATATCTACTCTCGGGGCGGGGTTACGTACAATCAATCATATAATTTTAACATAAAATAAAAAATAAAAGTGCAAGGACTAAGTACTGAGCATGCTTGTTTAAAACTATCAAGTGATATTTACAAGTGCTAAGCATACTAGTCAGTGCATGCCAATCAGATATCATGCTTTAATGATTAGAACATGGTAGGTGCATAGCAAGTTCAGTAACACAAATCATGATAGTGAGGTTATACATTCCATTGCAAGGCATCATGAATTCACATCCTAGAACATCATTTAGAAGCATAGTCATAGGTTTCCATGCATAATAACAGTTCATAAGATTGAGTCTAAAGGAAGTCTAGAACATCATGTGAAATATCTTAATCAAGAGTTATCCTATAACATGATAGGTTCACAAGTAGTTCAACTCACAACATAATCAAACATAATCGAGTATAAGAGTAATCCAAGTGTAATCACTAACATTCAAGAGTACCAACCCTAATCACTAACATTCATTATCAAGGAAACATCAACATAAGCATAGTAAAGTAGATATAAGAATTTTTCTTTCCCGAGCCACCACCCCACACATCTTCAGCCCTCCTGCCTCTTCCTTTAGTTTAAGTGTCTCTTACCCTTATCTGCAGCATAAGACAACACATAAACTAGTAAGCACAAATGCTTAGTAAGGATCCTATCCTACTCGCAAAATCCATACGGAAGAATACAACATGTACACATAATGAATCATAAGCATGAGTTTATCATAGCATACTAAACATCAAAGTTTCTAAGCAAGTAGTATAAAGTATCTTAAGCATACCCTTCACATATAATAAATGTTTTCAAAACAATTCCATAAAGGTATTACTTAAAAATACTTTAACATCATATAGGGGCCCAGTTGTGTACCACATCAAGCGCATTCCCTAATTAATTGGGGTAGCGAGCCACCAACCCATTAGAGCAGGACCCTTCCGTCCTACCGGAGCCATAACCTTCAGTTAACATGTACCTCGGATTTGTTTAACGACCCCCTTCCGAGTCGAATACATAACTTTCAAAGTAAAATACTTATCATGCTTTTACATATATGCTAAGGAGTACTCCAAATCCACTCTCAAGGGACACACCACTCTTCAAGGATGCTCATGATCCCATAGGGACACACCACACAACATAAGGGGTGCTCTTGATCCCATACTTAGTGGAGTATTCTTTCAAGCATATTAACATACACATCACATGCAATTCATAAGGGTGCCCCATGGGCTATAAGACATGCTCATACATACATCATATTTCAACCACTTAAACATACTTTATATATGACAAGATTGGTCACATAAATCATATTCATATCATAAGAAGTGGTAGCATGCTTCATGGGTTAAATTAATTCTTCCCAACCCTAATGTTTCATGCATGGCCAAAAGTTACATGCTAGGGAAAGTTAAGTTTTCCAATCAAGCATTCCATTTAAACATCACATGCATATACATATCATTTTACTAAACATAAGTATATCTCATAGGGTAGTTTAACCTTCACGAACCCTAACATTTTCATGTTGGCCGAATGGTGTAGGGTAGGGAAAAGTTGGGTTTTTGAAACCAAACATTTATACAAACACCATGTATACACTATCATGCAATACACTAAGCATAGGATACATCATAGAGTAATTCAACCCTCACTAACCCTAGGATTTTGTTCATGGCCGAAATATGTAGGGTGTTCAACCCTAGTTTTTGTCATCACAACATGAAGGGAAAACAACATATATATATACCCTAAGTCCCAAGGGGTCTCCTCATGCATCAAGGAGTAGCCAAGGCCTCCCCCTTGGGGGTGGCCGAAACATGCACAAGGGACAACTCCCATTTTCGAAAAAAAAAGAAGAAGGAATCATGCAACAACAATTACACTGCAGGCGAGGGGATACTTACATCTTTTCGCTTGAAATTCACCTTCTCTAAATCCTTAGGGTACCCTTGGTTGAAGGAGGGGTGAGAGTTCCCCTTGCTAGAACTTCTCTAGGACCCTTGGCCCTAGTAGAGGGCAAGATACTTGGATGGGGTCTTCTTCCTTCCAATTCCCTAGGGTTAGAACCCTAGGGTGTATTTTCGAAAAAAATGAAAAGGAGAAGAGGGCTTCTAGGTTTCGGTGGGGAGAGTGGGGAAGAAGAAGAATGAAAGTTCTTTCTCCCTCTCCCTCCCTCCTCTCTTATTTATACTATTCTCATGGAAGGACATGTCTCTTCACTTCCCTAGCTTTAACTAGCACGTTTCTTATTCTTTTAACACGAAACACTCTTGGTGCATTGGTTAAGACATGATTAGTGTAACTAGGAGGTCCAAGGTTCGATCCTTGCTTCCTCCTTTCTACACTTTCTTTTTATCACATTTTGCACTAATCCACATCAAAGCCCATTAAGCCCAGCCCATCATGATATTTCATAATAATGTTTCATGAATTCATAACATTACATATGGAAAAAATTGGGGTGTTACACCCTCTTTGGCCGGCCACACCAAGCCAAATCCCTCGCGAATTAAACTCATTTAATTCGCCCAATAAGCCTTCAAAAGACTTAGCCATTTTAAGCATCCGATGCGTCTCTGATAAATTCAGATTCGACTTATTTCTCTTGATCGGAAAATCCAATTTTCAACTCGTTTTAAATCCCTCGGATTACTCGTAGTGCGTGTGACTAAATAGGCTTTCGATTTATGTTGGCCGTCTATAATCAACCAATTATAGAACGATCATGAGTGGCACCTAGTAGTACATCATGACTCCCAATTAATCGAAAGATCAACGGTTGACCTCAGAAATAATTCTGAAACCCTTCAGCAGCTCTAATGAATCGTGCCCCATTCCCTTCACCATCTTATACCCACTTGGTTCAGGACATGGTCTGTGTGTGTCAGTCTCCACTAGGCTGACTACGTCACACCTAGCCCAAGTAGTGTCTTTCTCGTCCTTTGGATTTCTAATTACTCTCATGTATTTAAGAGACTCATACTCTAAACATGACATGCTCTGGCCAGAGGCTTTGAGTAACAATCCGACGATAGGCCTGGGTATACATCTCCTCGCAAGGAGTGGTGAATCCTTTGTAGGCTGTTCAAACATTTTCGGGCACATCGGCTTATACCCAACCATCCTGGGTCCACACCTCCTTGGAGATGCTTGCTTAAGATGTTAAAGTATAAGTCTCCATGACCAAGATGACTTAAACACCGCAAGTCAAAGGAACATCGCACTTAAGCTGCAGTAATAACTTTCATTGACATATCTATATGTAGATTACTATATGAAGTTTTACAGTCAGTCACTCCAATGAACTAGTTCCCTTAACTAGCATCCATGTTTATCTCCGGACATCCCAATGTCACCAGCCAGTGAGAATCAGCTGATTAGAGAATAACCCATGCTAGTCTCAACAGAATTGACAGTGTCCGTATTTATCAATTCATCGACTAGGGATATTTTCAATACTTCACAATTGCACATGTAGAGATAATCACTAGTTGTGATTCCATCACAAATTCTCTCATGCTGTGAATTGTATTGCGGACATTCAGTAAATGAGTTTAAGATCCCAATCAAATACACAAACATGTGTACTCAAATAGTGAATTTTCATTTATTGAAATAAATGTTTACAATCATAAGGCGATTGCCTTAGGACACTTCTCTCATATCACTAACAGTGAGGAAGTACAATGGGATCCTTTAGTGAATGGATCTCCATTAATCGATCGGGTTTGGATCCATTAGCCGGCCAAGAACCAACTCCTCCTCATGGTCTCTACCTTAGCCCTATAAATACCCCATAGGAGTCATGATACAAGGCTTAATGAATTAATTCACAATTAATTGGAATTTTTCCAATTAATTAAAACCCTTAAAAACCTCTCTCTCTTTTTCCTCACCCTCTCTCACCTAGGGCGCCAGCGGCCGGTGGAAGAGAAGGCTCAACCCTTCTTCTTCCTTGGTTTTCTTCTCTCCTTCAAGGTTGCTGTCGATCATAGAGCAAGGGAGGAGTCATCTTCGACCCTTGGTGGCGCGCGGCAAGGATGGAGGAAGGGAAACTCGGCGGCGCAAGGAGAAGAGATCGGCGTCGGAGGTTCTCTTCCACTCTCTTCTTCTATATCTTCTGCTGGGGACGTACACAGGACAAGGAGAAGCTCCCTTCTCCTTTGTGGCATGCGGAAGTAGAGGAGGAAGAAGGGTGTGGCGCTGGCGAGGGTGGCTTCTCTTTTGGTGCTTGTCGCCGGAAAAAGGAGAGGTCGGAGGAGTCCATCTTCCTTGCGAGCCTTTGGCCATGAGACAGGAAGAGAACGCAGAGGTTGGCATGGGCTGTGGTGAAGGAGAGGGGCTCCTCTTCTCAGCTTCATCTACTCTTCCTTTACGGGTCATCGGCGGTGAGCCAAACCCTAACCCTAGGGTTTGGTGTTTGGCGCAAAGGAAGGAAGAGAGAAAGGGTTAATTGGACGCTTTGGTGACTCCGCGTGTAACACCCCAATTTTTCCCCATAGGTAATGTTATGAATTCATGGAACATTATTATGAAATGTCAGGATGGGCTTGGCTTAATGGGCTTTGATGTGGATTAGTGCAAAATGTGATAAAAAGAAAATGTAGAAAGGAGGAGGCAAGGATCGAACCTTGAACCTCCTAGTTGCACTAACCATGTCTTAACCAATGCACCAAGGGTGTTTCATGTTGAGAGAATAAGGAACGCCCTAATTAAAGCTAGGGAAGTGAAGAGACATGTCCCTTCATGAGAATAGTATAAATAAGAGAGGAAGAGGGGGAAAGAACTTTGATTCTTCTTCTTCCCCACTCTCCCCACCGAACCCTAGAGCCCTCTTCTCCATTTTCCATTTTCGAAAATACACCCTAGGGTTCTAACCCTAGGGAATTGGAAGGAAGAAGACCCCATCCAAGGATCTTTCCCTCTACTAGGGCCAAGAGTTCTAGGGAAGTGCTAGTAAGGGGAACTCTCACCCCTCCTTCAACCAAGGGTACCCTAAGGATTTAGAGAAGGTGAAATTCAAGCGAAAGTATGTAAGTATCCCCTCGCCTGCAGTGTAATTGTTGTAGCATGGTTCCTTCTTCTTTCTATTTTTCGAAAATGGGGATTTCCCCTTGTGTAGGTTTCGGCCACCCCCAAGGGGGAGACCTTGGCTACTCCTTGATGCATGAGGAGACCCCTTGGGACTTAGGGTATATTTATATGTTGTTTCCCTTCATTGTTGTGATGACAAAAACTAGGGTTGAACACCCTACAAGGTTTCGGCCAAGGATGAAAACTAGGGTTTAGGGTTGGATGATTATCCTATGATGTATCCATGCTTAGTAGTGTAGACAAGGTGTTTGTATAAATGTTTGTGTGAATGTTTGATTTCAAAAACCCTAATCCCCTACCCTACACTTTCGGCCAACCCTAGAAGAATTAGGGTTAGGGTGCATGATTATCCTATGATGTATTCTATGCTTAATATGTTGCATGATATGTATGTGAGGTGTTTGTGTAAATGTTTGTGTGAAAGTTTGATTTCAAAAAACCCTAATTCCCCTACCTTACACCATTCGGCCAACATGAATAGGTTAGGGTTTGTGAAGGTTAAACTACCCTATGAGATATGATTATGTTTAGTAAGATGACATGTATATGCATGTGATGTTTAAATGGAATGCTTGATTGGAAAACTCAACTTGCCCTAGCATGTAACTTTCGGCCAAGGCATGAAACATTAGGGTTGTGAAGGTTGATTACCCCATGATGTATGCTATGCTTAGTATGATACATGATGTATATATATGTGATGCCTGTATGGGATGTTTGATGTCAAAAACCTAACCTACCCCTACCCTACACCATTCGGCCAAACCCTAGTTTTAGGGTTAGGAAGAGTTAAATTAAACCATGAAGCATGCTACCACTTCCTATGATATGAGTATGATTTATGTGGTCAATCTTGTCATATATAAAGTATGTTTGAGTGGTTGAATTATGATGTATGTATGAGCATGTCTTATAGCCCATGGGGCACCCTTATGAATTGCATGTGATGTGTATGATAAAATGCTTGAAAGGATACTCCACTAAGAATGGGATCAAGAGCACCCCTTATGTTGTGTGGTGTGTCCCTATGGGATCATGAGCACCCTTGAAGAGTGGTGTGTCCCTTGAGAGTGGATTTGGGAATGGGATCAAGAGCACCCCTTATGTTGTGTGGTGTGTCCCTATGGGATCATGAGCACCCTTGAAGAGTAGTGTGTCCCTTGAGAGTGGATTTGGAGTACTCCTTATCATATATGTAAAAGCATGATAAGTATTTTACTTTGAAAGTTGTGTACCCGACTCGGAAGGGGGTCATTAAACAAATCCGGGGTACATGTTAACTGAAGGTCATGGCTCCAGTAGGACGGAAGGGTCCTGCTCTAATAGGTTGGTGGCTCGCTACCCCAATTCATTAGGGAACGCGCTTGATGTGGTACACAACTGGGCCCCTATATGATGTTGAAGTATTTTTAAGTACTGCCTTTATGGAATTGTTTTGAAAACATTTATTATATGTGAAGGGTATGCTTAAGATACTTTATACTGCTTGATTAGAAACTTTGATGTTTAGTATGCTATGATAAACTCATGCTTATGATTCATTATGTGTACATGTTGTATTCTTCCGTATGGATTTTGCGAGTAGGACAGGATCCTTACTAAGCATTTGTGCTTACTAGTTTATGTGTTGTCTTATGCTGCAGATAAGGGTAAGGGACACTTAAACTAAAGGAAGAGGCAGGAGGGTTGAAGATGTGTGGGGTGGTGGCTCGGGAAAGAAAGATTCTTATATCTACTTTACTATGCTTATGTTAATGTTTCTTGAATGTTAGTGATTACACTTGGATAACTCTTGATTAAGATATTTCACATGATGTTCTAGGATATGAATTCATGATGCCTTGCAATGGAATGAATAACCTCACTATCATTATTTAGGTGTTACTGAACTTGCTATGCACCTACCATGTTATAATCATTAAAGCATGATATCTGATTGGCATGCACTGATTAGTATGCTTAGCACTGGTAAATATCACTTGGTAGTTTGAAACAAGCATGCTCAGTACTTAGTCCTTGCACTTTTATTTTTATTTTATGTAAAATTATATGATTGATTGTACATAAGTACCCCGCCCCGAGAGTAGATATAAGGGCGGGCGTTACACCGCGTCTTGGTAGATCGTTGCCCATACAACGTCCAGGAGGGGAGGGTCATAAGGTAGAAGACCGCGAGGTAAACGGCGAGGTATAACTCTCCCGAGCTCCGTTTTACTTTGCTATGTTACTTGCTTTTGATATTTGTTTATCATTGCATGTAGATAATTAATTATCGTAGATTAATTATTCGTTAATTAATTTGATAATTAATTTTGTCATGGACCCCGAATACAAACACAAAAATCGGCGATCCATTCGTCGTCTTTTCCGCGGTTAATTAATCCGGAAAGTTACAAGGCCTTAACCTTGGTTTCGGCTAAGTTGTAACTTGGATTAATTAACACAACGACGAGACAGTCGTTAGAGGGACGGATTTCTATTCAGATTAAATTTTTAATCCGTAGACATAGAGAGCTCTCTCGGGTACGACCCCGTGGTTGTCTTGGAAACCGCTAAGCCATACCTAACCTACAGTAAGAACTTAGCGCTGAAAGTTTAAAAAGATTCAGATTTGGACAGATCACTCAATGAAGATCAAAACCCGTACATGATAAGGAAAATTTCAAAGTATCTTAAAACTAACAATTTTAATAAGTTATAGGCAACAAAGCTACTTTGAAGGAAAAGAAAGGTTCGATGCTACAACTGCTAAAAGGAAGGGCACATCAAGGATAACTGCCCAAAGTTAAAAAGCAAGGAGAAAGAAAAAAGAACGATCAAGGCATAACAAGCTAAAGAACCTTAAAGCGACATGGGTCGAGTCATCATCCTCGAAGTCCAAGATGGAGGAGTACTCGGGTCTTGCATTAATGGCAAGCAATCATGAAGAAAACAACAAAAGCTCGCCTGAAAAGATCATTGAGAGTATCAATGAAGGGGACCATCAGATTATGAATCTAACACAGTAAGTGAAATACATAACCTCCTCCTAATCAACTTTATGATGTTATCCAGATATTAAGTAGATCGTTATACAAATTATGAACCAAATACACAAAATTGAAAAATGACAACACTGAGTTAAAATGTGAACTTAGCCAATGCATGCCCATTAGAGCAATTTGACAAGATTAAAATTGAAAATGGAAAATTGAAAGAGAAAATAGAAATGTTAGAAAAGAAATTTACATGCTCAAATAATTTTCAAAATTCAAATTATAGAAATATTCATGAAAAACTAAACTGGTATATTAGGAATCATATGGACCAATTTGTAAAAGTACCAAGAAAGTATATTCCACTCAAATATTTGATAAATCCTAGAGATAGAAATTTATTTTCGATTCCTAAATATATCTTGAATTGTTAAAATATTTTTCAATGCATGATAGAAAACAATTAGTTTTTTTTGTGTCATATTAAATTCTTTTTCAAAAATTTCTTTGTGAAGTAAATTTATTTTTAAATTTTTTCGATAGACACCATTAATATCTATCCATAGACAATTTTTAAGATTTTTTCAACTATCACATAAATTGTTTATGAAATTTTTATCGAAAATTGAAATTTTAATTTTAAAAATACTTCAAAAAAATTTGTTGGATTTTGACTTTTCCAAAAAATTATCCAAATTTTATAATCTAAAATTCAATTATGAAGTATTTATCTTCCAAATTTTATGCATTTGTTAAGAAATTATTTTTAAACATACAACGAAAAAGTATTTTATCTTGAAAATTTTTATACGGTTAGATCTAATATTTTGACATATTTTTAAAAATTTTAAGAAATTTTGAATAAAAGTATATTTTTATGATTTTTTATCTAAAATTGAGTTTTTAAATTTAAATTTTTTTAATAAGTTTTTTTACGAAATTAATTTTTTTAATCTTGATTGGATGACACAAACTTTTAAAAAAAATTAGGACTAATGTTGAAAAAAATCTTTTTTTTTTTTACTATATTTTTTTCCAACTGTTTTTAGCATGAAATTTTTTTCATTCTTTTTAAAAGAATTTTGTCTTTAAAAATTTAAGTTTAACTTAAGAATTTTTTTATGTTTACTCTTAACCATTTTTTTTATACGATCAAAGGGGGAAAATAGAAATCAAGTTAAGGGGAGGTTTAATTGCAATATTTTTTTTACTAAAATTGTAATAATTACTATTGTTTGTTTTTTTCTTGTTGATATTTCCCTAACATAACTTATGTTGATACACATCAAAAGGAAAAGATTGTAAGTATCCCGGAATAATTTTGATATGATCAACCGAGTCAAGTTAGGTCCTATTAGGTTTTAATAACTTGTGTCTATATATGCAGGAACTCAGGAACACAAGAAGTCGAGCAGAAGACCACGACGAGCGAGAAAGAGTGCACAGGCAAGAAACCGACAGGCGCTCACTGTATTCGA
Source organism: Boesenbergia rotunda (assembly GCA_024364735.1). Taxonomy (NCBI): domain Eukaryota; kingdom Viridiplantae; phylum Streptophyta; class Magnoliopsida; order Zingiberales; family Zingiberaceae; genus Boesenbergia; species Boesenbergia rotunda. The sequence goes on from JAGFNQ010000113.1 coordinate 408,106, forward strand.
GAGACGAAAAGCTATGGAAGAGTACACCAGTGAAGTGAGAAGGACGTGTGCAATGTCCAATGGACGAGAAGCTAGGGAGGAAGATTACTTGAGGAGAAGGTCGAAAGTTGAGTTTGGATGTGTTCAACTTCGAATAATCAAAAATCAACCAAAAGCACCAGAAGACTGGTCAACCGAAGATTGACCAGAACCCATTTAAGGGGCCCGAAGCAATCGGGGCTCCCGGACTCCAGGAGCCCATATCAACACTAGCGCCCGGACATACGGACGCCCGATTTGTCCCAGGCGCCCGAAATCTCGGGCGTCGGGTTGATATAGGCACCCGGGATTGAAGTTTTATCCAGAAAAAGTTGCTCTTTCACCCATTACAACGTGCATAAGAGTTGACAGGTGTTTGGGAAGTGTCACGTCAACAACAGGATAACCTTTCTAGGCTCTATAAAATAGAGCCCTTTGGCTCAAAATTTAAAAAAAAAAGTAATTTGTACTCAGTTTTCTAATTTTATTCTATGCTTTCAATGAGTGTAAAAGATTTCTCCATCTTCGTTAAACGAGTCTGATAGTAGAGTTTTTAACACCTTAGATTAGTAACTACCCTAGTTGCAAAATAAGTAAAACTCGGTGCCTCGTTTTCTTTTAGTTGTTAATGTTATTTACTTATGTTAAACTAATTTCTATCTTTGTACCAAAGCTCAAGAAGTGGTGAAGGGGCTCCTTATCCACCTTTCCCTCATCCACCACCGCTCTGAAGTTCATGGTGAACTTTCTTTTGTAAATACAATTTGGTGATACCGACTTTAGGAATATTTTATTTTTCTTTCTTTAGCATAATTTCATTCTTAGTTAATTTTATGATAGAATTGTTTAGGCTTCCTTATCTTTTTTTTAGTGGGAAATGAAGCATAAAATACATTGAATTGTCCTTTCAAGCATGATTCCCATGATTGAAGTTTGATGATACCATGTGAATGTATTCCCTTATCCTTAGTGATTCATATTTTCCTATCTAATAGTAGAATCTTGATAAAGTATTGTTGAGTTGATTTATTTCCACCGTAGCCTACTTGATAGTTAACATTATACATGGCTTACGGATTACTTCTAAAGGGTTAATTTAGTACAACGTAGTCATGATTCATTAAGTTGGACTAGTATAAAGGTGACCATAGGCGATTCTTTTCTAATACTTTAGTTACTGGACTATGCTCAGTATGTATAAGCCCATTTGAAAAAAATCAAAATCCCTTGTGAGAGGAGAAAAAATGAAAGATGCAATTAAAATGCTTAAAAAGAAAGAATACTTGAGAGAGGAAAAAAAAGAAAATGAAAAAAGAGAAAAGAGCAAAAATAACGGGGCAAAAAAGAGTTATCATAGGTGAAAATGATAAGATGCCCCTTTGAGATTGAGTTAGGTCACTAGGGAAACATTTGTCTATTTCTCTCATTATCGAGCATGCCTTTAAGACGTTATGCTGAGAAGAGAGGACGAACCTCGCATATAGTAGGTAAGTGTCCTACGCCGGAAGTCTTGGAAATACAATTGAATGACGACTTGACTATTAATGAATTTGAAACCAAAGGAACAAACCATGCACCGTGCATGTAGCTAACTTGTAGGCTTGGTGAAATTAATTGAGTGTCTTTGCTTTAAGTCGATACTATAGGATAGTATTGGATGAATTTATTGAAGTTGGGAGAATGTCATTCACATGTATTTTAGATTAGTGTTTGCTCGAGGACAAACAAAGATTTGGTTTGGGAGATCTTAATGAGTGTGTTATATATAAGGTTTTTATTATATTTTTGTGCTATTTTGGACCTACTTTGCATGCATAAATTTCACGATATTCTAACTTTGTGCTTCATTTCTAAGTTTTCTACTCCTGGATACTACTTTCGAATATTTTTTGTGATAGAGACGTAGATTGGAGTGAAATCGAAAGTTGAAGATCAAGTTGAGGAGCTCCACACCCTGACACGGGCATGCCATGCTCCATTCGGCGATCCAGCCACGGTGGCCCGTGCCCAACAACACGAGTCGTGCTCCATCCGTCGCGAGCGACACGGGGGCTTGTGCCTAGCTTCATGATCCATGTAAGTATCATGGGTAAGTTTTGATGTGGTCAACCGAGTCAAAGTTATATCCTGCTGATATTTGATCCCTGTGACTAAGTGTGCAAGAGCTTAGGAGCATAGAAAGATGAGCGGAAGACACAGCGGTTAAGAAAAATGCTACAGGAAGGGAGCCGACGGGCTCGGTACATCCGAGGGGCGCGAAGATCTATGGAAGAGAACATTGGTGAAGCGAGAAGGACGCATGCAATATCTGAGGGACGAGAAGTCGGGAGGAAACACGCTCGAGAAGAAGACCAGAGGAGGGTTCGGGTGAGCCCAACTCTAAAAGGCCTGAGATCACCCAGAAGATCCGTTGGAAGGCTGGTCAACAAGTTGTTGACTAGTCAACCTCGAGTGCCTATAAATGAGGGCGCTCGATTGGACTCAAGCTCCCGAACTGATTCGGGCCCCCGTGTGTCTAATCTTTATCGAGAACTAACCGTTCAATGACTGTTGCGACGTGGATAAGCCTTGACCATGTGTCAAGCGCCCGTATGTACTCGAGCGCTCGAGAAACGCCATGTAAGCACTTCGATAAACTTTCACAGAGGCTATAAATAGACCTCTGAACTCAGTTCATTCCAGCAATGAAATTGAACACAAAATTCTGTAATAGTTTCTTTCTTTTTCTCTTAGTTCTACTTTGTATAAGAGGCTTCTCTGTACCAGGAAGTACATTTGGAGAACGAGCTATTATTTGCCTTGGATTAGCAACATTCTTAGTTGCAAACCAAGTAACTAGCTATGTCTCTTATCTTGTTTCTGTTATTATTTATTTATGTTATTGTTTTGCTTCTGGACTTACCTCTATCTTTGTTAGCAAGACAAAAGATTCGGTTTATTTTTCAAGGGCGATTCACTCTCCTCTTACCGACCTGCACGATCCCAACAATCCGTGTCGCCCCAGATATGAAGGCAGCATGCCCGACATCGACGTCTATGCCGCCCAGCACGGCCTGTGTCGGACGTCCGTTTTCAATGCCTGTATAAGGGGATTCACTCCATTTGATTAGGGAACTCGATTTGGGACCACACAAGGGCCTCAAGGAAGTTTCGGGGGTGTTCCAAAGATGTTCCAACTTCCAAATCCATCTACGCTTCAAGGGGAGATCGGGAACAACTAGGAGGAAGATTCATTGAGCGAACCTAAGCTTTTCTCTCTTTTCTCTCATTTTCTAAACTTGTAATTGAATTCTTGTTATATGATCATGTTTGGTGATTGTAACCCGTAGTCTATGGGATAAACTTTGGATTCTTAGATTAGAGAGTAATCTTATGTGATGTAAATACTATTTTATTGATTTATGCTTGTTTGATTTACTTATTTCTGTGATGTGCTGAATTATAGTTCGGATCTACCATGTTAACACGATCTTGAAGCCAAAAGCACGAGATTTATATTCCACGAGGATTTGGGGATGAACCGAAAAGAGAATCTAATCCTCCGACCCGTATAAAACCTAGAGTGGAGAGTCGGTTACGAAAGTAGATCAGTATGCTGCAAGGAATTCTAGGTTTTCATAGAGTTGAATGGATCAATCTTAATTCGTCATCGCATAGTAGGAAAATGGTCATTTAAGGGTCATGGGATCTTATAACCAAGTCCCCCCTAGGTTACAAGTTCTAATTTCGATTGTTCGAAAGTAGACGATGATTGAGTTTGGTACAATAGTGTTGTACCAAAAGTTCATGCTAGTTATATAGGATAGTTTACCTACACAAGTCAACATTGAGGATAAGAATTCAAATATAGATCAAGTGTTTACTAACATAGAGGTGAAACTGACGTCCTAGAATAGCTTTCTCTGACAGATTTCCCTACTGCTATTCTCCTTGCTTCGTACTGCCTCTCACTGCCTTCGTAACCTCGTATTCTCTCTCTCACTCTCTCTACTCTTCGCCCTTGCCTCTTGAGCTTTCTCATTATGACACCTCACACCCCTTTGTTCGGTCTAGACTATTAAATATGATTAGTAAGTTAGTACCTCATCACCAATTCTTATTATTACTTGACGACACGATCATGCACTTGTAGTTGCACACACATCATCCATGTTACTTACAGTAATTGTAAAATTTCTCACCATAGTTGTGAGTAGTATGCCCAAACTCCTTATAGTTGTAGCACTACATTTGACCCTTTCCACGTTTACTCCCTTAAGCAGCATAACCAAAATTGATAATTGTAGATTTCTCTTGTAATGTACCTATAACTGCTTATGTAGCTAGTCTCTATTTGTCACGCAACAATTCACTAAGACATACATCCAAAGAAGGAATCGGATTTCTATTCGTCAATCCAAACCGAGCAACTTCGAAATATGATCTCAGTTTTATCAAAAATTGATCACGCCTACTATCTTCGAGAATCGCTTAAATACTAGCTAAGGTCTCTTTTGGTACCGTAGAATAGATAATATCAAAATATTCACTCCAAAAATTAAGAAATTCAGAATAATATTGCTCAATAGAAAGATCAATAAAGAGATCACCTTGACTGAAGTTACTAATCTCAAGCTCTTGTTGAAATCATTTTGCATTGTTATCTTGATATATATTCATTTCATATAATCCTCCATCTCCTTAGTTGTACCAAAGGAGTGTAAATTATTCATCATATGGGCTTCAACAGATCCCAAAAGCTAAGAGATAATTCACACATCCTTTGTCTCCCATTGGCTGAGTTCCTTAACATCTTCAGGAGCCATAGAAGACTCATCAATATGACTTTAAAGCTCTTTCCCTTTCAAAAACATTTTGAGCTGAAATTCTTATGCTACATAATTCTTTCCTATAAATTTGATAGCCAAGGTCTCTGTAAGTATTCTTTCAGAAAAATTCTTAATAGTCATTCGAAAATAAATATGAACCAAAAATCTCGATGTGATAATTTCGATCACAAGTTGATTGACCAAAAAAATCCCAAAAAAGAAGTTGTTGATAAGAAATTAATCACTAAAAAAAATAACAAGACAGGCTAGAAAACTTTAAAGAACAGAAGCAAAGCTGACAGAAATCTAAAAATTCAATTATGAATTTTAGAGGTAGGCTTTGATACCATCTCAAATTTGAAAAAATGGCTGAATTGTCTTCCTCTTGAGGTTTCTTTTCGTTAAATATAATCAAACATCTCCTAACACATTCAATGTCAATTAGTAGGACGTTGAATATGCGTCCACAAAAGGATTGACCTCTTATTGTCCTTTACCTGTGACACTTAAATGTATGCAGAAACTAAAATCTGTCTGATATAATTAAACTCGCCTTCTTTCCACTCTCTCATTTTGCTGAACTCTCTAACGTTCCTTCTTGATAAGAAGAGTTCATCATTCAGAATCCAGGCTCCCTTTCTTCCCATGCACAATACCATGGCTTTGGCTCACAATTTTATTCTCCCTTTTCTCGTCTCACTGATGGTCGTTTCTTCTACTGTACATGGTGCAAATAGTGAAGCAGCGAAGAAGGCTACTGTGGTCAGTGATCATTGGGACAGCCATGCAATATTTTTCAAGAGGGAAGCGATGGCTTCTCCAAATTACATGTTAAGTGGAAGGGATGCTGTGCCACCATCTGCCCCGTCCAAGAGGCACAATGGAGTTAATGATGAAGTAGGGCATCTAAATGTTGCACCATGAAGGAAGTGAGTTTGCATCCATGCAGTGCAAGCTTGAAAATTTTCACAGAAATATGCCAATGCTAAAACTTCAGTCAATCTTGTCTACAGTGTTTATCTTTCACTTTTATACCATCAGCTTTTGTTCTGCATGTTTTAGGCCCTCAAGCTAGTAATTAAATTGTGTCATTAATTACTGATATGGTGGTTATCTGCATGACCTACCTTGATGTTTTCTTTTGTACAAGTTGGGTTTCCAATATATACTTTATTTTGGTCAGTGACTTAAATTCTATCTGGTTCCTGCCTGAGCAGTGCTGTTGTATTTTTGTAGAATTTGGATTTATAGTAGTCGACTGATGATAATTGTCCAAGTACTGGTGAATTCAAAACTATGAATTTGTGGTTTGGATAGATTTATAGGTTGAATTCCCTAGGGTCTAAAAAAATGGTCACATTTTGATAACTAGGTTTGTGAGTTTTCATCATATATACCTTGGGACATTGAACCTTAGGGTGATTATGGGCCAAGACTTAACATGTACACTTTCTCAATAGGTTGTTTCGTCCATTTTAGATCGATGATTATTTTAATAGATCTTAGAATTAATTTTTAATAAGTATAAATTATTTTATTGGAGGTCTAATCTTCTCCATATAAAAGACCATTGTAATAGGATCCCTATAATTATATGTCTGTATCTAACCGAGGATATTGAACGGTCTGAAATAAATATTATCCTCTTTTACTCCAAAAAAATTCTAATATAATTTAATTATATGGTTGCATCCAACAAGTTGCAGAAGTCATCCCCACTCATGTTTGTTAGCTAGCCTCCAAAGGGGACCAACATGCAAGAGAGAGAGACATTTTTCATTAAAGCTTTTCAATAAATATAATTATTTTTAAAAAGAAATTTTAATTTATATAATTATAAATACTTTAATATGTACAAAATTGATATCATAATGTGATGATCCCACTAGTTTACCTAACACATTAACTCATTCAAACAATTTGACCTGTACAACTTGTTGAGCTCGTCCCACCCAGACCCTTGACATGACCCCCTTGACATGACCTAAAGACAAAAAATATATATTTTCAAAACAAAAATAGTCTGATTTTTACGGTATTGCATATGACACATAATAGTAGTACTTGTCGTTGGACTCTCCTAAGGTATCCCATCTAAGATATGTAGATTGAAAGTCAGAAAATGAAGAGGAAGAAGTAGGGGGATCACAATGATCAATTACCTTGACTATTTTTAAAAATAGAGATACACTGAGACGAGGTGGTCGGAAATCAATCTCCATCTAACTCGTTTGTTGGCTTTCAGTAGGAGTAAGACAGATTGGAATAGATAGGCATTCCCTTGTCCAATCAAACAACCATCTAGGCAAACAAACTGATCATCGGGTAATTTTCTGTATGCATCCTCTCTTCCTTCATTAAATCCACTCTCTCACCAAATAGGGGCACTATTGATTCAAGAGGACTATTTCTTTGTTTAAAATGATTAACGAAATTTTTTCAACCTCGGACGATCGAACCGATTTCACGAAAATTTTTCACCGGACGCCAGGATAAATCGGAAAGCACTCGCAGTGGGCGATGAAGCCCAGCATCCCAGGGTTCGCGCCTTATTTGAAAATAAAAATCCTGCAAATACGCCGTAGCTGGGGATCGAACCGTGGATGCCTGGGATAACAACTAGTCGTCCTACCGCTGCACCATAGCCCCAGAGGCGGGCCAGTTCTTTGCTTGCTTCTTGCCAACTGATTGATCTGGGATCAAATATGATAAAATCAGTATATTTTTTCACGCATTAGTTAGAGCATCCGAATTAATAATATTCATGATTTATCTCCTCTATTTGCCCTGAGATGAATTATGAGAACGTTAAAGACGAATCATCTTTTACCACTTTACCAACTGATTGGGTCCAACATTCAAAGCATTGCATGAGCATGACCGTAACGAGGAAGGGGACGTACATTGAGAAATGGTGAAACCCTTCCGTAAGAATGACAATAAGGCTACGTTTGATAAGGATAATCAACCTTATAATGTAATTAGGATTACATTACAAAATTGATTACTTTATTTGATACAGTTTTAAAACTAATGTAATATAATCTTTATTACAGAAGCTAGTTAAAGTGTTGTAATCTGGATTACAAAACCAACCTGGATTATATTACAGACTTAATTACATTACAAACTGGATTATATTACCCCTAACCAAACACTGTCTAAATGGATACAGAGAGCAACGTAACCAGATTTGAATAGGGAGTTTAATGCCAGCCAGCCTTGCTATTAAATAATGCTTGGTGTGAATTGACTGGGTCGATCGAAATGGCAAAAGATGATTTGTTTGTTCTCAACATCTCCGTCAATTCGTTTCGGGATTAATAAGGAAGAGATAAATCACGAGGGTTACTAGTTCGAATACTGTGGCCAACGCGTGAGAAGAACGGACACACTGACTTTGTTAGATTTTGACCCAGACCTTAAGATAATAACATTCACGCACTAACCATCAATCAATTCCGTAGAGACAAGACCTATCGAAGAATGATTAACAAGGACTTTTTAACCTCGGGCAACCGATCCGCCCCATGAAAATTTTCCACCAACTGCCAAGATAAATCAAGAAGTACCCACGACAGGCGATCTAGAAATTCAACGTGCCAAAGTTCGTTGGGCCTATCAAAATGATTAACGAGGTGTTTCCAACCTCGGGTGACTGGCCCGGCCCCATAGAAGTTTTCCATCGGCCGCTAGAGTAAATCAGAAAGCACTCGTGATGGGCGGTCTAGAAGCCCAACGTCCTAGGGTTCGCGCCTCATTTGGAAAAAAAATTCTTACAAATACATCATAATTGGGGATCGAACCGTGGATATCTGGGATAGTGACTAGTCGTCCTATCGCTGCATCATAGTCCCAGAGGCATGCTGAGCCTATCAAAAAAAAAAGACATTAAATTCCATTAACAATTCTAATGGAAGCTAGGCATGTTTATTGAAAAAATAAAAACTAAAAATTCTTAAGATTTACCTACTCAATTGGATTATATTGTTAAATTAAATTAAAAAAAAAAATAAAGCACCTCCGATTATATGATATTAAAATTATTAAAATTTAAAACTAAAAAAAATAAACAACCAACTTAAGACTATAAATTTTTTAAAAAAAATAATATCAAAATTATTAATTTAATATTAAATTTGGCAGAAGAGTATATTATACTCAAACATCCCACAAGGTCGATTTATAATTAATTTATAATCGATCATAAATAAATAGGGGTGAAAGAAAAAAAAACAAACCAACCTCAAAACATAATAGATAGGCATATGGAGTTAATGAATTAACACGATAAACAAGTCAGAAAGCATTATATTAGTCATATCATTTTATTATTGCAACGCAACAAGAGTCTATTTCATTTCAATTTCTTTTGATTCCTCTTAGTCCATTACCAAATGCAACTTTACTGTCTATAGTTGAATGACAATGTCTAACCCAAATCAAATCATGTTCTCATGTTCAATAGACACAGATCCTTGATCATGGACACCATGCCCCTAACAAAAGGTCAACATTGTTTAGGAGAGCAAAGGATAAGGCATGTATCTACCAATCATTCCCCATACCCCATGGTTTCAAATAGCAATCTAGAGATCAATGGCAACAAAATAACTATAACATTAACAAACAAGAGTCATAATGTGCATTTATTAATTCTAGTGTTCTATTCACAAGTATTTTTTATGGTGAGTTGGCAAATCTTTCACTTATGAGGGGGAAGGTCCTTTTGTCTAGAGACAAAAAAAAAATAATGAAAACCTAAATAAGGCTAAATGTTGGTGAAAATTATTATAAGCGACCATGATTGTGGTAGGAATTGAAAAGAAAAAAAAGATGTGATCCTGTCGACAAGCGAAGATCGGTTCTCTTCCGAATGACTCGGTCTAACCAAGTTGACCCGGTCTGCTGTAGCTTGGGAGGTCGGACCTAAACAGAGCTCTTAATGCAGTGGAGTGGTTGTGCATGAACAGCGATCCTCCTCTTAAGCTCAAAAGGGGGGGTTTATATAGGGGAAGGAGAAAGGTCTCGCTCGTGCGGGATGTCACATCTCACTAAGGATTAGTTAGGGATTAAGCTAAGTAGGTGGCGATGTGAGACTGATACAGCAGTCTGCCACCCTGTGATCTTACTCCTAATTAATTGATGGGCGGCCACGTCAGATGACGACGACGTCTCTTAACGGAGAGTTTTGACGGAGCCCTTCGAGAGATGAGACTCGAGAACTCGGCCTCGATCACTCGACCTTGAGAGGTCGGCCCCTAGAGCTTAGCTTCTATCGCTCGACCTCGGGAGGTCGGTATCGGGCGCTCGACCTCGATTGCTCGACCTCGGGAGGTCGGCCTCGAGAGCTCGGCTTCTATCGCTCGACTTCGGGAGGTCGGCCTCGAGAGCTCGGCTTCTATCGCTCGACCTCGGGAGGTCGGCTTCGATCGCTCGACCTCGAGAGGTCGGCCTCGAGAGCTCGGCTTCTATCGCTCGACCTCGGGAGGTCGGCTTCGATCGCTCGACCTCGAGAGGTCGGCCTCGAGGGCATGGCTTCGATCGCTCGACCTCGAGAGGTCGGCCTCGAGAGTTCGGCTTCTATCGCTCGACCTCGGGAGGTCGGCCTCGAGAGCTCGGCTTCTATCGCTCGACCTCGGGAGGTCGGCTTCGATCGCTCGACCTCGAGAGGTCGGCCTCGAGAGGTCGGCCTCGAGGGCATGGCCCAGGGTGGACCTGGTTCTGACTTGAGCTTCTGCCTGCCCCGGCCTTTGTTATCCTTGAGCCGGGTTGAACCGGGCTTTATCCGACCGGGCGCTCATCCCGATAAAAAACCGCTCGCCCGGATCACAAGCCTCCCCTTCAAGTTTAGTCGAAGGAAGCGTCAAGTCCGACTGACTAGGCTCCCAGCCCGGTCGGCCTGACTCCTTTTCCGCTCTCCCGCGCGTTCCTTATACTCCGAGTTAGTCTCCCGCGCGCCCGACCTCCCACTCAGTTATTCATTAATGCCTGACCACGTGTCAGCTATTGAATGGATGCCTCCGGTATCGAGGCGTCGTGGGCGCGGCTTCGTTTGGCGTTCGCGAGAAGCTTCAAGGTGTGGGGAATCACGCTGATCGAACGGTGGAGACCGGAGCCCGCCATTTCTTTCCTCTCCATCCGACGGTCCTGGTTGCCTAGCCGGTAGTATAAATAGGCTGCTCCTTTCCTTTCATTCTTCCTCACTTTGCCTCCCGCTTCTCTTTTCGTTTTGTCCGACCTCCTCCGCCCGACCTCCTTGAGTTCCGACGAACAGTGTTTCCGGCGATCAGCATCTTACCCCGAGCCCTAACACTAGGTATTCTTCTCTCCGTCTAAATCTTTTTCTGCTAATTCCTGAGTCCGACCTCATGGCCGGCTCATCTTCTGTGCCCGACTCATCCTCTGCGCCCGAGCCGTGGTATACTACTGTTCGCTCGACTTTAAGCCTGGGTTCCTTAGAAACCCTTCGCATAGACTATCGCATCCCGGAAAATCACCCTTTCATTCTTCCCTCTCCGGACGACCGACCTAATCTAGCCCCGGTGAACTACTTTACTATTTTTAAGGATCATCTTTTAGCCGGCCTGCGATTCCCTTTGCATTCCTTTATTATAGAGGTCTGTCAGTATTTTCAGGTGTCCCTCTCCCAACTATCCCCGAACTCGATTCGGATTCTATGTGGCACGATAGTCATCTTTGAGTCCTTCCGAGTTCCCCTGTCTCCTAGGATTTTCCATCTCTTCTATTCCCTTAAGATGCAAGAGCCCGGGTATTTCTTTTTCCAGGCCAGGATCAACACCGCCTTCCTAGACAAGGTCCCATCTTCGAACAAGGGGTGGAAATCCCATTTCTTCTACATAAGCACCTTCCCGCTTGCGTCCTGGCCTCTTGATTGGTTAGAGGCATTGCCTGACCACCCCTCCGCTCCTCGAAGGTATCGCGCTGACCCCGGCTTTCGGTCAGCCTTCTCTAAAATCGGAGGACGCCGTTTTCACGTCGGTAAATTGTTGAGTGAGGCCGTGCTCTACATTTGCCGGCTGAGTCAAATCCCCGCCAGACTGCCCGGCACTTATGGTAAACTCCCCTTCTTATTTACGACTCTTTTAATGCTAACTAAAACTTTTTCTGACTTGCAGCTCAGGCCCTGATGGACGCCCTCATGGATAAAGAGATAGCCCTGGCGGAAGAGGCATTGAACACTCGGGCAGCTGAACTACTGGCCCGCCGAAATGCAATCCCGGTGAGGGCGACACCAGTTCCCGAGCAACCGGGTCGAGTGGAGAGCGATCCGGACTTGGAAGTGCTAGGCCAAAGCGTTGCGGCAGACCCTCCCGAGGTCTGCGCGGAGGCCGGAAGGCAGACCGCTACTACGGGTCCGTCTTCTTCTCGTGCGCACAAGAAGAAGAAACGGCCCCGAGAAGCTGCTTCCTCCAGCACTCCCGCGATTCAGGTTCAACCTGAGCGGGCGCCAGAGCCTGTTTCCTCGAGCACTCCCACAATTCAGGTTCAACCTGAGAGGGCGCCAGAATTAACCGTTCCCTTGCCTAGCCGAGTCAGGATTCGGCTGTCGACCTCTCGCTCAGCTTCACCTCGCCCGGCGATCTCGGCCCCATCCACCAGCGCTACTTTGCCCGAGCCCTCCTTGCCCGGGTTGAGCACGCCCCGACCGGTGGGTTTAGCTACCAGCTCGGTCCCTTCTCCTCCGGAGCACGTCGATGATACAGATAGCGAAGAGGCGGCCGCCTCTCTTCTGGCCATGCACAACCTACCTCGAGCTCCAGTAGAGGTGCAACTTCCATCCGAGACTTCCCTGCTTCGGAGGGTCGAGCCCCAGCCCCTTAACCTCCACGGTCATCTGGCTGCTGCTTGAGATCATGGCCTGGCCTTAACTGAAGGGCGAAGCCCTTTTAGTCTGACCGATAACTTCGCCATGGACTTGATCAAGGTATTCCTTTTCTTAACCTTCGCCCCTTTCGTTCTTTTCTCATGTTGCTCGTTTCTGTATAGCTGTGGGTCGGGGGCCAGGCGGTCACCAAGGCCTTGGTCACAAACGTCAGGGAGCGCCGGGCGGCTGAGTACAAGATAGAGAGCTTAGAGCATCAACTGACTCAATGTGCTCTCCCGGCCGGCGACGAGGGTCGGGCCCAACTCTTAAATGAAATGATTTCCCTACGAACGCAATTATCCGAGAACTACGTCAATCTGGAACGGACGCATGAGGTGCTGGCAGCCTCAGGCCGCGAAATCGATGAGCTCGGGACTCGGCTGGAGGCCGCCGAGGCCGCAAAGAAAACTGCCCTCGCTAGCGAAGTCCGTGTTCGTTCTGACCTGGACCGGAGAATCCTCGAGGTCCGCGACTTACAGCAAAAGCTGCGGGAAGTACTCGCCACTCACCAGCGGGCCCTCCGGGACAAAGATACTGAACTCACAACCTTGAAGGATAAGGCGACCGAACTCCAAGCTCAGCAAGAAGCCTTTCAGGCTTTAGAAGCACAACTGGTAAGTAAGGAGGCAGGTCTGACGGCCAAGGACGCCCAACTCAAGGAGCGAGACGCTGAGGTGGCCCGCTTGCAGAAAGAGTTATCCGACTTCAAGGCCGGGGAACCAGCCCGGATCGAAGAGGCTAGATTGGCTTACGTTCAGTCTCAGCCCTTCCGGAAGGAGGTGACCCAGAAGATCGTGGCCATGATGAGGCATGGGGCAGAGGGCGCAATGCAACAACTCCTGGAGGCCGGCCATCTTCCGACTGACTTGCTTCCCAACGTGGTGAAGCTATCCGTAATCAAGGCCTCGCTCCCTCCTGACGCCTTCCCAAAATTTACTTAACTTATCCTGCCGCTCTCTTTACTCAAACTGACTATCGACCTGCTCCTGCTCGGCCTCTCGGCCTTTGCAATTTTGTAATGGTATTTGACTTCTTCTCAGCTCGGTTTGCGTTGCGCCCGGGCTCTTTCTTATTTTGAACAATTTATCATTTTCTTTACTTTATTTGATTGTTTGTGATGCGTTCGGTTTTCTCTAAGGGTCATCCACTCGGCGTGTTCGCTTTATTCATTGAAGTAGACCCCATTAGATCGGGCGATGAGTTTTCCCTAGGGGTCGGCCGTGGAAGACCTCTGTGTCGTCAAGCGTTTGCCTAGATCCACGCACGAGCTTAGAGGTACCATGGGGCCAGATCGTAGCCCGGACCCCGGGGGTATTATTAAGTCGGTTCGACGTCTGGGCCCGGCCATGTTGTTTCATTAGGTCGGCCTTTCGTTTATGATGCGTGAGCCCCTCGCTAAGTGTTGTTTATGCAAATCGTTCGGCTCATTCCGCGAAGGCCGGCGTTTATGCCTAGCGACGAAGTCTCGATTATTGTCGATTGCTCGGGGTGTTCATCCTGATCTCCTTAGTTCAACCTTTTTGGCCAATTCGAAAATTTAGCTAAGTGTCAGGCACTCGGGCGACTCGTGTTATTAGTCTTCCCACCTGACCTTTTTCCAAACTTGATACTACGGCTTGATCGGGCCAATGTCTTGGCTCAGCAATTTTGCTCGGTCGGGTCGGCACCCTGACTCGGCGATTTGGCTCGGTCGGGTCGGCACCCTGACTCGGCGATTTGGCTCGGTCGGGTCGGCCCTGACTCGGCGATTTGGCTCGGTCGGGTCGACCTGATCCGGGTCGGGTGGACTGATCGGCGTTTAGCTCGGTCGGGTCGGTACCCTGACTCGGCGATTTGCTCGGTCGGGTCGGACCCTGACTCGGCGATTTAGCTCGGTCGGGTCGGTACCCTGACTCGGCGATTTCTATCGGTCGGGTCGGTACCCTGACTCGGCGATGAATTTAGTTCCCTTCGAGTTAGCCATATCACCAGTTTCGGTTCGTCCCGATTCACTTTACTCGAGCAGGTCTGCTGTTTCTCCGAACGTGGGGAGCCACGCTTCTACAGCGGATATTGTGGCGAGATGTCATTTCATACTTCCCCTGAGTAAGAGTCTGGACACCGTCCGACTTACCTCGGACCGAGCGTGGACCGCCACGCCCGACCGGGCCCGACCAAACGTGGGATGCCACGCCTGATCGGCGCCGGGTCCGGTGGGTGCGTGAGAACAATCTCACTTATAACTTGCCTTAGCAAGAGTCTGGACACCGTCCGACTTACCTCGGGTCGAACGTGGACCGCCACGCCCGACCGGGCCCGACCGAACGTGGAACGCCACGCCCGATCGGCGCCGGGTACGGTGGGTGCGTGAGAGCAAGCTCACTTATAACTTGCCTAGCAAGAGTCTGGACACCGTCCGACTTACCTGGTCGAACGTGGACCGCCACGCCCGACCGGGCCCGACCGAACGTGGAACGCCACGCCCGATCAGCGCCGGGTCCGGTGGGTGCGTGAGAGCAAGCTCACTTATAACTTGCCTTAGCAAGAGTCTGGACACCGTCCGACTTACCTCAGGTCGAACGTGGATCGCCACGCCCGACCGGGCCCGACCGAACGTGGAACGCCACGCCCGATCGGCGCCGGGTCCGGTGGGTGCGTGAGAACAATCTCACTTATAACTTGCCTTAGCAAGAGTCTGGACACCGTCCGACTTACCTCGGGTCGAACGTGGACCGCCACGCCCGACCGGGCCCGACCGAACGTGGAACGCCACGCCCGATCGGCGCCGGGTCCGGTGGGTGCGTGAGAGCAAGCTCACTTATAACTTTCAGGGGTGATCTTTTCTGGAGAGTTAGAGTTTTTGCTATCCATTCTTCTGAGTACAGTTACAAGAATCATTCCTCTCCTCTCTCCTCTCGGTACAATTTTAAATGCACTGCGCTCCAGGGTCGCCCTAGCCGCCTCCCTTGAGCATCTTGCAGATAGTATGCTCCCGATCCCAGTGCCTCGACCACTAGAAATGGGCCACTCCATGGGGGCTCTAGTTTGCCTACTTCTCCAACGGGCTTGACTCTTTTCCATACCTTGTCCCCGACCTGGAAGTGTCGGGGTATAACTTTCTGGTTGTATCGGTTCCGCATCCTCTGCTGGTAAGCGGCCATGCGGACGGTAGCCTTAGCTCGGACCTCCTCAATCAGGTCTAGCTCAGCTCGTCTCTTCTCTGCATTGTCTTCCCCATATAAATGCCTCCTGTCAGATTCACAGCCGACCTCCATGGGGACTACTGCTTCACTGCCATAGACCAACTGGAAGGGAGTGCATCCCGACCCCTCTTTGGGCGTGGTGCGAAGGGCCCAGAGGACCCCTGGCAACTCATCCACCCAGGATCCGCCGACCTGATCCAACTTAACTTTGAGCCCTTTTAGAATCTCTCTATTAGCTACTTCTGCCTGACCATTACTCTGGGGGTATGCCACGGATGTGAAGGCCTGTTTGATCCCGAACTCCTTACACCAATTTCTGATGATCCGACCTTGAAACTGTCGACCATTGTCTGATACCAACTTATGAGGTATGCCGTACCGGCACAAAATATTCTGCCAAAGGAATTTCTTCACTGCTTGCTCCGTGATCCGAGCCAGGGCTTCTGCCTCGACCCACTTGGAGAAGTAATCTACTGCTACCAATAGGAATTGCTTCTGACCGGCTGCTCTGGGGAAGGGTCCCACTATATCCATGCCCCACTGATCAAAGGGACATGATGCAGTGGACGCTCGCAACATCTCCACCGGTCGGTGAGACAGATTCTGGTACTTCTGACAAGAAAGACAGGAAGAAGCCATCCTCTCTGCATCCCTTTGAAGGGTCGGCCAAAAGTAACCGGCCAGCAAGACCTTCCGAGCCATGGACCGACCTCCTGAATGATTTCCGCAGCACCCCAAATGCACTTCTCTAAGTACATAGTCTGCATCTTCTTTTCCGAGACACCTGGCTAGAGGTCGGGAAAAAGCCCGCTTGTACAATGCGTCCCCGATCAGGGTGAACCGGGCTGCTCTGATCTTCAATATTCGAGCTTGCTCGGGGTTGTCTGGAAGAGTTCCATCCTTCAGGTAGGTGATGAACGGAGCTCTCCAATCCCCCTCTATCTCCATTTCTGCCTCCCTCTCGACCTGAGCCACTAACATGACTTGAGGGGAAGGCTTGGGGAAGACCCATGGACGGACAGAACTGGCCAGCCGGGCTAACTCATCCGCCTTGGCGTTGTCCCCTCAGGGGATCTGCGTAATTTGAACTTCTTGAAATTCTGCCTGTAATTGTTGATATGCCTCTACGTAAGCTTGTAATTTCTCATCGTTCACTTCAAACCGCCCGGCCACCTGTTGAGTCACTAATTGGGAATCAGAGTGCAAGATGACCCGAGTGGCCCCGACCTGTCTGGCTGCTTGGAGGCCTGCTAAAAGGGCTTCGTATTCTGCTTGGTTATTGGTAGCACTATACTCTAGGCGTACGGCCAAATGGATGGGGTCTCCCTTGGGAGACATCAGTAAGATCCCGACGCCACTCCCTGCCCGGGTGGCTGACCCGTCCACGTATATTTTCCAGACCTCCTCCTCCTTCTCTGCATGAAGTTCGCTTAAGAAGTCTGCTAAGGCCTGAGCTTTGATTGCAGTTCTGGACTGATACTGAATATCATATTCGCTCAGTTCAGTAGTCCACTTGACCATCCGACCTGAGACTTCAGGGTTGATCAAGACCTTCCCGAGTGTGCTATTGGTCAGCACTCGGACAGAATGACCCAGGAAATAGGGTCGCAATCGCCGAGCCATCAACACAAGGACATAAGCTAATTTCTCGAGTGTAGTATACCTACACTCGGCCTCTTTAAATAAATGCCCAAAGAAATAGACCGGCTACTGCTCGGTCTCTTTCTGGGTTACAAGCACAGCACTCGCAGCTTCCTCAGTAAACGTACAAGGGCTCTCCTTCCTCGGGCTTGGCTAGTATTGGCAGACTGACTAAGTATGCCTTCAATTCTTCGAAAGCTCGGTCACACTTGGCATCCCACTGGAACTTGGAGGCCTTACGTAGGATCTTGAAAAATGGCAGACTTCTGTCGGCAGACCTGGAGATGAATCTGGACAAGGCCGTGATCCTCCCGGTCAGGCGCTGAACTTCCTTTAGATTTTTAGGCGGTGGCATGTCTAGCAGCGCCTTCACCTTGCCTGGATTGGCTTCTATGCCTCGCTCGGTCAGGACGTAGCCCAGGAATTTCCCACTCTTGGCTCCGAACAAAAACTTTGTAGGATTGAGTTTAAGGTCATACCTTCGCAGGGTGCAACAAGTTTCTTGTACATCTGCAATGAGGTCGGCAGCCCGGGCAGACTTGATGAGGATGTCATCAACGTACACTTCCACATTTCTGCCGAGCTGCTCTTTAAAGACTTTGTTCATCAGCCTCTGATAAGTTGCCCCGGCGTTCTTGAGTCCGAAGGCATAACGGTGTAGCAATAGGTACCTTCGGCAGTGACAAAGCTGACCTTTTCCTGATCACCCGGGTACAGTGGGACTTGGTGATACCCCTGATAGGCATCAAGCATGCAAATAAGTTCGCTTCCCGCAGTGGAGTCCACCATCTGATCTATTCGGGGCAGCGGGTAACAGTCCTTTGGGCAGGCTTTGTTCAGATCTCTGAAGTCAATGCAGATCCTCCACTTGTCTCCCGGCTTGGAGACCAGCACCACATTGGCCAACCAGGCCGGGAACTGCACTTCTCGGATGTGTCCTGCTTTCAGCAACCTCTCCACCTCGGCTTGGATTATCTTATTCTGCTCAGGGCTGAAATCTCTTTTTCTCTGCTTCACGGGTCGGGCGTCTGGGTACACGTGTAGCTTATGTTCCATAACCTCGGGCCTGACCCCCTTCAGATCTTGTTGAGACCAGGCAAACACATCTTGATTCCGTGTCAGACACTCTATCAATTGCTGCCGGAGGTCGGGTGATAGTCCTGGAGCTATCCTCACCT
Organism: Boesenbergia rotunda; assembly: GCA_024364735.1. Lineage (NCBI taxonomy): Eukaryota > Viridiplantae > Streptophyta > Magnoliopsida > Zingiberales > Zingiberaceae > Boesenbergia > Boesenbergia rotunda. The sequence goes on from JAGFNQ010000113.1 coordinate 426,821, forward strand.
TGGCTTCCTCTCGGTCCAATAAGAGTTGGACCTCTTCCTTTTCTTCCATCATGTCAGCCCAGGGAGAAGGCTGAGAGGTCTGTACCATGTTACAGCTGGCCGGCGCAGGTCGGAAGATCTTGCTTACTTCCACTCGGACATCATTCACATAACACCGGCGAGCGACCTTTTGATCTCCTTTGGCTTCACCGACCTGATCTCCTACAGGAAACTTGACCTTCAAATAGAAAGTGGACATCACTGCCCGGAATTCATTCAGGGTTGGTCGACCTAGGATAGCATTGTAGGCTGAAGGGGCGTCCACTATCAAGAAGGTAGACCACCTGGTCCTTCTTAAAGGTTCTTCGCCAAGAGATATGGCTAGCTTGATCTGCCCCAACGGATGAACTTCATTCCCCGTGAACCCAAATAAGGGTGTGGCCACGGGCTGTAACTCGGACATCTCAATTTGTAATTGCTCGAATGCCTTCAAGTATAAAATATTCACTGAGCTGCCTGAATCCACTATGGTACGGTGGATCTGGTAGTTGGCTATGACCGCCGTGATGACCAGGGCATCATCATGCGGTACTTCTATTCCCTGTAGGTCGGCGGGACCGAAGCTGATCTGTGGTCCCTGAGCTTGGGCAGAACTGCAGCCCACTTGATAAATGTCCAGGCGTCGGGCCTGCGACTTCCGAGCCCTGTTGGAATCTCCGTAGGTAGGCCCGCCCGAGATGACGTTGATGGACCCATGCACGGAGTTTTGCTGATTGGCTTGTTCCTCGCTGGCGCTTTCCAGCTCGGGCGAACCAGGAGTCGGGAATAGCCGTCTGGCTATAGGGGCGGCTGGTCGGTCTCGAAGCTCGGGCTGGTTAGGTGGTGCTCTTCCTCGGCCTCGGCCACCTCCTTGATGAGCTCCTCTCGGGCTACCTCGACCGGTGCGGCCCCGACCTCTGCCGGCTTGCCAGCAGTCCTGAAGATCGTGTGTATGGCTGTTGTGGAAGGAACAATATGGTTGCCACCTAGTCGGGAGACAGCCCTGGGCTACTTGCTGAACTACCCCCCTCTCGGCTCCTAGTCGATGTCCCATAGCTCGGGGGCTCCTCAGGGGTCCTCCTGGAGGCACACCCCTTTGATGCTGCTGAGGGTTATCGGGCGTAGGCCTGACCTCGGGCCTCCTGGCGGCTTGTGCTTCTTCGACGTCCACATACTTGCTAGCTTTCCCCAGAAGGCTCTCAAAGTCCTTCGGGGGTTTGCGGATCAAAGACCTGAAGAACTCTCCCTCTTGCATGCCTTGCGCGAAGGCACTGACTAACACCTCGGAGGTGGCAGTGGGAACGCCCAACGCGACTTGATTGAATCTCCTGATATAGGCTTTTAAGGACTCCTTGGAGCCCTGCTTCATGGTAAATAGATTTAAGCTTGTCTTGTGATGTCTCCTACTACTGGCAAAATGTTGCAAAAATAGTTTCTTGAAGTCTGAGAAATCCCTGATTGATCCCTCTGGGAGCCTGTCGAACCATCGCTGAGCCGGCCCGGCGAGAGTGGTCAGGAAGGCTCGACACCTTATGCGATCTGGGTACTGATGTAGCATCGAGGCATTTTCAAACTTCTTTAGGTGTTCTTCTGGATCAGTAGCTCCTCCGTACTCAGCAATGGACGGAGGTCTGAAATGCTTGGGCAGTGGCTCATTCAGGACTTGGCTGGAGAAAGGGCATCCCGTGCGTTCAGTCGGGAACGGCACAAGGGGAGCCTTCCCTTTGCTTGCTCGGGTATGGCTAGATGTAGCTTCATGCGGATCCGATTGTCCTGCTCCCTCGGCCGGGCCGAACAGTGCCCGGGGAAAGTGAGGGATGCCTTCTAGTTGAACTCCTCCCTCAGTGCCTACGTGAGCGGTGTACTCGGCCGGGCCCGGAGGGGTGGGTCGGGCGGCTGCCAGTTGAGCCTCCGCTAATTTCTGGGCTCTGGCCTCTATCAACAGATCTAGGTCTTCCTGTGAAAGAGTGACGGTCACCCGGTTGGATTCACTCATCTTCGACTCTCGATCAGGCGAAAGTTCCCACAGACGGCGCCAAATTTGATCCTGTCGACAAGCGAAGATCGGTTCTCCTCCGAATGACTCGGTCTAACCAAGCTGACCTGGTCTGCTGTAGCTTGGGAGGTCGGACCTAAACAGAGCTCTTAATGCAGTGGAGTGGTTGTTCATGAACAGCGATCCTCCCTTAAGCTCAAAGGGGGGGGTTTATATAGGGGAAGGAGAAAGGTCTCGCTCGTGCGGGATGTCACATCTCACTAAGGATTAGTTAGGGATTAAGCTAAGTAGGTGACGATGTGAGACTGACACAGCAGTCTGCTACCCTGTGATCTTACTTCTAATTAATTGATGGGCGGCCACGTCAGATGACGACGACGTCTCTTAACGGAGAGTTTTGACGGGGCCCTTCGAGGGATGAGACTCGAGAACTCGGCCTCGATCACTCGACCTTGAGAGGTCGGCCCCTAGAGCTTAGCTTCTATCGCTCGACCTCGGGAGGTCGGCCTCGAGAGCTCGGCTTCTATCGCTCGACCTCGGGAGGTCGGTATCGGGCGCTCGGCCTCGACTGCTCAACCTCGGGAGGTCGGCCTCGAGAGCTCGACTTCTATCGCTCGACCTCTCGAGGTCGGTTTCGGGAGCTCGGCTTCTATCGCTCGACCTCGGGAGGTCGGCTTCGATCGCTCGACCTCGAGAGTTCGGCTTCTATCGCTCGACCTCGGGAGGTCGGCTTCGAGAGCTCGGCTTCTATCGCTCGACCTCGGGAGGTCGGCTTCGATCGCTCGACCTCGAGAGGTCGGCCTCGAGGGCATGGCCCAGGGTGGACCTGGTTCTGACTTGAGCTTCTGCCTGCCCCGGCCTTTGTTATCCTTGAGCCGGGTTGAACCGGGCTTTCTCCGACCGGGCGCTCATCCCGATAAAAAATCGCTCGTCCGGATCAATTAGAAACAAGGAAAATGTAATAAAATACACTCAGGTTTCTGGAATTCATAAAAAATGATGTCTTACATTCTGGTTGGTGAACCAATATGTTAAACAAAATAGTCTATCAAACAAATAAGCCAGAAATCTGCTCTATTTGATATAGGATAAACATCAAACATTTGACAAAGTCAAGGAGGCAATACCACTTAGAGAAGAGATTAAATTAATTGAGCAATTGCCACCAATCACATCGGACCACCCTATTTGTGGGAGAATGACACGCCGATATATTTATTGCAGGCCTTCATACCAGCACAAAGGCATGGCGGATTAATGCGGGTGTTCAAGTCATAATACACTTTTACTTAGAACAAAATAGAGTGCATCGTTTTGTTTGTGATGCTCAAGACAAGAAGAAGTTAGATGCCAAGTTGGTCAAAAGAAATAGAGATTCCTTGGTAGTTGATTCAGAACTATATTTGATAACAAACTGTGAAAAAAAAGATTCAACAATATAATGGATCATTAAATTGTCAACAGGGCATAGGCTGTTCGAATCAAATGATTCTAATGAAGAAAGATAATATGGGGAAATAAGTGCAGCAATAGATTTATGCTTTCTCTTGTGAAAAAGGTGGTTAATTGCTTCTCAAAACTACAGCCTGCTGCCTTGTGTTATCTAGTATAAGGATGTGGTGTCTCCAGCATTGAGTTTTTTTATTAGGTTCAGTTTAGCTTCATGAGATCATAATATAAAGACTAATAATTATGACAGATCATGAGATGCAGGCATTTGAGAAGATACATTTATACAGGGTTTTCCCAACGAAAGAATTGCTTGTCGAAATTCTGGTTCCTAAATTTTGTTAGTACGGTATAGAAAAAGAAAGTTTCACCTGAGATATAAGGCCTAGGCACAAAAAATAAGCATAGGAGTCACATTTTATAGGTTAAAAGTCAAATGAATGTCAATGCACTATGGTAGAAGTAATACTAAGGTGGCTAGGTAATGTTCCAATGGTTATTCCTACTGTTTCAAAGAGGGCAACGTTTTGTCATATATAACAAAGATGACAACAGAATGAAAGATCAGAAACAGAAGTGCCCACAAAAGTCCAACGTTGAAAAAGAAAAAGAAACAGTGCATGCAGCATTGCTATAGTCACCACAGCATATATCACTGTCCTGATAGTTATATTTGAAGGATGCCTTCTTCACAAGAGTTTTAAGTCTGACTTTCCATATAAATACAAGAATGCACAGTATGACGTTTCAGTTGTGATTACTTTGATGTAAACTTTAAGGCTAAAATAAAAGACAATATTTTAGGGACGACTCCAATCTTGGAAGATAAGAACAAGAGATATGAACCACTACCATCACAACAATCAAGTCTTATCCCACTAGGTTAACAAGAGATATGAACCAAGTAGGTAAAATTTTATTGAGGTGTTAAACTAATAAAGTTGAAATAAAGGGGGGGAAAAGTCAGAAGAAGACAACAGCACACCCCACCGTGCAATTCAGTGGCGTAGCTAGGTTTTTCGTCCAGGAGAGACGATTTTCAAAAATTCTAAATATTAATATAGATCGATTTTATCATTTAAAAATCTAAATTTCGAATTTAAGAAGCTGAAAATGAATTTAAATTCGAAAATTTTGATCACAACCCTTAGTTTTAGTTGAAACAATGATATATCGATCCTCAAAGTTTTTTTATGATTTAAAGTAAAAAAATTATTTATGATATCGCTTTCTCGTAATATTTAGCATTTCTACGTATAAGATCTTCATTACGATCTAAATAATCATTCTAAAAAGTAACCTAATAAAATAAAGTTTATACTTGACAACTTTTCTTTAATTAATTAAATATGAAAGAAGAAAGAAATAACTTACTCCTCTTAGAAGACCATTGCTTTTGAGAAAAATAGAGAAGAGAGAAAATAGGGAGAGGAAGAAGTAAAAACATAACTATTTTTGTGGTGTTAATAAAATCCTAAAAATATAAGAAGAGGGAGAAGATGTGAGGGCTAAGGACTGTTTTTATTGTTGGAAGAGTGCAGTAGTTGATACTGCATTTCTTGCTCATTGGAGAAGAGAAAGGAGAAAAAAAGAAAGTTCTGGTGCTTAAGAAAATGAGCGGAGCAAATTATAGGTTTACTATCGTTGGAGAAGAGAAAGAGAAGAAGCAATTGTGGAAGAAGAGGAAGAGAAAAATAAAAGAGAGGAATGAACGAAGAGGTGACATACGATATGACAAGGTTGTGACATGCGTAAGGAGAAAAAGGAGAGAAAAAATATAAATATTTTTCTTGAAAATATCCTAATTCATTTTAATTGTATCGAATCCGTTTAAATATTAAACTTGATTCGGTCATAACTTGACCAAATTAATCATGGTTTAAATCAAAGTAATCCTTATCTTCATAGCTGAATTTAGTTCAAATTGGATTAATTTTAATTTAACATCCTCATTTTATATCCTACGATTTAGTTCATCCGTTTATTATGATAATTTATTTTAAAATTCAATACTTAATATTTTAAATCTCGATATTTTCTCATAAAAGTGGTAGCAATGGATAGCTTAGGTCATGAGCTTTCTAAATTTATGATCAGTTTTCGTTTTCGACAATAAATGATATATATATATATATATATATTATTTTTTTAATAAAATTTGAGAGGGGACGATCGCACCCCCTCTCCTTAAGGTGGCTACGCCTCTGCCATGCATCGTGTCATACATTAACTTGGAATAACTTCTCACGCGTTCAGAGAAATACAAAAGGCCATGCTCTTCTATGACAAGATAGCCGAAGATCCAAAGGTAGTGAAACCAAAAGAAAGATCTTAAAAATCTCCAAATCAGCAACTAGATATATGGTTTACTAGGAGACCAAATAACCTTATGGTCATACTTGGAAATAATTAAATTAATCCAGAATCAATAACCTTATGAGCATTTACAAAATAAATGCAGGCCAGAAGCTCCAGTTCTGGCGATGTTAAATACTCGCATTAGCCACAGACGTGATATCAACAATTCAGGGTGGAAGAAGCCCAAGAGCTCTTCATCAAGATCAAATGTCATAACTTTAATTCAAAACATCAAATGCGATGCGTGATCCAGCAGAATATGAGTTAACATATTTATGTTTAAAGGTTATAACAAACTGCCAAGCAAGAATGCCATAAGCACCAAAACTTCATAATCGGATACACACTAAGACACACCAAGGCAAGGACAAACATCCTCCTAGGGGACGTTCATCACTTGAATGGATAGCAACTGATCTGACAAAGCAATCACTAAGTCACCAGATTGAATCATTCCTCTGGCCTTGAGCAAAGCAAAAGTGCGGTTAAGATTACTCTCCATGTCACCAGAGAATCTAAGACGGAAGGGTATTAAACCCCACTGTAGATTCAATCGCCTCCTTACAGATGTTGAGGATGTAAACGCAAATATTGGGCAATCAGGGCGGCACCGTGATAGCAGAGAGGCCATATGACCAGTCGTTGTAAAAACAAAGACTGCATCCACTCCCAAGTTGTTAGCTGAAATCACGATTAACTAGGTCAAAATAAGTAAACAGTGATAATATGATGGAACTGGAAATGAATATTCAGAACCAAAAGTTTAATATCATCAGGTGAGAAATTCCTTAATTCCTGACAAAGTTATCTTGAGTTCGACAAGTCATCCATGCAAAGGGTCTATTGACCAGTTCCAATAATATCTTCAAAAAAAAAAAAAATCAGGTCGAACTGTAGCCACTTGGACCAATGATTGTCACAAAGGTTGTTGCAGACAGAATATAATTCCATATGTAGTCTTTAACAGGGAACTTCTAGATGCTTTACTCAAAGAAAGTTAAACATAACGATGCCAGCTTGAACTGAAAAAGATAAAGGGGGAATATAATTTCATGTGTAATCTTTAACTTGGAAACTTCTAGATGATTTATTCAAATAAAAGTTGAAACATAATAATGTCAGCTTGACCTGAAAAAGAGAAGCCCATGTGTTCAGAAACTTTCTATTTGGTGCATGGTCCTTTTTTGCACTTTTTTTTCTAATATAATCAGTTAAATACAACATTGCTCTCCTACTACCATAATGTTGAAAATAACAGGATTAGTGAACCCGTGAATAAGCTAGATGTAGGCCGGCCCATGCAATTTAAGTTCGTATTGTACCAAGTTTAATTGGAGCTAATAAATAGAGAAAGCGTACCAGAACTAAACAACATCTGAAACTAAGTTCGGTAGAGAAATTTCTTCCCAAACCTCCATGTGTACTAACTTGGAATCTCTATATGATAAAAGCATAGAAGAGAAAGAAACTAAAGCAAGAGGAAAAAAAATGATCAAAAAGAGAAATTAATGATTCCAAGAAACCAACAATTACTATGAAGCAGGAGGTAGTTGTGGTAAGTAGCAGTCATATTTCAAATGACTAGGATGTCTCAGGATCACATGCTACCTGGTCCTTTCCAGCTATCTATGAAAAAAAGGGAATTACTACTTTGAAACTGAACTGAAAATTTAAGAATGCATGAGGCAGAAAAAATTAACCAAATGACAATGAGGTGCATAGTTCATGTCCTAGATTTGTAAATCAATTCCAAAGACAAAAAGAACTAGAACCAAGTAGAGGCTATGACTGACAATATTTATAAAATTGCATATTTACAATGCAGTTGGCAAAACCGAAAAAAAGAACCAGAATCATGTAGATTATGATTAACAATATTTGCAAAAATTACATTTTGTACCACGCGGTTGAAAAAACCAGGTTTGCATAAAACACCTCTTCACAATGTAAGGTCTACGGCACAGCCTACCAACAGCATTACTGGAGAGAATGAGTCAGAAATCATAAATTAAGATGCTCACCCATTTTGGCAGCAGAATTGCAAATTTCCTCGATGATTTTGTCAGAGAAAGAATTTGCAACAACTGGAAGTTCCATAGCCTCATGGCGCTTCTCCTCTCTGCACCATCTTTCAATACGCAGGCTGACACTTCTAAGCACAGTCAATGCCTTATCTGGATATTGGCCCATGGCAGACTCGCCTGAGAGCATCAGAGCATCTGCTCTCTGCCTAACTGCCTCTGAGACATCAGCAACTTCAGCTCTAGTTGGTGTAGGATACTCAATCATGGAATCAAGAAGCTGAGAGGCTACAATTACAGGCTTGTTTAGTTGCCTGCACGTCTTGACTATTCTTTGCTGTGATGAAGGAACTTCTTCCAGTGGAATTTGAGCACCCATGTCTCCTCTAGCTACCATTGCCCCATCCTGATGCAAGAATAATGGCTTCCAAATTTTTTAAGGAGTCAGCACTCTCAATTTTTGCAAGAACTGCAATTTCTCTGGAACATAGTTTGAAAGATTGTGTCAAACTGTATCTAAGAGAAACTTACAAGCAGACAAAAGAGGAAGAAAAATAAACTCATATTTCATTATGTTATGATCAACAGGCAGATATATTTATATTGTTTTGTTATGAAATTCAACAAGTTGCTGAACTGCCTTAAGGGAAAGTTTTCCCAATTGATCATCCAATCCAACTATCCAAGTAAACAGACATCGTATCATACCTTTAACAACCATAGGCTGATCATGTTAATGAATATTTCATTCCCTTATCATGAATCATCCCCTCACCAACATTTGACTTGTCCAACTGACATATTAGCAACATTAATTTTATGAGGCACCATAATCGTTTCCCAGAATTTTGAAGTGTGTTTTGGAGAAAATATTACATATGATCATCCACATGTCCAATGGTCTACCACAAATGCACTTGGCATTACTAGGCTGTCTACATAATGTAATTGATCCACTACACATATGCCAACTGATTAGAATGCCTACATGCTCTTAATTCTTACCCTTTCCATGTTTGAGGTTCTGTTTGAGTCACTTTTTTTATTTATTGGGTGGATGTTATTAACTGCGTGGATGTGCCAGTTTTATTTTATTTCTGTTATTGCCAGCCACGTGAGGCAATGCTATTATATATTGTTGAGATGGATGTAGACAAGTTTGAGATTGTCCGCCGTACAGGGAGATATTGCCCGATTTTCGAGCAAGCATAGACCTCTGGAGGCGTGACACATTCATAATTCTTTTGTTTTTTTTTGAGGAGTTTCACAAATTTAAAATTATCTGTAAAAGTCAGCCATAATATAAGAGCTAGTTCGCACATTAGCAGCATAACATGTGCTCGAACTGCTCTTATTAGTATGGCTTTTCTATCCTATAAGATTTAGCTTAGGATCACAATGGAAAACTATTTTTTTTTCCACAAGACAACATCAGTGCAATGATTTAGTAATTGGATTTGAGCATGAGTATGAAGGTAAAGTAAGAAAACCAGAAGAAGATTTTCTACTTGTCACGGCATCGTGCTGCTATATAGCTTTTGAGATGATTAATAACTTCGGCAGACTTGACAAAAGAAACTGCTATGAAGTCTACACCTTCAGAAATTCCAAAGTCAATATCAAGCCAATCCTGCACATTACAAACGCATAAGGAGTGCAGATTGATAACAGATCTCAACAAGGTGTACCAATCTATCATCCTAATAGACCACTTGGATTGTTCAATAAACTTAAGCATACTCGCATTCATTTAAATTTTAATACAAAACATATAGCCAGCATAATTTTATTACATTTTTTTATTCGCTGCTTCAGTTATTAAAAAAAGGGTGACCAGTAAATCCCAACAAAGCACATGCCAGACCAAAGAACAAATAAATGATATTCCTGATATGAGAAAAATGCCACTTATTGATATATTAAAAAAATAAATTCAATATATATATTAACAAAAAAACTTGATGAAAAGAATGAAGATAGATATGATAGGATTAACCTAGTGGGCATAACAAATCATTCAAAATGTACAGGGAGCATAGGGAAAACCTTAACAAGTTGAGATGAGTTTGCAATAAAAAAGTTCATATAGTAAAAAATATTATCCTGTTCTTGCCAATGGAATAGCATTCAAATAAAGAAGACAGGGCACAGAAGACAGACTAACAATATTAACAAAAATTAGTTGTCATCTATTTGCGTCCATTATCGATGAATACTGCAGAATGCTAACACCAAACTAACATGTGGCGCAGAATCTGCCAATGATGGTGGACAGAATATTCTTGATAATAAGTTCATAAATCATTAAGTATAGCTAAAAAATAAGGAATAAAGCAAATACAATAAGTGAAGTTCAAAAAATCATTAATTATAGCTAAATAGTAGGAGAATAAAGCAAATATAATGAATGCATATTATGAACCAACCTTGGAAGATATTGTAGGAAGCATGGCATTACGTTCTCGGACTAGCCTACTGTTCCTCCAGAAAGTGAGATTGGCACGTTGTAAGAGCAGTCCAGGATCAATGCAGCGACACTTTACATCTGGCCCTATTTTTTCAATCACCTCAAATCTCACCATTCCTCCATCCACAAGAAGTAAATCACCAACTCTAACATCTGTATTAGGTGCAAAATCTTTCAGTAGGTCCATCCCTCCGAAAAAAAAGATGGAAACACCTAAAAAAAGAGAATTTTCAATCCTCAACCTTCAGCAAAGCCATCATAATTCACAATGATTGTCCTTTCTGGAAGTGGTGAATTGAAAGCTCGCACACTGAATGTCCAAATTTCACCATCCTGCATAAGGATTTCATCTGAGAGAGGAAAAAAGGAGTATACCTGGTACACCCATTAAAGATATGCTGAAAATGGTTATTGTATCACTCTTAATCTTTCCCTTACCTTGTTCTCTTCCCACATCAACCTTAAATACTTACAAACTTCAATCTGTACCTATTTTGAAGCAGATTTATGTCTAAATACTTATATTGCTGACTTATGTGCTTGTTTGGATAGAACATGGAGAGGAGAAGAAGAGTGAAGAAGAGAAAGTGGAATAAAAGAAAGAAAAGTGAAGATAACAAGTTCACTTGTTTTGTCTGAGTAAACTAGTGAGATGAACTTAAATAGTATTTCTCGTGTTTGATAAAAGCAAATGAAAAGGAGAGGAAGGGCTGCTGATCCTCGTTTTTCTATAATAATGTTTAGGAATTTAGGAGGATAATATCAAGACAATAGCTTTTAACACTTATTTATTGTCCTTTCCTTCCAAATTTTTGTAAGCATACAAGATAACTTCTTCCTCTTTCCTTTTTTTATTCCTAACCAAACAAGAGAAATACCTAATTTTTATTCTCTCCCATGCTCTCTTCAGTCCTAGGGGCATTGGCTAATTTTTATAATTATTATATTTTTATTCGCCCTTTTTTAATCAACTTTAAGGAAGGAAAAAATAAATATTTTCTTTTTTATTTCTCTTCTACCAAAATGGGGCGTCACCAAACTTCATATGAAGTAATGGACGAACAATTAGGTCTCTTATAAACAGAATACACACGAAGTCACGAGTGAAATAAACTATCGGAAACATAGTAGTCTCACTGCCCAAACCAAACAAGCTTCGGGTCCACGCATTGTGTTGACGACAGAATGTAGAAGAACATCAGCTCCAACCAAATAAAACAAGACCAAGAAACTAACCTCGGCCTTGGCGGAGGCAGCGCCACCGAGATCACCCATGTGAATCTCGCTGCCCTCAGTGTCCATCATCACAGCCACGGCAAATCCCTTCTCTTCATTGAGCCGTCGGACCTGACGGATGACCTCGTGGTGCCATTCGTGGGTGCCGTGGCACATGTTGATCCGCGCGACATTCATCCCGCCAACGGCAAGCGCCTCGATCTGCTCCGGGGAGCAGGTGGCCGGGCCGATGGTGCACACCAGCTTCGTCCGCCTGGTGCTCCGGAACCCGTTTTCCTTGAGCTCCGACTCGGTGACTTTGTCTACGTCGATGGACGACGTCGCGGCGCCGTCAAGGTGGATGACGCCGAGATCCGGAGAAACGGAGGAGGCCGCACGCATGGAGAGCGCACGGTGGCGGCGAGGGCACGGAAAGGAGTGGCGGACCGAGGTCATGGAAGGAATGGAGGAGGAGAGCTTCGAGGGCATGATCACGGTGGGCCGCGCAGAGAGGAGGCCGAGGGATTGAGCCATCTCTTCCTTGCGTTGTCCTTCAAAGCGGTGAAGGGCTGAGCGAGTTTGGGGTTTTATTCCAATCGAGGCGTGTTAGGGACGGAGCTGACGAGGTGCTGGTTTGTATGGATCCCCCGTCATGCGATGGACAGCATCTACGTTATGGAGATGCCAATCCCGGTCGATCGGTCTATCGTCATCCATGTTGAAGAAATCCGGCACCCATCGGTTGGTAGAAATTGTATAGCCTGATTGTTACAGAACAGGAAATTACCCATTTCCCTTGCTCGGGTCAGTTCTGTTTGCGAGTCGCAAGAACTTTGGAAAAAGGTTGAGCTCGAATTCAAAGGGCTACTCGAGTCACATCAGTCTCTTTGATCGCTAAAACGGACTTATTAAAGAATTAAATTGCGACTTGGTAAGTAAAAGAATATATCCACGTGACAGGACCAAAGGCAACTTTGTTTTTTCATTCGTTCATTGAATAATAAATATATAAATTTAAATATATTAGAGTTTGAATAATAAATTTTACATAAACTCAATTTATTAGTGTTCCAAAAATAATTTATGAGATTCCATAATTTTAAAATATTTATAATAGGTTAAAAATAAAGAAATAATAGAAATTTTATGTATTAAAGAAATATTTTATCTACATTGAATCCATATTTTATATAAATTATAACAAAAATAATATTATTAATTATAAAAATTAAGTGCGGAGAAAAATATTAAAATTTCTATATATCTTATTAAAATATATCAAAATTTATCGATATTTTGATATATTAAAATTTTGATATAGTATCGATGATATATAATTTTGATATATTATTATTAGCTAAATTTTAATATACCAAAAATTTTGTTTATTTTCGATATCTTTATATCAAATTTTTGTATATAGTATATCATATAAAACATACTGTATTCAAGGATCCCTATCCATAATTTTATAAATAAATTTGAACACAAAGCGAACTGAGTTAGATATGAATCAGCTCTTACTAGTAATTTCGTGCAGGCCTAATGCTGACCTGGCCCATTAATAATAGAGATCTCAGAATGGGCCACCAAAAGAACCCATTTCTCTTCTGGAACCGTCAATTATCTAACAAACGGTTCGGATCGAAACCCTACTCTTCACCTCACTCTATATATAAGCAAAGTGGTCTTCGTCCTGCTATTTCTGTCTCCTCTCCGACGAAACCCTAGTTTGTTCTTCCCCTTCCTTTCCCGCCGCCGCCGGTCTTCGCTAATGGCCTCAGCCGCTGTGCGCCCTCTAGTCACGGTGCAGCCCCTCGAGGGCGACATGGCCACCGACGCTGCCGTCACCGTCCCCCTGCCTGACGTCTTCAAGGCCCCGATCCGCCCTGATGTCATCCGTTTCGTCCACTCCAACTTGTCGAAAAACAGGCGCCAGCCCTACGCAGTATCCAAGCGTGCCGGTCATCAGACCTCCGCTGAATCCTGGGGAACAGGGCGTGCCGTTTCACGTATCCCTCGAGTTCCAGGTGGCGGTACCCACCGCGCTGGCCAGGGTGCTTTCGGCAACATGTGCCGTGGCGGTCGCATGTTCGCCCCCACCAAGATCTGGCGCCGCTGGCACCGACGCGTTAACATCAACATGCGCCGCTACGCTGTTGTTTCGGCGCTTGCTGCCTCTGCCGTCCCATCCCTTGTAATGGCCCGTGGACATCGTATCGAGACCGTTCCTGAGCTCCCACTCGTTGTCTCTGATTCCGCTGAAGGCGTTGAGAAAACATCCGCCGCCATCAAGGTCCTCAAACAGATTGGTGCCTTCCCGGATACTGAGAAGGCTAAGGACAGCCAGAAAATCCGACCCGGCAAGGGTAAGATGCGAAACCGCCGCTACGTCACTCGCAAGGGTCCCCTAATCGTATACGGAACAGAGGGATCAAAGATTGTTAAAGCATTCCGTAACATTCCTGGGATTGATATCGCTAATGTTGAGCGCCTCAACCTTCTGAAACTGGCACCGGGAGGCCATGTTGGAAGGTTCATCATCTGGACCAAATCTGCATTCGCGAAGCTTGATTCTGTATTTGGAAGCCTCGACAAGCCATCTGAAAAGAAGAAGGGATATATTCTGCCCAGGCCAAAGATGTTCAATGCTGATCTCGGAAGAATCATCAACTCTGATGAGGTACAGTCTGTTGTGCGTCCAATCAAGAAGGAAGTGAAGAGGCGCCACTTGAAGAAGAACCCCCTGAAGAATCTCTACACGCTCTTGAAGTTGAACCCTTATGCCAAGACTGCCAGGAGGATGGCCTTGCTTGCCGAAGAGAAGCGTGTCAAAGCCAAAAAGGAGAAGCTTGACAAGAAGAGGAGCAAGCTATCAAAGGTATTTTAATTTGTTTGTTTGGAGTATGCTACCTGTTTATTCATCTCGCATTACCTCTTTTTGTTGGTTTATTATCGTGGATAGCTTTTATAGTCAATATGTGATCAATAATCTGTGCGATTTATTTTTGTTGAACTCTTAATCTTTAAAATAGTTAAAGCAATTAAAATGGATTTAATCAGCTGAGGATATTGTAGGCTTATTTAAAATACACATTCATATCGATATGATTTTTCCTATTTGCTTTGGTTTAAATAATGTTGATTGTCTGAAGTTTATTTAAAATATCTTGAAAATAAATGATATCACTATTGTATTTCAAGTTTTTTTTTCAATTTCTAAATCATTGTGGTTCGTATTAGATAGTCTGTAACTGAATATGGATGTTGATACATAGTGGATAATCTGCTCACTAGGATTTGCCTGGAATGAGCATTCTGTAATGCATGTATGTGATATAACAGATGATATATATAGTAATTGTCTGTTAAAACATTTTATCGGTTCTGGTTGACTTCTACACAAATCTATGCATGTATGTGATATAACAGATGATAAATATAGTAATCGTCTGCTAATACATTTTATCGGTTCTGGTTGACGTCTACACTATTCTATCAATTTGTTTGCTATTACATTTATTGTAAAGATGATAGTCTTTCAGAACGTGATTCCTATAATGCCGACAGCTTTGTTAACTGGTTCTTCATGGGTGTCCATCATCTAGTCTGTAAAAATAGCTATTTTGCATAATGATTTAGCATAAGAAAGTTGACAACTGATTCTCTTGATGTATAGCATGCTATGTGGAATCTGCCTGACTTTTTTTTGGTTATATTAGTCTTGTCCTACAATCATGCAATAGTTATGAACATTTCATTCAGGCTCCAATTTCATTATTGCTCATGTTTTAATCATGAAAAAAATGCTAGTCTGTATATCATAATATTGGAAGAAATATCCTTTTTCTTTCTGAATTGCTTAATGGCTGTGACACTAGTTTATTTCACTACTCAAACATCAGTGCTATTTAAATAGAGTGGTAAAATAATACTTGGTAGGTATTATAAAGAACAAGATAAGTGGCACATCCATTTTGCCTCCGTGACAAGGATTTGATGTGGTATAAAAGCCTTTTTATTTCAACAAGGATCTTTAGATAAAATAGATATTGGATCAGTTCACGTAAGGGTTGGAACATATGTCTGAAACACAGGAATTATTTCTATAAACTTCTTGGTCGGCAATTGATAATTTAGATCTTTCATTTCAAGAAATGCACAATAAGAATCAACTTCTTTTCAACTGAAATATCGATTGGTCCTTTTGTTTTCCCTCTTTGACCCTATGCAGGAAGAGGCTGCTGCAATCAAGGCTGCCGGACGTGCGTTCTACAAAACTATGATCTCAGACAGCGATTACGCCCAGTTCGACAACTTCTCCAAGTGGCTGGGTGTTAGTCAGTGAGCCCAGAATCGTCTTGGATGAATCGTAGGGCGATAAGAAGGGATACTTGCATCAGTTTTTCTTGGTTAATTCGTAACTTTGGTTATGTCATTAAGAACATTCCATGGACGTGGTTAGATGCATCATTTGCACCATAGCGGACTCTGTTTGTTTTCGCCAGACCCAGTTTGACGAGCTTGCCTTAATTTTTGAATGCTTGGATTTATATTGTCAGTTTTATGCTCTTTTATTTATTTTTTTTATCGAAACACTTGTTTTATCTTCATAAGTTCAGAATTAGGGATGGATGATTCAAATATCGAATCTGACTAAATATCAAAGAGTAGTTATTAAATATTCGATTTGAATATTTAATTAAATAATATATATATATTAAAGTTTTTTTGAATTTATTATTATTTTAATTGATTTTATAAATTTTTTGATATTCAATTTTGATTTGAATAATTAATTAAATAATATATTATTTATTTATTTTTAAAAAATTATTAATTATTTTTATTGATTTTATCAGTAGATTATAAAGATTTTTAATTCATTTTTTAATTATATATATATATATATTAAAATAAAGTTAATTTTAATATTTTTGTTAATTCAATAGAAAGAAAAAAATTATTAATTTAAAAGATATTTAATTTTTGAATAAATATAAATTTTGAGATAAATATTTAATTTTTGGAGTGCAATTTTGATGAATTGGAAGATGAAAGATATTATTGCTATCCCTATTTAGAAGTGTAACCATAGTTTTTAAATATTTCTAATAATTTTGTTTTAAAATTTTATTTCGAATCCCACCACATGGCTTTTTCAAACTACCTCAGCTAGATAATTGATGAAAAGTAGTATGATGTCCCAGAGAATGATAGGTAATTTTTAATCGTCGTCCTGAATTAAATAATATTCTATAAAAATATGAATGGATCAGAATCGTAATAATTATAATCTCGTCAGATTCGACGGTGAGTCTGGCGAGATCGCAATTGTTGCAATCTCGACGGGTTCATCGTATCTCTCAGGGTATAATTTTATTCGAGACAACAGTCGGAACCCGTTGGTTGTATCTGATCGACGATTGGATGACTTGTCAATCGTCGACGGTGATCAAACAAATCGTCGGTCATCAACGACGAATGGGACAGACAGAGACAAAGTGGGACAGAGGATTCCCTCAATAACATGTCATTACGCCAAATAAGAGGACAGATTCTCTGTCCCACTTTGTCCTCTGTCTCGCTTATCCCACTCATCGACGACGGGTGGCAAGTCATTCAATCGTCGATCGGACATCACCGACAGCCTCCGTGTCGCCGTCCCGAACAAAATTATATCCTGGGAGGGTACGGTGAACTCGTCGGGATCATCGTAATTGAGATCTTACTGGATTCATCATCGAATTCGACGAGATTATAATTGTGATAATTCTAATTGATTCACTGTTCTTTCAAAATATTATTTGATTCAGGATGATGATTAAAATCATCGATAATGTTAAATCGACGATGGAACGACACATCGATTATTATGAGACAGATAAAATATGGATACTCTGAGATAGAGATAGAGGAACCCGTCTGGCCAAACAATTGCAAATGGTTTAATTATTTTTTCAAGGATGTAATAATTGCATGCATTGCCACGTAGACGGTACACGTACTCATTCATGTACGCGCAAGATCAACTATTTATAACAATATTATATACTTTAAAATCAAATGTAAAATTTTATATAAAAATAGCTTGCATTTATAATCACTGGGTAGATAAATATTACTCATTGGTGTTTTAATTATAAAATAGAAACAATACGTAAAAACAAAATAAGTTAAAAATTTTAAGGACGTTTTTATTATAAAAAAAAGAAATATATATATTTTTTGATAAATCGCTATTCTTTTAGAGTATTTAAATAAAAAATGATAAATTTCGATAAGCAAAGATAATTAGGCGTAATAAAAATTAAGAGAAATAATATACACAGTAAAATTAATACCTCAGTAAAAGTTTTGAGCGTCATTCGGCGGCATGTCCGATGTCCGATCATCGATCGGACACTACCGACGACCTCTGATCGCCGTTCCGAATCAAATTATACCTTGGAAGGACGGTGAACCCGTCAGATCATCGGCAACGGTAACCCCGTCGAAATTGACGGTGAATAATGCAATATCGCAATTGCGGCGATCCCCGACGGGTTCACCGTGACCCCCAAGATATAGTTTGGTTCGGAACGGCGGCCAGAGGCCGCTGGTAGTATCCGATCAACAATTGAACGTCGGACGTACTGCTGATTGATAGTTAAAATTTTTCCTAAAATATTTATTTTTATTATACATATTATTACTCAATAATTAAACACGAAAAAAATATAAATATTATTTTTACTCTAAGTATCATTACTCAATAATTAAACAAGGAAAAACGTAAATGAAATTGAGACGAACAAATTTTAAATTATAATATTTAAGTGAAAATTGAAATTATTGTAAATATTTAATAAATATATACAAACATTAATGCAGTCTAGTCATTTAATTAGTTATAATTTATATGATTGATTTTTTTATAATTCAATATTTAAGCATTTGGCCAGATTAATTCTAGAAGGGGATGATGTTACACGAGTTACCGTGTAAACTTTGTGAAGTAATTTGATCATGAACATATTTCTTATCTTTATCAGAATTGATCCTTCACATTCCAGTTGTCTAGTATATGTTATAATCACTGCACCAAATGATTAATCGGGTCAGATTAAACATGAATTATCGATTTGAACTATTAAAAAAATTTTATTGACAGTCAAAATAAATTAAAAAGAATGATGTAAAAATTCAATAGCTCACGATTTTACGTTTCATTCAAATAAAAATATTTTATCATCTTATTTAAAAAAAATTATTGTAAAAGACATGTTTTACTGTACCGTACCATAGTATAGGGAACAAGTTACCACTATTTCAAATCAGGTAGTTGGTTGTTACTAAACATCTAGAAAGTGGGTAGCTATAATTAATTCATAAAGGTACAATCCCTATTCAACCTTCAACCATCGAGAAAGCTATATATATATATATATATATATATATATATATATATATATATATATATATATATATATATATATATATATATATATAAATGCTTCGCTGCGAACGTGATATGCAGACTCCTCGTGCGGATCACACTGCCAGATCGATCAGGCAAGGGCCTGATCGGTCTGACGCTTCGGTCACGCACGTGGCCCGCATCAAACGGTCCGCAGCGGAGCATTACTATATATATATATATATATATATATATATATATATATATATATAACCATCAAAAAAGTGGACAGTATTTACTATTTTACAATATATATATAGTTCTTCTCTCCTACAGACCACTTCGTACTGACCGCGTGCGCGACCGGGGCGTCAGACCGATCAGGGAAGGACCTAATCGGTCTGGATGTCTGATCCGCATGGGAAGTTCGCACATCATGGTCCACAGGAGAGCAAAATCGTATATATATATATCTGATCAACTGCGGACCGATCCCTACGGACCGCGTGCGGATTTACGCCTGATCGGTCTGGTGACTGTTCAGGCCTTGCCTGATCGGCCACCGGACGCTCGGGAGCATCCCGACGGGTTCACCCGTACCCGACGGGTTCACCCTGTTGGTGCAGGAAGCACCATATCGAACCTTTTTTGATATTGGCAAAGGATTCAAAGTTAAGTTTATTTGTGATCTAACAATATTCACTGAGTGTGCAGAGACAAAGTCCTAGCGAAGGACTGCTAGGCACCTGGCGAAGGAATGCCAGGATACAAAGCCCTAGCGAAGGACTGCTAGGCACCTGGAGAAGGACTGCCAGGATACAAAGCCCTAGCGAAGGACTGCTAGGCACCTGGCGAAGGAATGTCAGGACACAAAGCCCTAGCGAAGGACTGCTAGGCACCAGGCGAAGGACCGCTTGGAACCAAAGACCTGGCGAAGGACTGCTGGGCACCAGGCGAAGGACTGCCTAGAACTAAAGACCTGGCGAAGGACTGCAAGGCACCAGGCGAAGGACTGCCTGAAACTGAAGACCTGGCGAAGGACAGCTAGGCACCTGACGAAGGACAGCTTGGTATCCAAGACCTGGCGAAGGACCGCTAGGCAAAAGTCCAACCAGAGGAGCGGTTGACATCAGGTACATTCTCCCGAGAGGAGTAGGTGAGGACGCGTTCCCCGTCGAGGGAACAGTAGGCGTCGGTTCGACCTAGGGCTCCATTTTGGAGACCCAAAGTCAGAACCAAGACAGCTAAGGCTGTATAAACTAACACATTATTATTTTATGTTATTTTGGACTAACCCTGGATGCAGGACCAAAGGAACGAGTGTCTGCAGCTCAGAGAGCCTCAAAGGAGTGAGGCAGTGGCTGAGTAGGGCGCCCGGAGTGTCCCGGGCGCCCCCAAGGTGCATACAAAACAATGTAAGTAAGGAAGGCTTCGAACAGCTGCTGGGCGGGGCGCCCCCGCTGCTCCCGGGCTCCCAAGCGCCCCCAGCGCCAACTACCGAAGCAGCTCCTCTCGAAGCCAGCCAAGCCAAAGGGATAAGACTTGACCCGGTCAACCCGGGCGCCCCCAGCGTCCCGGGCGCCCCGGTCAAGATATAATCCCGAGTTTGAAGGGATCAGAAGTTGACCGAGGGAAAGGTGGATCGGCCGACACGTGGGGGGGTGCCCCCAATGTTCCGGGCGCCCCCATGGCTATATAAAGGGCCCTCGACCCCAAGGCTCAAAGCAACAATTCATTCAACGCTTCGACGCTCTTCTGCTCCCGCACTCTGCTCCGGAAACTTCCCAACTCAAGCCTACGACGTCCCTCCGCTCCGAAAAGTCGATCTACCTCGGACGTCGGTAACAAAAGAGCGATATTTTAATTCTGTGCTTATTACACTACTATTGTAATCCATTTTTGTAAACTGTTTTTGCGCCTCATATAGAATTGCCCAAAGTAAACGGTCAACGACCGTGGGCCTTGGAGTAGGAGTCGACCTAGGCTCCGAACCAAGTAAAAATCTCTGTGTTTGCGTGTTTTGTTTTAATCTTCCGCTGCGCAATTTCTCTTTCTCAAATCCGAACGTTTTCTGATATTCACCCCCTCTATCGGCTCTCTCGATCCAACAAGTGGTATCAGAGCGGGGTAGTTCAAACTTGGTGCAACCACCAGTTTGAAAGTTTTTCGGATTTACAAAAATTTTAATCTTATTTTTTTTCTTTCTAGTTAATCAACATCACTCGATCTTTTTCCCCTTTTATTTTAAAATAATAGATATCTGTAGGTGGATTTTAAAATAATCAATTTTTGAAAATTTATCATAAACTTTTTTATTATTATTTTAATATTATTTTTTCTCGAAAATCGTGCTACCTTAATCTGAGCAAATTTTCTCCCAAACATTAAAGTCTTACTTTTTATCATTACTCAAAATTGACAAAATCAACATTTTCAAAAAAAATTGTCATAGATTGTTTTTATTATTTTTATTATTATTCCGCCTCGAAATTCGTACAATAGTTTTTTTTGGGGCAATTTTTTTTCTCCCACACTACTAATCCAAGACTAAGTCTTGGTGCATTTTTATTTCTCTTGTGTACGAGGTTAAACAAATGGCCAACCAAGAATGGAACAGTACCCGTCCACCACTCTTCTCTGTCGAGAACTTCAAATCCTGGAAGGGTCTAATGGAATCCCACCTAAAGGCCCATCTAGATCTATGGATGATAATCCAAATGGGATTTAGATTCCCCACAGAAGATGGGATAGCACTCGCCTGGGACAAATTGGATGAACCAACACTCAACATGATTGAGACAGATGCGAAGGCGACTGCAATCCTACAATGCGGCCTAACAAAAGAAGTATTCAAGCAGATTGGACCATTTGAATGTGCGAAAGAGATGTGGGAAAAACTAATTAATCTACATGAAGAGAGCTCCGATGTTGAGATCTTAGAAGCTCAAGAACAAGTAGCTGAGATTGACTCGACACCCAATATCGAAATCGAACCAGAGTCAAACGACGAGTTTTCTGAGACAAAATCGGTAACTAATTTTGAATCGTTTTCTGAAGTAAGGTTAAATAGTCAAAATGATATTGCAATGGTCGAGGAAGGTATAGTTTTTATTGCAGGGAAAACTCTAAGAGAACTGCAAAAGAGGCCTCAACCAATACTTGAGTCCAACTCAGACTCAGAATCTGACGAAGAAGACAATGGAGGAGATCGAACCAAACTGATCCGATTAGCTCGTGATCACTACAAGATGCTAAAGACACAAAAAGGAAAGACGGCAAGTATCAAGGGGGAGATTCCCAACCGGGAATCAAAAGGCAAATTTACAATATTTAAAAATCTAATATTTAACTCAAAGAACGTAATTATTTTATATAAATTAGTTAAGACTAATATGTTAGAAAACTTAATTCCCAACCTTACTGACGTTAAAAAGCCTGAGTATTATTTCAATTATGATGTGACTTAGATAATTTTTCCTTGTTTGCTTGTTTATTTTCCATTCCAATCTTAATTTTTTTTCTTCTTAGATTTAGGATTGGTTAGATTAAGGACCTGATTAAATTGAAACTTGAACAACCTAGTATTAGGACAAGGTTTGATGATAGTACGTTAGGGAAGCCTGACTAAGGAATCAAGTAGAGTAAGGAGTACCTTATTTGGTCTTTTCAGTTCGGTGGAACTAGCCGAAGGTACCTCTCCGAATCCTAAGCTAGTTAGACCAGAGTGTCTCAAACAACGATTTGAAAATGATCTTTCTTTAAAAGGCTTTGTCTAGAAAAGGGTTGTTGATCCAATAAGGTTACGGCCAAAGAATGCCTCTATGCCTCGCCAAGACCTGGAAGTCAATTATCGAAACTCACTTTTAAATTATTATTTGTTAAACTCGAATCTAACATAAGCTTCAATTAAATCATAGTATTAACATCAAAGATAAAATTAATGCATCTCACAAAACAGTTAAGGATATCCTGTTTTGTCACTTAGAAATGGGTGAGATGCTTAGGACCTAAAAGTTGAATCCAACCCAACCAACTAAATCAAATTCAAACTCAAATTAATTTAATTAAATCAAATTTAAATTAATTAAATCTTAATTAAATCAATTAAATTCAATTAAATCTTAATTAAATCAATTAAATTCAATTAAATCTTAATTAAATCAATTAAATCTTAATTAAATCAATTAAATTAAACTAAATCTTAATTAATTCAAATAAATTCAATTAAATCTTAATTAAGTCAATTAAATTCAATTAAATCTTAATTAAATCAATAAAACTCAATTAAATCTTAATTAAATCAATTTAATTCAATCAAATTCAAAATAATTCAATTAAATAAAATTCAACTTAATTATTCTCAACTAATCATTCTCAAAATTCAACTTAATTTCTCTTAATTATTCTCAAATTCAACTTAATTATTCTCAATTAATTATTCTCAAAATTTAATTTAATTATTGTCAATCATGTATCTTCAAAATTAAAATATTTGTCTCACACAACTCATAAGGTTAACATGTTTGACCACGTAGAACTGGGTGAGACATCTAGGACCTAAAAACATTAATCACTATCCTTACAAATAAAAAATATTTTCAAAAGGTATTCAAAATTATCTCAATTTTTTTTTAAATTAATTTAGTTCACTGTACCCTACTTTTTATTTTTTTTAATTTCATGTTAAATATCACATTAGACTCATTTTGAATAGAAGCTAGGGCTTGTTTGATTTAGTTACTGATTGGTCAAAATAGTCAACCCTAATCCACATAGTCAAACTTGGTCAACACTGATATCCCTTAAGGAACTTAGATAAAAGTCAGACTGTGTCGGATACAGGGGGAGTTTTTCTTAATCTTTCTCAAAAAATTTAGATTTTTCAAAAACCTTATGCTCTAAAACTCACTATCATCTCAAAATAAGGTTTTCAAAAATTTGATTCAAAAACCCTCGTATATTACTATCTCTTTGAAAAATTATCATCATTTCAAAATGATTTTCGAAAACTATGCTATCATTCCAAGTTGTGTTTTCAAAAATTATCTTCTTAAAAATTATCATATTTCAAAGTTATTCTTTTGATTTTGGTAAACCCTAAAGACACAGAGGAAGGTCCACTACATAATTTACTAGGACTCCTAGGATGTGTCAAACTTAGGGGGAGGCTGAATCAAAAGAAGAATTTCTGAAAAGTTTTTATTAATAATTATCTTTTTTGAAATTATTTAATAATATATTTTCATGAACTATATCTTCAAAATCCTTGCTGAAAATATAAGTCTTTCAAAATGCTATTATTGTCGTGGCTTATGAAATTATGTTTGAAATAATATTTACTTGGGTTGGAGAATTTCCAAGACACTTAGGAAAATGTCCTTGTAGTCAACAAGGCTTCCTAGGATTGTGTCAGAATGGAAAAGAAACCTAGTCAAGTAAAATATTATATTTTTCAAAGTCTAATACGTTTCAAAAATATTATATTTTTCAAAGTCTAATACGTTTCAAAAATTACTTATATTTTTCAAAGTCTAATACGTTTCAAAAATTACTTATATTTTTCAAAGTCTAATACGTTTTAAAAATTACTTATATTTTTTCAAAGTCTAATACGTTTCAAAAATTACTCATATTTTTCAAAGTCTAATACTTTTCTAAAAGTACTTATGTGTTTTAAATCATAATTTATCTCAAAAGTACTTGAAAAATCTTTTCTAAATTTTTTAAAGAAAGTTTTTTTCTTACGAAATATTTTTTAGAACCTCACAATACTCTTCAAAATGGATTTAATCTAGAAATTTAAGCTTTTTGCTATGCTTTCGAGAATTATACTAAGTATTTTTATGTTTTCAAAACACATAGGCTCTGATACACAAACTTTCTCCTTAAACTTTTTCCTTTTTAAAGAAACTTTATTGAAAACTTCGAGTTACTCTTAACTAAGAAATTTACCTTTGTGATACTCAGAAATTTTTCAAAATATCTTTTTCAAAACTGAACTTAGAAATGGTCTAAAACAGAAGAAGAAGAATTTCACATTAAGGGGGAGAGAAAGGAAATTTTGTATAATTTTCTTTAAAAGTGCTTCTAAAATTTCTAAGCATTTCTAAGTATTTCAAAATTTCTGTTTTTTTCTTAAGTAAAATTCTTCTTCTTAGTAAACAAAATTTGTCTGAGCAAAAACTAGTTGAAAATTTTGGCAAATGTTTCTAAGTAGAGTTTTTTTGGTGAAAAACTTGTCTAGAAGCTTTACAAATTTTGTTTTTCAAAATACACAATATATTTCCAAGCAAATTCGTCTAAGTGTGCAAATTATTTTAAAAACAATTTTTTTTCAATTCTCAAAGTTGAATTTTTTTTGGAAATTTAACTTCAAATTTGGCCTAAGTAAAATTCCTTTTTGGAAAGCCTTGTAAGTACAAGTTTTTTTTAAACAAAATTTAGGTTTGCAAAATGGAAAATTGTCTATGTGAAAAGTTTTTATGCAAATGCTTTTTAAAACACTTTGTCAAAAAACTTAGAAGTTTTACACAAACTCAAAACTCTCTATTAGAAACCTTTTTTTCGCCCATGTATGTTTTTGATATATGTCAAAGGGGGAGGAAAGTCAAAGTTAAGTGTTTTAACACAAGAATTCAGGGTTTTAGGGGGAGTATGAGAAATTTTTAAAAATCTATTCTGTTCATACTTCATTGTGTTTTTATCTTTTTGCTTAAACTGTATATGTTTTTTACTTAATTTTGAATTGTGTTGCCATAAATCAAAAAGGGGGAGATTGTTGGTGCAGGAAGCACCATATCGAACCTTGTTTTAATATTGGCAAAGGATTCAAAGTTAAGTTTATTTCTGATCTAACAATATTCACTGAGTGTGTAGAGACAAAGTCCTAGCAAAGGACTGCTAGGCACCTGGCGAAGGAATGTCAGGATACAAAGCCCTAGCGAAGGACTGCTAGGCACCTGGCGAAGGACTGCCAGGATACAAAGCCCTAGCGAAGGACTGCTAGGCACCTGGCGAAGGAATACCAGAACACAAAGCCCTCGCGAAGGACTGCTAGGCACCAGGCGAAGGACCGCTTGGAACCAAAGACCTGGCGAAGGACTGCTGGGCACCAGGCGAAGGACTGCCTGGAACTAAAGACCTGGCGAAGGACTGCTGGGCACCAGGCGAAGGACTGCCTGGAACTGAAGACCTGACGAAGGACAGCTAGGCACCGGACGAAGGACAGCTTCGTATCCACGACCTGGCGAAGGACCGCTAGACAAAAGTCCAACCAGAGGAGCGATTGGCATCATGTACATTCTCCCGAGAGGAGTAGGTGAGGACGCGTTCCCCGTCGAGGGAACAGTAGGCGTCGGTTCGACCTAGGGCTCCATTTTGGAGACCCAAAGTCAGAACCAAGACAGCTAAGGCTGTATAAACTAACACATTATTATTTTATGTTGTTTTGGACTAACCCTGGATGCAGGACCAAAGGAACGAGTGTCTGCAGCTCAGAGAGCTTTAAAGGAGTGAGGCACTGGCTGAGTAGGGCGCCCGGAGTGTCCCGGGCGCCCCCAAGGTGCATACAAAACAATGTAAGTAAGGAAGGCTTCGAACAGCTGCTGGGCGGGGCGCCCCCGCTGCTCCCGGGCGCCCCCAACACTCCGGGCGCCCCCAGCGCCAACTACCGAAGCAGCTCCCCTCGAAGCCAGCCAAGCCAAAGGGATAAGACTTGACCCGGTCAACCCGGGCGCCCCGGTCAAGATATAATCCCAAGTTTAAAGGGATCAGAAGTTGACCGAGGGAAAGGTGGATCGGCCGACACGTGGGGGGCGCCCCCAACGTTCCGGGCGCCCCCAGGGCTATATAAAGGGCCCTCGACCCCAAGGCTCAAAGCAACAATTCATTCAACACTTCGACGCTCTTCTGCTCCCGCACTCTGCTCCGGAAACTTCCCAACTCGAGCCTACGACGTCCCTCCGCTCCGAAAAGTCGATCTACCTCGGACGTCGGTAACAAAAGAGCGATATTTTAATTCTGTGCTTATTACACTACTATTGTAATCCATTTTTGTAAACTGTTTTTGCGCCTCATATAGAATTGCCTAAAATAAACGGTCAACGACCGTGGGCCTTGGAGTAGGAGTCGACCTAGACTCCGAACCAAGTAAAAATCTCTGTGTTTGCGTGTTTTGTTTTAATCTTCCGCTGTGCAATTTCTCTATCTCAAATCCGAACGTTTTTCGATATTCACCCCCGCTCTATCGGCTCTCTCGATCCAACACACCCTACCCCCTAGAGTTCATCGCACCCCCTTGGATTATAGTTTTGTTCGGGGGCGGCGGCTGAAGGCCGCCGTTGGTGTCGAGAAGTCGCAGGTCGTGTGCCTGATCGGCCACCGGATGCTCGGGAGCGTCTCGACGGGTTCACCCATACCCGACGGGTTCACCCTACCCCCTAGGGTTCATCGCACCCCCGGGTTATGGTTTTGTTCGGGGGCGGCGGCCGAAAGCCGCCGTTGGTGTTGAGAAGTCGCTGGTCGTGTACCTGATCGGCCACCGGAGGATCGGAAGCGTCCCCGACGGATTCACTCTACCCTCTAGGGTTCATCGCACCCCCCGGGTTATAGTTTTGTTCGGTGGCGACGGCGGCCGAAGGCCGCCGTTAGTGTCGAGAAGTCGCAGGTCGTGTGCCCGATTGGTCACCAAGCGGATCAGGCACCTGCCTGATCGTTCTGGTGACCGATTGGCCGCCAATCTGTACGTGGTCCGCTGCTGATGAGAATATATATATATATATATATATATATATATATATATATATATATATATATATATATATATATATATAATTCTTATCCAACCATCTATAAATTATAATCTTTATAAAAGGTTGAATAACAATTATAACTAAATAACTAATTTAAGCTATAGCTATCATTTACAAATTTTAAATCCCAATTTAAAATTATAATTACAATTGTAACGTGATCTACGAATAGCTTATGGACAAACTGTGAAAGAGCTTATACCTTTTTCCCAAATTCCAAATTTGAACATGAATTATAATATAAAATTATTGAACACAATTAAATCGATTTATAAATTAATCTTGCTCTATAGAGCTCAACAATAAAGTAGAATAAAATAGTTGTAAGTTAATTTGTAAATTATCTATAGTTAAAAGTTTTATAACAAGTACTGCCTGTGACTCTAAAAATGTTAAAAGATTTCGCTATAAAGCTCAAACTCATTTATTGAAAATGGTTAAATGAAGAATTTAAAATTTTAAGGTATTCAAAAAAGAGAGAATAAAACAAAAAAATAAAAGACATCTTTTTATTAAAATGGTCAAAAGATGTCTTTTTAGATAATCATCAAAAATAATGTTCCATCCCCGCCCAGCTCTTATCAATTTGCTCAGACTTTTGTGGCTACATCTCTGCATGAACCATCATTTGCGCCAGCCATGGAGGCTAACTTTTATTAATTATTGCTATAACATGTTGATTAATGTTGCAGTTAGTTGATCAAACTCTCACCTATGCAAGGTTGGTATTAAGCTTGCGTCATGTCAGGACCCAAGGACGGATCTTTTTAAGGGAGTATTTTGTTGAGTGTTATCATTGATAACATTAAATTCCATTTGCGATCCCGGTAACGAGTGATTCCCGTCACATCAGTAATTAGAGAATACGATCAAAAATCAGAAAACATTGGAAGCGTAAGGTTTTTCACGATTTCGAAATTAATCAATTTTCCCTTCCAAAATTACTCTCCACAAACTGAGCATCTCCCCCTAGTTGGCGGCATCGGCTACCTCCTCCCTAGTTGATCTATTCTTATTTTTATTTTCTTGTTTTGAAAAGTGGGTTGATCGGTGGCGATGATCATGTCGCAGGACCTCAATCAAGCCTCCAACGACGTGGGTCCACAATGGGAGGTGGAAACGGTGGTGCAGGAGGAGGCGCACCAGGACTGTAAATGAATCAAGCCGCTCGTGAACTATTCGGAGCTCGATTCGATAGAAGCTCGTTCGAGCTCGTTTAATAAAGCTCGTTAATATTAACGAATCAAACTCAAACTCAGCAGTATTCAGCTCGTTTGCTCGTGAACATGCTCGTTAATAAACTCGTGAGCTAGTTCGTAAAATATAAAAGTAATATTTAACATTAAATATATAATTTTGACACTTTTATATTTAATAAATATAAAATATCCAATACAACTTATTTGTATGAATAAAATCATAGATTTTAGTAAATATTTTATATTTTTTAAAATATATAATTTATTATTTCAATAAATTGATGAATAATTTAATTAATAATTTATATTTGGAAAGTTCGTTTAGGGCTCGATTAGGCTCGAATATGCTCGTAAGTCATCACTATATTCGATAAATTAAGCTCGAGCTCGGTTCGATAATAAACAAACCAAACTCAAACTCTCAGGTATTCGGCTCGGCTCGATTCGATTACAACCCTATGCACCGGGGGGAAATAAGAAGGTGAAACAGCAACAAAATGAGTGTATGCACCATCGGCGACGATGGAGGTGCTCTAGGAGGGATGACATTGGGGAAGGAGGTGCTTCATGGGAGACGACGTTGGGGAAGAAAAAATATTGGATCAGACATCAGACGAATCTGGATGACTAGTCCGGCCTCACGAAAGTTTCCCATCGATCATCAAGATAAATTGAGAAATACTTACGATGAACAATTTAAAAATCCAACGTCCTAAAATTCATGTCATATTTGGAGAAAGGATGACGTTGGGGAAGAGGATGGATGGTGTAAAAAAATAAATTAGGATGTAGTAGATTGATTAAAATATTTAGTTTTTAATTTAAACTTTAATTATTTGATTAAAAAATGATCAAATTGAAAATTCATTTAGTGATAAAAGTATTTAAGATTGAAAAGGGTAATACAATCAATATTAAATTAGATATTATCATTATTTAGAGTTGAGCAAAATAATATTAAATTATATTTTATTTTATATAATTTTAAGAACTATATATGATAGGGAGAGTGAATGATAGAATGAATGACGTGACACTTGAGTGAATGATGTGGTATTTTATATGCACACGTTTGATTATCGCTTGGGCATCATCGGCTTCGGCCGCCGACCCGAATCAAATTATACTCTCGTCGAAAATCGCTATATATAAAATACAACGTCATATACTCTATCATTCGCTCTCCTATTTTTATTTTCCCTATTATTTTTCTTTTTTTTTCATAGCCCATCTCTTTCTCACCCAAAGCCCAGCCGATCTCCTTTTACAAGATTTGTCCCGGGATGCACTTGTGTGGTCAACTACCAAACCCGAATGAGTTGCACTATTGAGGGGCTGGCGCACCCGAGCACCATATTGAATATGATGAGGATTTCACCTCGGAGCACGTCCGCTCCTTGAGGTGGTCAGCATGTAGACGGAAGGCAAACCGGAAGGCATGCGAAGAGCAACACGATGCCATGGGCAAAGGAAGTAGGTGTTAGGGAGTATTTGGGAGAGCTTTTACTAGCTGCTTTTTAGATTCTAGTTACATAGAAGCACTTTTGAGTGTTTGTGAATACCAGATTATGCTTTAACTTCTATAACTTTTAGCCAAAAGCCGGAAGCAAGAATTTGATGTTTTTTTCTGCTTCTGCTTTTTTGCTTATGGTCTAGAATTAAAAGTAAACATTTATACCCTTAATAATTTATCATTTTACATAATTACCACCATAGTTTTAAATAAAATTTTATATTTTCATATAATTTATATATATAATTTTTTTATAAATTTATATAAATTTGTCATTTTTTTATATTTATATTTTTATTAATTATATATTTTTTAAACATATATATTATTAAAAAAATTAATTTTGATATAATATTTAAAATATAATAATAAATATATAAAACATTATTGATGACCTATCAAAATTATATTTAGATAATTAAAAAAATAATTTATATAGTTTAAGGATATTGTTGTCATTTAACTAAAAATTAAGTTTGGAAGTAATTATTCACCAAACACTTAAACTTTACTTTATATCAACTTTTAGCTTCTATTTCCAAACA
Source organism: Boesenbergia rotunda (assembly GCA_024364735.1). NCBI lineage: Eukaryota > Viridiplantae > Streptophyta > Magnoliopsida > Zingiberales > Zingiberaceae > Boesenbergia > Boesenbergia rotunda. The sequence continues at coordinate 457,811 of JAGFNQ010000113.1, forward strand.
CTCCATGTTTTAGCTTTTCACTGATTTCAAGATAATCTCTACAAGAACCACTTTTCAAGAAACAAAAGTTCTCCTAAACATTCCCTTAGTGTCAGTCCTAAAAGTCAATTATGTGATGAATTAATATGAAATTTTTTATCATATTTTAATAATAGACAATGTTTTGTCTATATTATATTTATTTATTTAAATTGATTGTGAGAGACTATAGATATATATAGAATATTACTCTAAATTATATTAGTGCATGGTGCACAATATGCAACCCAAGGTTTTAATATATGACTAATGTTAAAAATTAGGTTAATTGTGATTTAACTATGTTTCAAGTTTATATGTGCAGAATACTTGACACGTATTAAAGTCCTAGTTATAAATCAGGTAGTGATCGAGTCCTAGTGGATATAGGTATCTAAGTCGTGGTTGGGAACCAGATATGAGCTAAGTCTCGATTGGGGCCAAGTAGACATATTCCAAATTGGAGGCTACGTGAATCATATCCAAGTGATTTAGGCTTGGTAGACAAATTCATAGCTGGGGATAGGTGAATCAAGTCCAAGTGATTAAGATTTGACAGATAAATTTCTAACTGGAGGCTAGGTAAATCAAATTCTACGTGATTAAGGTATAGTAGGACAAATTCCTAGTCGGATGCTAGATGATTCAAGTTTAAGTGTGTGGAATTAACTGAAGGCTGAGTACTTGGCAAAATCGAACTAGACGGGTTGATCTAGTCAAGTCAAATAAGTATGAGTAACTTTAGATTCTCTATCATAGTCTTTATGTGTAACAACTGTAGAAAAGCATGCTATATGGTTCCAGGCAACCGAATAGAGTTCAGAGGCAACTGCTAGGATATGCATGTAAAAAATAAAATAAAATAAAATATCTTATTAGATGGAACTTGAAGATGAAGTTTATTTTTATTTAGAACACAATCCTAGCTAATAAGATAGTGGCAAACCTTAAAAGTTAAGATTCTGTCTCAACTTTAAATAAAGCTAACACTACGGTGTGAGTAATATGTTTCTCCAATTATGCTTGTGAGATGGATGATAGATGTGCTCGTGTGGATACCATAGAGATATGAACATGTTGATCGCACTAAGTTCATCTTAACTCTCTAAATATGCGAAAAGTTTTGAGCATCAAGAGATATCATTTTACATGAACATGTAATTAGAATTCACATGAATATATGATGGGTTTCTTTTTTGCTATGTTTTAATGTTTATTTTCACACGGAACCAAACATGCAATGGGCGGGTGTTTTAGTCGTCATCTCCTCCAAAGAAGTCCATCCCGAGCTCTTTGTCAGTTCGATGCAAAAAAGGTGGATCCGCCACCCTAACGACCCCCTGGTCTCTGCCCCACAAGTGTCCAGAGGGGGTAAATCACGGTGAATGCTGGGCAGGTGAGGCACCCAGGCGCGAGGGATTTTTTTTAAACAGCAGCCGAGATTTTACCCCCCGCGCATACCGTCGACCCTCGAACCCACGCCCTCCGATGTAAGCGGCGAGTACCTCACCAGCTGATCCAGCCCGTGGGGGCGCTCTTTGTCAGTTCGAGCACCTTCTCAAAACCCATCCCCGTGAGTTCGCCATCATCAATTCCTTTCCAATATGATGAACCTTTACCTTGGTTTCTCCTCAAGCTTCACCACCGTCTCATATTGGTTGTTCCCCTCAAATTCCAATTGCAATGACGGAGAAGAAAAGGAGAAAGAAGGAAAACCACATGCGAAGAAAGAAAAGAAAAAGGTATTGTTCCTACCTAAGATCGTCGATGAATGAACCATTGGATAGCTATCTTTTACGTTGATGGAGTCGTCGAATGTCAAGGGTGAGAGAAAGAGAGTCGGATCACCATGAACGCCTGTGATGTTTGAGAGAAAAAGAGTTAGAATATTAGTCAAGGGTGTCCCGACTCAGCAACTCCGACGCTCAGGTTTGTCTCCGGCTAGGAAGGTGGAGAAGAAGAATAGTATATAGGGAAATGTGGTGGTTTGTAAGTGTTTATATGCACATACCTATGCCTCAAGAGCCGACTCCTTTTATCAATCATGATATCTCTTTCCTAATTAATGGGATGTCATGTCCTAGTGGGGAAAGTGCCACAACATCACATCAAAATGTAATATCGCCCATGTTCTTTACTGTAGAAGATCGTGTGGGATTACGCTATATCAACCATACTACTCTACATGTTCTGACATCTCATGCGTTGTCTCACGTGCTATGTCAGGCCATGTATTATACCGGATACTATGCCAGCCCCCGCGATGTTGAGATAGTTGGGCTAATGGGGCATGTAAGTGGAGGAGTGTTGGATTAACCAGACTGAGGGGAGATGAATAGGCAAAGCTGAGAAGATAGTCTGATCGATGAAGTTGAGAGGAGCGTCGGTTTGGCAAGGCTGAGAGGAATGGAGGAGCCTCTCATTTCATGACAATTGAGCCGAATGGTGGAACACTCGTCTTGGGTAGGCCGAGGGGGGGGGGGGAGGGGGGGGTGGTCTCATGGACCAATTTTGACTTTGACCTCTATTTTTAGCTTGGCCATATAGTAGAACGACTCATCTTGGATAAGCCGAATGGGATGATGCATCTTCACTTTAATCTCTATTTCAACTTGATTATTGACCTTTTTAATATACGTGAAGACTTTTAATATTATCCACATCGGAGACAATTTGATTATGAACTAATAAAGTTGAAAAAAAAATGAAATTCTTCTCGAATGTGCACAGTCATGTAGAGTGTCGGGTCCGCTTCATAAGTTTAATGAAGGGCTGGCAAAAATAATATAATTTTTAACCCTTCTTAACTCCCAACTTATTCATGCCTTGAATTTTTTCCAACCCGAGTGGTTGGGAGTTTTCCCGATCCTATCAAAATTAGGAAAAGGATCAAGAACACAAGCTCTATCTGACGGGATTCCTTACCCGACTTGAATATATTATTAATATTTTTTAATTAAACTTTTTTTTATAAAAATTATAGAAAATTAGGATTCACATGAATTTTTTTCACTTTTTGATTACTTAATGTTAACGTGTTTCAGTTTCAGTTATTTTCAAGCTTTGAATATGAGAGTTCATATGATCCATTAAGCAATGCGCTTTTGATGAAATAAAAATAGTTGAATTTCAATTCACTAAGTGCTATGAAGTCACTGACACTTTGTAATTCATTTCAATTCTGGATTGCTAGAATAAATACGATGGCTTATCAACACAAGTGTACAGTGGACTTATCGTTTTGTTGAGTTGTAGTGTTAATTTTTCTTTATTTGATTACCGAATGATAGCTGTTAAGAAATTTAAAAAATATATTTTCAAATTATCATTGGCGAGATCCCGAACATTCAGGTCTCGACACTTGTCGGGTACGGAATCGGGAAAAAAAAAGATTTTCAATTTTTATGGTACAGAGATTGGGTAAAATAGTTATGGAATAGTCCCTACCCGATTCCACTCCTAGTTTAATGAGTACTATAGCTACATCAAAAGAATTAAATTCTTACTGAATGTGCATAGCAAGGAAGGGTCCATGGTCAGCTGCATAAGTTAATGAGTACTATAGCTACAAAGAAGGAATAGAATTATTCCCGAATGTACATAGTAAGAAAAGGTGTGAGGCCCACTAATTGAGTTTAATGAGATCCATTTCCCATCTCGTTGAGTACTGTAGCTATAAGGAAAGAATGAAATTCTTCCCGAATACACACAGTAGGGAAGAGTGCAGACCTGTTAGCTGTATGAGCTTAATGGGATTCCTTATGTCTCAAAGAAAGATCATTCTCTGCCCAACTAACTGAGTACGTCTGGGAGTCAGTGGCTTTAATTGAACTTGAACTCAAGCACGATGACAATAGTTATAAAGGGATGCACCCTTTGATAAGGGGCATCCTTTGGCAAAAGGCAAGCTGGTTTTTCACCCTTCTTTTTGTCGCATATAAGGTAAAGATGTTAATATCGAAAATTATATGATGCTATGTTATCTCGTCGTCTATTTGATATTTTTTTTCCTTTAAAATTGACTTTTGTGAGCACAGGATGTCAACAGTTTGGTCGTCTCTCTAATATTCAGTCCAGCAACCAACCTTTTCCTCACCGGTCGATTCGTCTTCTTCACAAGTGCCTTTAATCTGTCTAAACTTTTCTCCATCATCGTTCCATCATAATCTCAATCAGATCACGCGCATTACATTAACTAAGATTCATATTAACTATAATCAGCAACGACCAGAAATTTAATATCGAAGAGACGAAAAATATACCTTTACGTTGAGAGGGTGGCTGTGTCGTTACCTCTTATTTATCCTTTATTTATCTCTTATTTTTATACCTCTATATCTACCGTACTAAAATAAAGAGGAGGTGACCATTGCTATCGCCCCCATTCCGTCACGGACTATAATTTAGGTTTGAATGGAGCTAAGTTCTTATGAATATTTTTATAAAAAAAATAAATTAAAAAAATATTTACAATGATTTATTAGTCTAATATTTTTAAATTTATTTATTAATTTATCAGAATTAGGACTCATTTTTAAGATGCCTACGAATTTACTTTTTTTTTTTCCTAGGCACAATGTGGTGATAAATGATAAGGACATACGGAGTTTAAATGATCATTGATATTAGAGAGAAGAATATTAACTTAAAACTGAATTAAATTAAATCAAATTAATTAAATCAAATCTAATTGTTTTTTTTCAAATTAATTAAATCGAACCGAACCAATAAAATATTAATTAATTTAATTTTAACCGAATTAATTTGATTTTAATCGAATTAACTAAAATTTTATCTTCTCAATTTCTTTTTTAAATTCGAGTTCGGTTGAAAAAAATAAGATTTAAAATTTCATTTTTTATAAAAAATTTGATATATTCAATTTATTCGGTATACTTGAATCAGAAATTTTGAAATCGAATGTGGACCATATTAATTAAATTTTTAAAAAATAAAATTCTTAATAAGCAAAAATAAATTTTAAAATTCAATCAGTGCAATCAATTTATTTGGTTTCATAAAATTTTATTCACTCCTAGTTAACGTTGATATCATATAAATTCAAAAATGATACACAACGTGGTGATTCGTAACGTTAAATTCAACATAAATGATGTGACATTTCAATTATAAGGATCCTCAACGGATTCATCGTGTCTTCAAAATTATAGTTTGGTTCGAGACATCGGTCAAAAGTCATCGCCGATGTCTAAACAACAATCAAATATATACATGAAAAATATCATATCATTCATATTAAATTTTACATTATGAATTTATGCTCTCTATCGTAAGCCATATATATTTATCTGTATTTTCTTAATTTATTTGATAACCCATCTATAAATCGACTTTAAAAAAATACATTTTTTTCACTTTGTGGCCAGTCTCTTTCCCCTCTAGCTTGTAAAAACCAAATTACTGCGTGGTAACAACGATCACTCGAAGCTATAAATCCATCTCCGTTTCCTCTCGCCGCAACAGACAACGAGAAACCGATCGTCGCTCTCTCCTCTCCTACCTCATCTTCGACGATCGTCGCAAGGTTTGTTCTCCTCCTTCTTCAACGACTAGGTTTTTGGAGTGTTTTTATTCTCTCTTTATGTATACAAGCTTAGCCGAATCCAAAATGTACATTTTTTTTTATTCAAGATCCGATCGATTCTGTTGGTTTCTCTTTGTGTGAATTGAAATCGATGAAGTTCGCCGCTAGTTTTTAGCGTCTTCTCCGTTGGTCTCCCCCATCCCTAAAACGTACAGGAAACTCGTTCGACAAGTAAAAGTTGCATCTTCCTTTGCCTTTCTCTGCTCCAGAATGGCTTTCTCTACTAGCCCAAGGCCAGCCCTGCAGCCCAGGTTCATCCAGCACAAAAAGGAGGCCTTTTGGTTCTACCAGATACTCTCCATCGCATACGATCAGATATTCAAGCCGCAGCACTGGAACGAGGACATGAGGGATGATGCCCTGGAGCCAACTGATCTCCGTGATCCGGAGCTGAAGGTCGTCGATGTCGGCGGCGGAACCGGATTCGCCACATTGGGCATTATCAAGAGCATCCATCCTAAGAACGTTACCATTCTCGACCAGTCACCGCACCAACTCGCCAAGGCGAAGCAAAGGGAGGCCCTGAAGGAATGCACCATCATAGAGGGCGACGCCGAGGACCTCCCGTTCCCGACTGACTCCGTCGATCGCTACATCTCAGCGGGAAGGTACGTAGTGGTTCTTCTTCTTCTCTTTTCCAGTGCTAGTGCTTCACAAGTTTTCTCTTCACAGTATTGAGTATTGGCCTGATCCTCAACGAGGAATCAAGGAGGCCTACAGAGTGTTGAAACCCGAGGGGCTTGCCTGCATCATTGGTCCTGTGTACCCAACCTTCTGGCTCTCATGCTTCTTCGCCGACTTGTGGATGCTCTTCCCCAAGGAAGAAGAATACATAGAGTGGTTCGAGAAGGCTGGTTTTAAGGATGTGAAGTTGAAGAGGATTGGCCCCAACTGGTACCGTGGTGCCCGGCGCTTTGGTCTCGTCATTGGGTGCTCGGTCACCGGCGTTAAAAGAGGATCCGGTGATTCACCTTTGCAGGTACGTACTTTTCTTCACCTGTGACTGATTTACGATCGAGAGCTAACTTGGTCGGTTTCTTTCTGTAGCTTGGTCCGAAGGCTGAAGACGTAAGCAAGCCAGTGAACCCCTTCGTCTTCCTCCTACGCTTCATTTTAGGTACAATTGCAGCAGCTTATTATGTGCTGGTGCCCATCTACATGTGGGTTATGGATAAAATTGTGCCTGAAGGTCAGGCCTTCTAAGAGAAAAGACTCGTCCTGATCATGATCCTGGTGATGCTTTGTGGTCATCGCCGTTTATCCAAAAAAAAATTGTGGTTGAATCTTCATTTTAAGCAGTTGTGTCTCTGTTCTGCTTTTGTAGTTTTTCTTCCTTCATTCGTAGCAGGCAACTCCTTAGATGAAAGCTGCTTGGTCCGGGAAGTTGCACTGTTTTCATTTGTACTACTATTGCTTGTTGTCTGATTATGTTGTCTTCTCTGTTAACGAATGCTGGTTGAAAATTCATTGTTGCTGAATCTGAATGATGCATTATCAACTCATAGCAATCTATAATCTTCGACCACAAGAAGAAGGGAAAATAATAATAATAATAACTTTTCCCCGGATATAATCTTCAACCACAAGAGTTGGCTTTGGCATGCAAAACGATGACCGTTAGTAAATCCGCCAGGGGTTTTCCTGATCAGACACTCCGACGGTCAAGTCAGTATCCGCAGAAAATATAAAGGAGCTGAATTGAAATGCAGTAGTAGGGATAGCTCGCGCGCATACCTCCGGAAGGAGGAGTGGAGGACTTATATAACCGGGGGTGCTGACAACCCTTGTTCTTGTCGACAAGACAAGGGTGTAATACCTGTCAGCTCATATGAGAGCATTTGGGAGTACCGTGATATGGCGCGGGGTGCTCGAGCAGTACAATGGTACTGAATGAGCGGACTGACCGCAAGGTGTGTCAGGAGGAGGTAAGGTGTGTAGCACTCCAATATCAAGGTCGTACCCTGGATATAATGACATGGGAGGCGTAGGGACGAGATTGTCCGTATGCCGAGCGCCGACCGGCGGGTCCGAGTGTCAAGGACCGGGTCGGGAAATGGCCAGGGAGCGTGGACCGCCACGCGTCCACCTGGGATAGTTGAGGTATAGAATACGCCCTGAGTCGGGGGTTTGTGGGGTTATATCTGGCTGATTCTGCTGGATATCTCATTCGTGTGGTGCTGGGGGAGCGTGGGTCGTCACGCATCCAACTGGCTTGCCCGGCCCCGATCTGGATCGGGGAATGGGTCAGGGTGACCAAGCCAGGTGGAGTTAGGGGTCGACCTGACCGACCTGTTCGTCGCTGGCTGGATAGCGCCCCAGGGGAACCTCCTGGCTTAGGAGTCTCCCGAGTGAGATCTTGGTCGGTCCATCTGCTGGATCTTCATGGTACCAGGTTGACTGGCTGAGCAGGCTGTAATACCCATAGGTAAGGCCGGTATCATTATGTTATCTCGTCTATTTGATATTCTTTTTCCTTTAAAATTGACTTAGCATTGGAAACATCTCCCACCTTGTGAGCACAGGATATCAACAGTCTGGTCGTCGCTCTAATATTAGTTCAGCAACCAACCTTTTACTCACTGGTCGATTCGTCATTTCACAAGTGCCTTAAATCTGTTTAAAGTTTTCTCCATCATAGTTCCATCATAATCTCGATCGGATCACGCGCATTGCATCAACTAAGATTCATATTAACTATAATCAGCAACGACCAGAAATTTAATATCGAAGAGACGAAAAATATACCTTTACGTTGAGAGGGTGGCCGTGTCGTCACCCCTTATTTATCCTTTATTTATCTTTTATTTTTATACCTCTATATCTATCGTATTAAAAATAAAGAGGAGATGACCATTGCTATCACACCCGATTCTGTCTCGGACTATAATATAGATTTGAATAGAGCTAAGTTCTTATGAATATTTTTATAAAAAAAATAAATTAAAAAATACTTACAATGATTCATTAGTCTAATATTTTTAAATTCATTTATTAATTTATCTAGACTCATTTTTAAAATGCCTACGAAATTATTTTTTTTCCAAGGTACAATGTGGGGATAAGTGATACGGAGATACGAAATTTAAATCACCGTTGATATTAGGGAAGAATATTTGCTTAAAATTGAATCAAATTATATCGAATTAATCAAATCCAATCGAATTGATTTTTTTTTCAAATTAATTAAATCGATCGAATTTTTAAAAAAAAAATCGAACCGAACCGATAAAATATCAATTAATTTGATTTTAATCGAATTAAATAAAATTTTATCTTCTCATTTTTTTTTTAAATTCGAGTTCGGTTGAAAAAAATAAGATTTATAATTTCATTTTTTAATAAAAAATTTGATATATTTAATTTATTCAGTTTACATAAATCTGAAATTTTAACATCGAATCTGGACCATATTAATTGATTTTAAAAAATTAAAATTTTTAATAAACAAAAATAAATTTTAAAATTCAATCCATTCAATCAATTTATTTGGGTTCATAAAATTTTATTCACTCCTAGTTAACGTTAATATCATATAAATTCAAAAATAATACAGAACGTGAATTCGTAGCGTAAAACTCAACATTAATAGTATGACACATCAATTGTAAGGATCCTCGATGGATTCATCGTGCTCTCAAAGTTATAGTTTAGTTCGAGACGTCGATCAGAAGCTGTCGCCGATGTCCAGACAATAATCAATCGTATACATAAAAAATACCACATCATTTATATTGAATTTTACATTATAAATTTATGCTCAATATCATAGATCATATATATTTATCTTTATTTTTTTAATTTATTTGATAACCCATCTATAAATCGACTTTAAAAAAATACATTTTTTTTTCACTCTTAGGCCAGTCTCTCTGTAATAAAGTCAGGCAACATTTTTTCCCCTCTAGCTGGTAAAAACCAAATTACTGCGTGGTAACAACGATCACTCGATGCTATAAATCCATCTCCGTTTCCTCTCGCCTAGGGATGGAAATAGGCCAGGCGGCCTATCAGGGGCCTGTGGCCTGGCCTGCATTTGGCCTGGCCTGGCCTGGGCCTGTTAAAAATAAAATAACAATCAGGCCCTTTTAAAAGCCTATTTTTCTTATCAGGCCAGGCCCAGGCTCAATATTAAGCCTATGAGGCCTGACAGGCCGGCCTGGGCCTGTTAAAATTACATCATACAAATTATCAAAATAGAGTTTTGATCCTTAGACCTCTGCAAGCAAACTCTTATCTACACCCTACTAGCCAACACACCACAAATCTATTTTTGTTATATCATACATATTTTATATATTTACTTTGGAAGGAACATATATATTTATGGTATTTTTAACTAATTTGTTAAATTAGTATTTTGGATAATCGAATATTCGAATTGAATTCTTATATTTTATATATTAGAAATATTTTAGATAATCGAATTAAATTACAAGTTTTGTAAACAGGCCACAGGCCAGGCCAGGCTATTGAACAGGCCAGGCTCAGGCCTAGAATAAAGCCTGTAACAGGCCACAGGCCAGGCTCAGGCCTGTTTGCTATTATACAGGCCTGGCCTGTTAAGGTGAAAGCCTGACCTGGCCTGGCCTGTTTCAACAGATTTCAAAAAAAAAAAAAAAAAATGGAACCGCCATCCCGACGGCCCCTGGTCTCTGTCCCATGAGTATCCAGAGGGGATAAATCATGATGAATGCTGGGATGGCAAGGCGCTTGGGGTTCGAGGGATTTTTGTAAACAGCAGCCAAGATTTTATCCCTGCGCATACCGTCGACTCTTGAACCCATGACCTCTGATTCAAACGTCAAACGTCAAGCGTCTTACCATGTGATCCAGCCCGTGAGGGCAAACCGCTGAAAATTTAAACCCTCTCGCCGCAACAGAGAACGAGAAACCGATCGTCGCTCTCTCTTCTCCTACCTCATCTTCGACGATCGTCGCAAGGTTTGCTCTCCTCCTTCTTCAACGACTAGGTTTTTGGAGTGTTTTTAATCTCTCTTTATATATACAAGCTTAGCCGAATCCAAAATGTACATTTTTTTTTATTCAAGATCCGATCGATTCTGTTGGTTTCTCTTCGTATGATTTGAAATCGATGAAGTTCGCCGCTAGTTTTTAGCGTCTTCTCCGTTGGTTTCCCCAATCCCTAAAACGTACAGGAAACTCGTTCGACAAGTAAAAGTTGCATCTTCCTTTGCCTATCTTTGCTCCAGAATGGCTTTCTCTACTAGCCCAAGGCCAGCCCTGCAGTCCAGGTTCATCCAGCACAAAAAGGAGGCTTTTTGGTTCTACCAGATACTCTCCATCGCATACGATCAGATATTCAAGCCGCAGCACTGGAACGAGGACATGAGGGATGATGCCCTGGAGCCAACTGATCTCCGTGATCCGGAGCTGAAGGTCGTCGATGTCGGCGGCGGAACCGGATTCGCCACATTGGGCATTATCAAGAGCGTCCATCCTAAGAACGTTACCATTCTCGACCAGTCACCGCAACAACTCGCCAAGGCGAAGCAAAGGGAGGCCCTGAAGGAATGCACCATCATAGAGGGCGACGCCGAGGACCTCCCGTTCCCGACTGACTCCGTCGATCGCTACATCTCAGCGGGAAGGTAGAGTTTCTTCTTCTCTTTTCCAGTGCTAGTGCTTAACAAGTTTTCTCTTCACAGTATTGAGTATTGGCCTGATCCTCAACGAGGAATCAAGGAGGCCTACAGAGTGTTGAAACCCGAGGGGCTTGCCTGCATCATTGGTCCTGTGTACCCAACCTTCTGGCTCTCATGCTTCTTCGCCGACTTGTGGATGCTCTTCCCCAAGGAAGAAGAATACATAGAGTGGTTCGAGAAGGCTGGTTTTAAGGATGTGAAGTTGAAGAGGATTGGCCCCAACTGGTACCGTGGTGCCCGGCGCTTTGGTCTCGTCATGGGGTGCTCGGTCACCGGCGTTAAAAGAGGATCCGGTGATTCACCTTTGCAGGTACGTACTTTTCTTCACCTGTGACTGATTTACGATCGAGAGCTAACTTGGTCGGTTTCTTTCTGTAGCTTGGTCCGAAGGCTGAAGACGTAAGCAAGCCAGTGAACCCCTTCGTCTTCCTCCTACGCTTCATTTTAGGTACAATTGCAGCAGCTTATTTTGTGCTGCTGCCCATCTACATGTGGGTTATGGATAAAATTGTGCCTGAAGGGCAGGCCTTCTAAGAGAGAAGACTCGTCCTCATCATGATCCTGGTGATGCTTTGTGGTCATCGCCGTTTATCCAAAAAAATTGTGGTTGAATCATCATTTTAAGCAGTTGTGTCTCTGTTCTGCTTTTGTAGTTTTTCCTTCATTCGTAGCAGGCAACTCCTTAGATGAAAGCTGCTTGGTCCGGGAAGTTGCACTGTCACTATTGCTTTGTCATCTGTTGTTTTTTCATCTGGTTTTCATTTGCTAATCTGAATATGCATTGTTAACTCATCGTATTGCATTGATCTCTGCAGTCATACTGTATCAGTCTGATTTTTCTTTGTTAACTCTAATGGATGAGTATAAAAGTAAAAATGAGTATAATCAGTGAAAAATAAAAAGAGGAAAAAGAATAAAAGTGAAAATGATATGCATCTTGATGTGTAGATGCACCTTATTACTCAATTTCTAATTTTATACTTAATTTATTCATATACTCACAAGTGTCTTATAATCCATTAGGACTGCATGCAAAAAATTTGATAGGATGTATGTAAATGGAGTTGAAGTGGAATTAAGCAATAACTCATAGCAATCTATAATCTTTAACCACAAGAAGAAGGGAAAATAATAATAATAATAATAATAATAATAAAACTTTTCCCGCGTCTTTTCTCAAGCTTGGTTGCATTCTGACTAGCACAGGCCTCGGTTCTTTTTAGAGAGAGCATAAGTCTCCATCCTGACTAAGATAAGACATCAGGTGTAGCTGACAAAAGCTGGAGGCCTCTTTCAAATTGAGTTTGTTTATCAGTCTAATGTGTTGGGATTCAAATGAAACTTTTGTTTTTTGTGGGACAAAACTGAAAAGTGTGCTTCACATTTATCTACACTTTATTTTCAACATCACTATGGCAATTACGATTAGTTACTATAATATACAACAATTACCCGATAATTATTATAATATATAATAGTTGATACAATGTTATTGTAATATTATAGAATTTATTTAATAACTTCTAAAATTATTTTAAAATGATTTTAATAAAATTAAATAATTTTAATTAAGTTGGTAAAAACTATTTTGATATAATAGTAGAATAATGATTGGGAGAGAGAAAATGAGAGAGTGAAAATCATAATGAATGAGTACATCTTATGAGATCTACTTAATGATATATTTATTTTGAGTTATATTTAATATATGTATGTAGTTACTAATGTCACATCATTACTATGATTTTTCTTTTATTCTATAATAGTATTTGAACTTAATTTAAATTTTAGAGTTATTTATAATTATGTAGTAGCTACTTAAGTAGTTCCTAACTAATTACTAACGGTGTAGTAACTAATTAAAAGATAACTTCTATGATTATTTTAAAGTAATTTTAATCAATTTTAAATAATTTTGACCAAATTAAAATAATATTTTGATATAATATTATTTTGAGTTTAAAGTTTAACTATAATTATATAGCTTCTATAACTGTTTTAAATTAATTTTGACTTATTTTAATAAAATATAAATAATTTTAATAAAATTGATAAAAAAATATTTCAATATAATAGTATTTTATGTATAATATTTTAATTAAAATGAAATAATTAATGTTTTATATTGTAACTTATAAATCTTAACCGTTAGAATAATCCTAAGTGTATTTTTGAAAAATGGGATGTCTTTTTATTTCTTATTTTTAAAAAGACGTCCACATGGACGATTTGATAAATTTACGACGGCCTTTTGATCTGCACCAAACTTTTTTTTTTATATTCTAGATACTTGAATTTCATTCAATTAATTTTGAAAGTAGATTGTTTTTTATTTTCTCCGTTTATTAAATAATTTAAAGTATGATTTATGTATATTTAAAATTTAATTTTTAAAATATTTATTCCATAATCAAATAATAATTTCTTGGACAAAGTTTTCATAGTTTGAACGAATAGAATGGCACAACGTGTCACTTTTTTTTCTTTTGATAAAAAAAAGAGTCAAAGTCAGTTGGTGGTTGGACATCGTAATCCAAAAACTTAATTCAGATATTTAATTTTTTTCTGAATCTGATTAATCTCGATGATGATGGATTTTTTCATAAAAATTGTTATCGATCATCGGATAAATTAAAAATACTAATCTTGGCCCATCTAAATGACTAGTCATAAGAAGAGTTTTAAGTGTTGAGTCAATTGATTTTATAATATTTGCTCACCAAATTAAGTTCAATTGGATTGAAAAATTATTAAATTTGATCTATGATGGTTTGAAGTAGAGGATTCATACATTCACTTCATTGACATTGATGTTACACCGATATTAGTCTTAATGGTGTTAAAGTGGGAAACTGGCCCGGGCCTCAGGGTTATGGTGCAGCGGTAAGCGATTAACTAGTCACTATTTCAGATATCCGCGGTTTGATCCCTAGCTACGACGTATTTTGTAAGAATTTTTCTTTCAAATGGAGCACGACTCCTAGGACGTTGGACTTCTAAACCGCACCACGAGCGCTTCCCGATTTATCCTGGTGATCGATGGAAAATTTTCGTAGAACCGAACCGGTCACCTCAAGTTCGTCTGCCACCTAGTCTAATATTTTTTAAAAAATTAGTATTAAAGTGATATTAATTCATGGTGCCTCGGGGCTATGGTACAGCGATATGGCGACTAGTCACTATCTCAGGCATCCGCGGTTTAATCCCTAGCTACGACGTATTTTGTAAGAATTTTTCCTTTAAATGGGACATGAATCCTGAGACGTTGGGCTTATAAACCGCCCACCACGAGCGCGTCCCGATTTATCCTAGTGACCGATGAAAATTTTCTATAGAACCGAATCAATCATCTCAAATTCGTCTGCCACCTGATTTAATATTTTTTAAAAAAATAATATTAAAGTGATATTAATTCATGGTGACCTACACTTGGTTGATTTAATGTCTATTGATTGTTGGGTCAGAATTCGACTAGATCTATAAACATTTAAACAATGAATTCGACAAGCGACTATTTGTACTTAAGCTTACACTGTTATGTGTATGTTCATTGAAGGATCCATGAGAAGATAATGAAATCACTACTAACAAACAGAGAGAAAAACTAAATATAAGTCCCTGATCACTTGGTCCCTCAATCCTCATAATTTTCAACAAATTTAAAGCCCTGTGCTTGCACTTGTTGGGGCATTCCCTAAACATACTAAATAAGATTGATTAAAATCGACAAACAGATTAATCCATATCTTCTATGGTTTGCCTCTGAACATTCATCTCATTCGGACATACCAAAATTTGTGAACAAGCAGCTACAATTCTACGTACATGCACAGAATAACTTATCCTAGGGCACAATGATTGTACAGAACTATTGCAAAGGAGAAGAAGAAAAAATGCAGATGATCCAGGCTGTAGTTGGGTGTGCAGCTGCATGGATCTGGTGTATTATGTGTCATGGTTCTTGGCTGTTCACGCGTTTATGGAGCTCCAGCATTTCCTGGTGGTTGGGATCTAATGAAAGCGCGGCACGGCAGTCTCGGAGGGCACTGGCAATATCCCCGATATGTTCGTAAAATGCTGCACGGAGGTGCAAGAGGTGGAGGTCGGCCTTGAAAGCTATAGCTTGAGTCAACTCAGCGACTGCTTCATTTTCCTTGTGGTTGTCCATCAGAACTGGAGACCATTCATACAAAAGATTCAGATGAGTGAGCAGAATAAGTTAGCACTGTGAGGACACAGAAACTGGTGATGGAACCCAAAGCGCTATCAATTGCCAATATGACGCGAGAATGAGTAGACGAGCTAGAAACAAAAAAATATGCAAAATAAATGGGAATGAGGACAGAATAACCGTGATAGAATCTTATATCTGAACACAGAAAAAAAAACAATATTCTTCTTGCTAATTTTTCTCACCTATCATTACTTGTTCTTAATCTAAATCAATCTAATATAGATGCTAACTTGCTAAGCAATTTTTCTCTCTCTAAATCTCTTGTAATATACACTCTCTACAAAATTAATGGCTGATCACCTTTAGATATTGTCATCTGTAAGTTAATTACCTATACAAACAAAGCACAGAAATGATGATGTCTATCTAAATAATGGTTATGTATGAAAACAACAATTGCACAATGGTATTGTTTGGATAAACACAAAAATTAATTGTACTTAAATAAATAAAATGATGTATGCACTGTGCAGCACAGTTGGTTTAAAGGTCATCACACAACAGTTTGCTGTGATTCCTGGATATCTCCTTTACTAACAGCCCTGTCGGGACACCTACTGACCAACATCATGTGAGATGATATACACCACCCAAATGAAGCCAACCGCCAGTCCTGATCTTCAGTGCCCATAGTCCTGATCTTCAGTAACCCATATCAATGCAAATGCCATTTTTCCTATCTATTGATAAAAAAACGTAAATAGCACCATGAGTCATATTTGGTCTTGCACAATAAATATAGAACCAGTAATGTGTGTTTAAGTCTCCAGCACCATAGGTCCATTGGTGCTTTGATTGTTGTCATCAAAACATGTCCTCCCTTATACATCTCTATGAACCCCTGTTTAAGATGGTACCTCTTGGTATATAGCACATAAACTAGATGAACGATGCCACCAAATATGAGACATGTCAAACACCAATGACAGTTCACACAATGCTAGTACTTTGACTCTCGCGTGGAATAATGAAAATAAATTCAAATAGGTACAATCAATAACCACAAATGTTTTAAAGTCGCCAAGTTATGCTAGCAAAAACATTACCTGTTAATTCTCAATTTATTTATCAGCCTAGATTTAATAGCTAAATGTTCTTCTACAAGATTTAGCCTTCTTCTTTAAGTAAATAATTTATTTACTATGCATTTAGCAATTTTATTTAGATGCTGATTACTCGTTTCAAGCTAGATAATCACACTAATTCATGATGCTTATGAATAAATTTTCTTATGTATTTGTTGTATAAAGATTTTTGTAAAGAAAAATGTTTGCAAGAGATTTTTTTAAAAAGCAAGATCATATAGCTCTTTGCAAGAAGAAAATAAAAGAAATGAATGTGGGAGAATCTAACCTGCTGCTCTGTATCTATAAGGATAAACACGCAAAGGATCCAATTGGGTCACCATTTGCAGATCGTCTTTCGTATGTTCACGTTCACAATATTCAGACCTTTTCTCATATGCTGATGCATTGTTTCTAGCCTTCTCTATTAATTTGGTCATTTCCTCATATGCAGCCTTTCTGTCATTCTTAAGGAAATGGACCCGTGCAAGGCCTTGATGTGCCCGAGTGTGCTGGATTTTAAGGGCACTGATGTAACAATCGGCTGCCATATCTATATTCCCAGAGTCAACATATACGCTGCCAAGATTGTTCAATGCCTAAAAAATGAGAGAATGAATCAGAAAGGGCAATAATAAACCCTGAGTGACTAAATTATTCAATCCAATAAGTGAACAGAAATTTTATTTTAAAATGCTAGATAATCCAGAATACAAGAGTGTTACCTGGCCCTTCCGAAGCCTATCTGAAGGGCACTTTAATGCATCTTCCAGAAGTGAAACAACAGTGGCAGAACACGAAGGATCAAGACTTGAATCTGCCAAAGCATAGGCCTTCAGAAAGAAAGCCTCAAATGATCTTTGAATGGAAATTGACTCCTCAGCTTTACGAAGTCCTTCTTCACAGTGACCAGTATCATATAATATCCAACCTTCATAAACCAAGCGTTCATGTTCTGTTGCCGCATGTTGGCGCGCTAGCTGCAAGCTGCGCATTGCAGCCTCAGGGCAGTTCAACCTGATTGATCAGAAACGTGAGTTGGCTATATGAAAAAACTCAAAGTTGCTAGAAAGAGGTATAGAAAACGAGGAGTGAAAATTTAGTTGCAATATAAGATACAAATAACAAAATTTACCTAAGCAGAAGCAAAGATTGCCTGAAGTATAACACTCCTTTTGCAGCATCAGATTCAAGCATCTGATAGATTACTGAAAGGGAGCCTATGTCATCTACAGATGACCATCGGTCATATAATTGAAGCCAACAATCTGCAGTAGTCCACTGATCCACATGCTCTCTAACAAGTGTCCGCAGCTGGGAAGCAGGAGCACGTCCTTCAAACATCCGATATTCAGGGGAAAGTGTCAGGATGGCTTGAACATCACAAAGTGCAGATTTGTAATCTTCGAGTGCAAGATAGAAGCAAAATCGCAGTTCTAAACATTCTAAAGACAGTTTGAACCCTAATAGCCGATTAATTTCAGCCAGAGCAAGTTTGGCATCTTGTTTTCTCATGAAAGATGCTGCTCGATACATGTATGGGTAAGCGAGAGTAGGATCCAATTCTGTCGCCTTATCAAGGTCTTCGAGCTTCCTATCACCTTCACAATATAAAGCTCTCTCCTGATACATCCATCCTAGTGGTTGATAGGAAGATATTACAGAGCTAAGTTTCTCATGAGAAGAAAGCTTGTCACCTCTGATGTAAGCCAATCTAGCTAAACCAGCAACTGAATAGACATGACCAGCAGTCAAAGCAGCACTAAAGTAGTGTTCTGCTTCACTGTACTCTTTTCTCAACAGCTTCACACAGCCAAGCTGATGAAAGGCGAGTTGCTTCTGCCTGGTACTTGATGCCGATTCCACCAACATCTCTGAAAAACATACTGTGACATCCGACTTTGGATTGATATTCATCGTGACTTGACATAACAAACAGTATAGTGCAAATGAAGCATGACCAGCCATGGTTGCCCTTTGTTGCTTGTTGACATTCAAGAAGGTTTTGATAACTTGCTCATCATTCAAACATTGAGGAAGCTCTCTCAAAAGCACTTGCAAGCATGAAGCAGCAAGCACAGGAGCATCTTCTTCGATTGCGCATTCCATAAGCTCTACAGCATCTTGCCGTGAAGAAACTAATGATGCCAATTTCCTATCACAAGCATCTTTAAGTCTTTCACAACAGAATGTATTCGCAAATACCATGATCTCCAACAATATTTCAACTGACAAATCATTTAAGTGCTCTTCGACACTGAAGTTAGAGACTGCTCTCATTCCTACTGGTGATATGCCATTCTCCGACAGATCAATAATTTCAAGATTTGACTCTGTGAAGGATCCATTCAGCATTGTATTAAATGGAGCAGACAATGCTGCAATTTTCTGTCTCTCACAGGCTATCATCTCACCCCTGATCTGAAAAAATACCATAGTAGAAATCTGATCAATTTGATAACTACATTGACTGATTGTGTCAACAATCTTAGAAGGAAACTGAGAGGCAACATTTAGAAGTCCAAATTCTTGTGAGCACTTTCCACAGGAAGCAAGGAGGTCAGAAATAACTTCTTCCCCTTGTTTCTGGTACCGTAACCATGACGCATATATAAGTTTCTCATGAACCGTACTAGCATTCTGCCAAGCAGAATGAAGACTTCTTTGGAGCAATTTAGCTTCCCCGAGTCCACGAAATACCTGAAACTGGAGCAAATACAGGTTTGACATTTCTTGTGGAGCGCACGCCTCAAGTTCTTCATGGATCTGAGCTAAGACTTCAACATAATGTACAGGCTTGAATAGAGTGAGAACTGAAGGCTCAGCGACTTTAATAAGAGATTCACTGTGTAAAAAAATAGCAATCAGGCATCTTTTTATTATTTAACTAAAAGACAATAAGAATCAAATTAAAAACAACACCAATAGAGAGAGTGACATAGAACACAATCTTACATGGAGGACGGAGAATATGAAGTAGATTTGCAGAGTTTGCCTCTTTCCACCTGAAGCCACGACTGGGGATTAAGAGAATGAAGTTGTGTCTCTTTGTAGGACTGTGAGAGGAAGAAATTCCTCATTCTGCATAAGTGAGAAAATATTTCCCAGATCTCCACACTATCCGGATTCTATTTACCAAAAACAAGGAAAAGAAGATTGGATAAAATAGGCAAAAGGAAAACCTTTGACCCACTCACGACATGCTCTATCGAAGAGGACCTCTATCGCACACTCACGAGATCGAAAATTCAGCACCTACGTCTAACAAGAAAAAGGTAAAAGTATTCACAATAAAGAAACCCTAGGATTTACAGAACCGAAAAGAAACTATGGCAAGACGCCAACTTTTCCCTAATCCCAATTACAAACCCTAGTTCATCACCATAAACCGCCTCGAATCCTTAACGCGAACCCCGAGTCGTCTCCAAGAAGCAAATATGCCTTCTGATCGATCTAATTCCCGGCGAAAGAAGAAAAATCAGAGCTTGAATGAAGAAGAACGAAGACCAGACAGAGAGGGGCCCGACTGCCGAACATCCTATGAAACCAGACAGAAACAAAGATTCTACAAGATCAATACCCCAAAATGAAGCACCTTTACAGGCAAACAAGAGGCGAATGAAGAGTCGTCTGCTACCTGGTCCAACAAGAGGCGAATGAAGAGAGGGAACCCCACAGACCTTGTTAGGTTCTGACAGCTTCAAGGGCACGCTCACGCGCGCGCAGACCTACAAAAATCGAGATCAGAGCCGAATTCAGCGAGGCTAGGTGGTGAGAGAAGGGATCCAAGGCCAACCAGCAAATCCCCGATCTGAGCTGAGATTTCGTTGCTGCTTGAGGAAAGAGGAAAAGGTAGCAGCGGCGAGAGTCAGAGAGGGCTAGTCGCTAGTGACGAGCGGAAGGATGAATTTATGTTTTATATAAAAAAAAATTAAAAAAGGCATGCTAGTTTTACATATACACCCTTGGATATATATATAATAATATTTTCAATCTTGCCAGCAATGATTCGCTTTGCAAATTTCTTAACAATTTTGATAAACCCCCAATACTTTTGACCAGTCATTTTAAAATATTTTTTTCTTCCAATAATTTGCATAAACTAAGTGAAAATGGTTGGGAAATAATTTTCAAAAATCGATCATTATTAGATTATATAAGATTAAATCAATAAAAATATAAACTTTTCAATTTTATATCAGATTTGTAAATAAAAAATTGTATCCGGTTTCGATAAAATTGTATCCGGTTTCTATATTCAATTACAAACCTTCCATTATAGAAAATGTTAAATTATCAACTACAAAATATTATTTTTTTATATGTTCAAATAAAAAACTAAACTAATAACAACACAAAATATTTATTTATTTATCATCTTAAAATACTCGGAACTAATTAGTGCTTAAGAACAGTTTAGGATTTACGAAGGTTAAAAATAACCTTACCACGAATTTAGATTGTATAAATGATGTTAAATAATTAAAAATACTTTTAAATTATCATGTTGATTAATATAATTATTTAGAATCAATTAAATAGGGTTGCCTTGAAATATATATATATATATATATATATAATTAATTGTTATCTTAAATTCAATATCAAAATATTATTAGAATCGCCTTTTAGGCATGATTATATTTATTTTCAAGCTAATTTTAGTTTGATCGGTATTAGTTTGAAAATAAAAAAGATGCCCTTTTATGTTTAATATTGTCAAAAAGTGTTCCATTTTAAAAATAATCAAAGGTATGATAATTAAGCATAACTGTCACAGTATAACATAAAATTATTTTTAAATATATCAAAATTATTATACATGAAGTTTTATTATACTAAAATATTCTTAATCAACTTTGAATCATTCTAAATTAATCAAAATTACTTCAATATTAAAATGATTATTGTTTCGGAAGGAATCGGCGGCGATGATCGGTCACCGAGGTTTTGCCCATGTGGAAGCCGCAGAGGAGGGGAGGAACTTAGGGTTCTGCAAGGTTAACACGAGCGTTAGGGGGTACGCCGGCAGGGGTCCGGCGGAGTCCACTCCGACGCTCAAGTCAGTATCCGTCCGAAGAATAAAGGTAGCAAGAAGTAGAAAGTGTACGTAGAGTTGAGATAGCGTAACCCCCTTACCGGAGGGGTTGGACTATCTTTTATACCGACGTCGACAGACTAGATGTGCCCCTTCAATCGGTGCTACGTCTCCGATACTTACGCCACGCCCTCCTCTTTCGGCGGTGACTGGATATCCTTTGAAACGGTCTGCGCCGTTATCCCCCGTTGCGACATTAAGGGTCGTGCAGACCTTTTCAAACGGGGATAATTATCCGCACCGAGAAGAGGGGTCAGTACCTGAGGTCGGTCATTGCGAGGACTCCACCTCCCGAGTTAAGCTCGGGGTCTTCGGGCGCTATCACTCCCGAGGTGCATTCAGAGTCTAATCTCCCCGAGTGCTCCTGCGAGAGGTCTTCGGGCTACCCTTCCCGAGCACGTCTCCTGAGGGGGCCCCGGGGCCCGGGAAGAAAGGTCTCTTCGATCCGTCATGTCGCGTCCCGCGACTTCTTCATCCCCGTGTCGGACACGATCTATTCAACCCTATCAATTATAAAAATTATGTTTATAGCTATGAACATACTACAATTTAAAGTAAATTATAGTAGTTATAATTACATCTATTATAATGATAATTTTGATATAAAAAGAATATCCTTCATCTTAAATCATAAATCTTAAAAAAATGCCTCGACAAAGAGTCCTTGTTAGCCGACTTTAGTTGCACTTCCAACACTCCACATGGACACTTTTTTTATTTAATTAATTTTCTCCGTCGTTTAATTTATTTTGTCTGCTGTCCGTCATTGATAATGAAACAAAAATTAAAACAATGGTAATAATAATAATAATAATAAAGAAATCAGGCACAAAATGCGGAAATGGCACGGACCAAACCATGCACCACATTTAATTTTGGATAACACATCGCTATTTCTGGTCGCTTTGGTTGGCTTGCCCTTGTCCATGAGGTTTTTATGAGTACATCGATTTTGCAATTTAGTATCCAATATTTGGGAAATATATCAGACTATCACAATTTTTTTTTTTAATGTTCTGTCAATATGTCATCAAATAATATGGTTCACTATTAAATAGATATATATATACAAAAATATTATATTATATTTCTATCCACCCGTTAGCATCGGCGAGCACTTAATATTAATTTTTTAAACTTTTTTAGGATTTAAAATATAATATTTAGATTAAACAAAGTAAAAAAATAAAAAAAATAATTCTAAGTACTCGTGGATGGGCAATATATATATTTCAAAATAACGACCTCAAACAATTACTGTGCTAATTGGCATAAATAGGATTTTCAATGTAGAGAGACGATTTTCAAAATTTTCAATCAGTTGTGAAAATTGATTTCCATCGTATAAGATTTTAAATTTTAAATTTAAGGTGTTGAAAACGTATTTAAATTTGAACAAGTTTAATCTTAACCCTTGATTTTAGTTAAAATAAGACCATTCTCATCCTAACTAACAACTTGATAAAATAAAAGTTACCCCTGAAGCTATGATGCAACGATAAGGTGACTAATCACTATCCCAAATATAGGCAGTTTGATTTTATCTACGACGTATTTTGTAGAAATTTTTCCTCCAAATGAGACGTGAACCCTAGGACGTTGAGCTTCTAGATCGTATTTTGTAGAAATTTTTCCTCCAAATGAGATTCGAACCCTGAGACGCTGAACTTCTAAATCGCCCACCGCGAGCGCTTCCCAATTTATCCTAGTAACTGAAGGAAAACTTCCGTAGGACCGGGCCGGCCACCCAGATTCGTCTGTTACTTGATCCAACATTAATAAAATAAAAGTTTATAATTTGAAGTATACTTTTTTTTATTGTTATGATTGGACAAAAGGTCGAAAAAACTATCCATAAATGGTTGTTAGTTGGAAAAATAATAAAAGGACATAATTATTTTTTAAGAATAACCATTTTTTATCTCCATATCTACAGTTAGATTTAATTCAAATTCGATACAATTCTAATTTAGTACTCTCATTTTATATTTTATATTTTATAATTTAGGTCACCCGTTTATTATTATATATTTATTTTTTAAAATTTTATACGTAACATTTCAAGTTGTGATATTTTCTCATAAAAGTGATACAAATTGATAATT
This sequence comes from Boesenbergia rotunda, assembly GCA_024364735.1. Taxonomy (NCBI): domain Eukaryota; kingdom Viridiplantae; phylum Streptophyta; class Magnoliopsida; order Zingiberales; family Zingiberaceae; genus Boesenbergia; species Boesenbergia rotunda. The sequence goes on from JAGFNQ010000113.1 coordinate 481,598, forward strand.
TAGGATAAGGAATTTTTAAATATATGATTAATTTCAATTTTTCAATAATGAATCATGATTAATTAACATGTCAAATTCATAGTGACTTAGTGGGGGCTTTGCAAATATATAATATTGGGAGGGGTCAATCACACCTCTGTCCCCATGTGATTACGCCACTAATTGTGTTAAGCAATGTCTCTCATAATTTATCTATTTATATTATATCGTGAGATTTGACGATATTTGATCTCTTGAAGTAAGCAATATCAACTTTTTTCCTCCAATATATATCAAATATCAAATCAATTGTTTGCAATAATTTCATTGAATTTCTGACTAATCCTTGCAACATATTTTCATTAAGTAGGGTTTGGTCATACTAATATCCACTTGATGATGTTGGAGATGAGTTTTTTCCCCGGACAATGACCTTAATTTTCTTAGTTTTAAATTAAATAAAAGCGAAGTGGTTAAAGGCCATGGTGGTTGGATTATGATTTATGTGGTTTTGATGTACATTAAATTAAATTAGGTACACCAGAACCCTAACTAACATGCAATGTCTTGTCCCAATGATTAGTAGAGTTGCAGTTGGTGACCGAAATTAAGTTTGTGGGTTTTTTTCTTTAAATGAATAATGCATTTTCATTTTACAATGTATTATCTACGATAAAAAAATTATTACAATTTCAAATATTAAGGTTGCGTTTGGTTAGAGATAATGTAATTCAATTTGTAATGTAACTGAGCTTATAATGTAATCCAGATTATATGTTGTTGGCCTTATAATCTAGTTTATAATATTTTTACTAGTTTTTATAATTTTAAAATTATACTAAATAAAATAATTAATCTTGTAATATAATCCTGATTACATTGTTGATTATCCTTTACTAAACGTAACCTAAGTATTCTGTTTTAACTCGGGTCAATTAATTTTTAATAAACAATTGACTAAAAGTTGGGATGATGAGCTGCCCACTCTTGATTTATTCTTGAAAAAAAATATTACATGGAATGAAATCGGTCATCTACGTGAAATAATGCTTAACTTAGTCAAGTAAAATAATGACGGTTATTAAAATTCTAATTGCATCTAAGGGTCTAAGTTGAAGGCTTGTTTGTCCAACAAATAGACCGATCAACACTAGTTGATGTATACATTATAATTTATTTTATTTATGTATGAAAAAAAATAAAATAATGAAAATGAAGTGATAGGCCTAACTGTTCGTTTATTCTATTTAACTCCAACTAGGCCTATTCGATTGGCCCACTTGACGCATCTTGTCTAATCAATTTTGCTAGTTACAATAGACTTATGGGTGGTCCTAGTTGGTCGAGCCTAACTTCAAGTGTACATTAGCAGGTGGATCAGGGACCTGATCGATGGTGCCTGTAATTTTCATGCTTCCTCTATTTTGAGCAGTTGGCTCGTGGTCCAAGCACTAGCTAGACGACCTTCCTCCCTTCCTCCTTCCTCCTTCCTCCTTCCTCCTTCCCTTCTCAAGGAAAGGTGGTGGTCACTTGGCAGTCTGAAAATCATGCACACATCAGGTCTCTTTCATTCCGCTCCACATTACTTATTTTCATCTTAATTCCGGCTGGGGACCTCACTCCTCCTCTTCCTTTCAAATGGGATGCAATTACAAGATGTTAAATTTCTGGATCACCCCTTACCAGCGCTTTGCAATTTATCTATACGTTCTCAAGGAAAGGCAGTGGTCACTGGGCAGTCTGAAAATCATGCACACATCTTAATTCTAGCAGGGGACCTCACTCCTACTCTCCCTTCTGCGGGTGGCAAACTCATTTGATGAGTTGGTACTTCCATTCATAGAGATCGATCGAGACACTTTGCCCTTTCAACATTTAGTTAAGTTAATGCAAAGTTATTTAGTTTAAGAGTTATTCGGATATGTCTATTTAATTGATTCTATCGAACGAATATAAATAAATTTTTATCAAATTAAATATCAAATTTATCCATAAACGTTTGATTACCTTAACTATAAAAATATGCTTCATATGAAAGATCGATTGCTCTTCGATCTTAATCCCTAAAAGGTACTCAGATGCTAGAAGATGACAATTTTATTGCTGTAGCTAATCGTCAGCACATTCTTAGCTAACTGTGTAATATAAATTGTGGTGGCATAGCTACTCTACTCGTGGAAGCACGGGAGCTCTGATATCCGCTGGGCGTTCATCAGGAAGATCTACTTCATTACCTCTGCCCAGCTGGCTTTGATGGTGTCAGTCGCCTTTGTCGATTTTGTTGTCTGCTCCATCTCTTGATTCCTCGTCTCATCGAGAGTCGGATTGACAGTTTGACGTCTGACAGGATAGTGATTATCCTGCGAACTATCGAGAAGGGAAAATGGAGGAGAAGATAAGGAGAGAATCTTCCTAAAATAAAGAGAAATATACCACTCTTTAAATTTTACCAGAATAAAAAAAAATATTATCAATTCGCTTAACATCTAAACATGTCTCTTATAGAGACCACAATCTAACCCAAATAAAAAAATAAATTACAATTAACAGATCTTAATTCTAATCTTATAAAGAAAAGATGTCACGCCCCCGAGATCCTTGCTTGCTCAAAAATCAAACATCTTCCCTATACGACGGACAATATAAAATTTATACTACATTCTCACACACATATAATAAGCATAGCCACATACGACTGACGACAAAAGGAATAATACAACACATCCATGCAGCTATTAATAACCAAATAATAAATAATAAAAATAACCAAAACTCTATAGGGTTAATGCAAATGAACTAAATTACTTATGTAAATCAAATACGTATATTCATATCAATCAAATACAACAATCATAGCTCAAATAAATGCAAGATGCATTGTATGCAAATAGGGGTGAGCAAAAATTTGAAAAAATCGAATTAACCAAACTGAACCGACCGAATTTTGAAATTCGGTTTGGTTAATTCGGTTTTCAATTTTTTTCTCAAAATTCGGTTCGATTTTCGATTTTGAATTTTGTAATTCGATTAAACCGAATAAGAATATTAATTTAATTATTTTTTATTTAAAAAAATAAAATAAAATAAAATCTTTTTTTTATTAAAAACGAATAAAATTATGGTTAATTCTGTTAATTCGGTTTTCGACCGAATTAACCGATATTTTATCGGTTCGGTTGATTCGGTTTTCACAAGAAATTCGATCGGTTCGGTCGGTTAAAAAAAATTGATTTATTCAGTTTTCGGTTTATTCGGTTAGTTGGTTCGGTTTTAACCGAGTGCTCAGCCCTGTATGCAAATGATACAATGATATGTGTCACTCTTATACACCAATCTACAACCATCACACATATCTGCGAGGTCGATCGGGCAAGAGCTGTAACAACTGTACACACTCGAAAATCCATCTCCTATAAGTGGTCGAGTGGATAGGATGTTCGGAGAACAACCTCGATCCCGAACTCAAAGAAAGAGAGGGAGCACAACCGCTCTATATAAAAGACTCCAGGGGAGCACAACCGCTCTAATACTCAAGAACAAGGAGGAACAACCTCTAACTCCAGGAAAGGGAGCACAACCGCTCTAATACCCAAGAACAAGGAGGAACAATCTCTAACTCTAGGAAGGGAAGCACAACCGCTCTTGTACCCAACGGCGGAGCACAACCGCTCTACCTATCCCTCGTAAATAACAAAGGGGGTGTCACCCCGGCTACCACTCCAAGAACTACTACTACCCATGAGTGATTGAGAGTAGCACGATAGGATGACCGTTCGCACTATGACAACTATCACTATCCCGAGTGGTTGAGTGTGCAGACCACTATAAGACTGACGACAGACTTAACCACAAGGAAGCCGATAACAGCCAGCATGCAATAATGCAATATAGTGCATGATACCAATGTGCACAACCAAAATCAGGTCAACCGAATCAATAAGCAACACATGCACCCAAACCAAAAACAAAACAAACACATATGCAACTAATCTAGTAGGTGGGCTATATCTAATGTCAACCAAACCTTAGGTAGGTCACATGATGCTTCTAAAGTACACACATACTAGCGGTACTCTTCGGATCAGAATAACAAAAGTCGAGACTGTATAACTGAAAATTTAGAATTTTATCTCAAAGATCAAACAAAGAGTAAGTACCAAGCTGGTAAGCAAACGGTATAGATTTAAGGTAAAACAATCTATTTCGATAAGGGAACAATCATATATTTAAAGGTAAATGAGCTATAGAATGAAAGGAGTACCCGCCTCAAATGGAAATGCTCGGGATAGAAGAGAACCTCCCGTCCAATTTACTTAACGAATCAATGTCCTGTATCACAGGACATAAGTTTAGCTATTTAATAAAATAAATACTTAGCTAAACTATATCAAAACCAAAAATTAGGATAAATCCTAATTATAACATGTATTCAATTAGATTTACATGAACTATGGGTTACTCCTTATTCTAATTTAAGATAGCAGAGCTTGGTAAACCAATGACTCTGAAAATAGGAAGACATTGCTATCCAAATACATCTACCATGGTGGTTGTTTCATATTCATCAACCAATGAATTTTGCAGACACTACAAAATAAGGTCTGCAACCTTTGTCATTATCATGATTCAAAAGCATATTGTATAAGTTAAAAATAGCTTTTGCCAAATAACATGGCGTCATATATTAAATTACTAGACAACAAACACTTGTCAAGTAGAACATCAAGATGACAGCCAATAGCAGGAAGCAGTGTAGACTTGGTTTACAGTATGGAACAAAGTAAGGGGAGATCACTGTAAATCCTTCCTATCCACAGAAGTGCAACAACAAATCACATCAAAGATGTCATCGATCCTCCCTTGGCTGTGAAATACATCATCCTTGTTGGAGGTCATCGATCCAACTATCAAATAGCACCTAAAATAGAACCCTCTCATACTAATTTGAACCGGTCTCAAGATCAACTCCAAAAGCTCCGAATCTTACCTTGATTGGCGTCGGGTGGAACTAGAGGGGAAGAGAGACCAGCCAAGGGGAACGATCTGCGGCGGCCTCTGTCGCGTGGAGGAGAGAAGGAGAAAGAAAAAGGGAGAGATCGCTTGAAAAGGAGGGTTATCGCCGGTTGCTCGCGCTAGGAAGAGGAGAAGAAGAGCGCGAGGGAGAAGGCTTGCGGCGTGTGGTTCCTCGCGCGGAGAAAGAGAGGGTCGCGCGATTAGGGTTCGCAATCGGAGCTTGCGGCGGCGGTTGTCGCAAGGGAGAGGAGGGCGGCGAGTTCAGGTGGGCGACGGCTGCGTCGGAAGAAAAGAAAAAAAAAATAGATTTTTGGGAGAAGTTTTAGGGTTTTATAAATTATATGAAATCTTGCAAAAAGACCCTTTCATTCTGGCTTATCCAATTGAAGCCCTTAACTCAGGGGTTTTCACATTTAACCCTCTTAAAATTTCTATATTTAACAAATGAAATAATATCTTTTACTCGAAAAAGAAAATATGTAATTAAACAATCTTAACTTAAAATAAGATGCGGATGAAGACAAATCCTCTCCTATAAATATCTAGAATATCAAAAATATCTTAAATACTCTAAAAATGAAAATTATCAAAAATAACAAAAATCGCTGAAAAAGATTTAAACGGTAGGATTTAAGGCCAAAACTTGACGATTACCATTTTACCAGTAACAAACATAGATTGTCAAATTTTGCACATGTAACCACCGATAGAAATTGATTTCAAGTATTGATTCAAAAATTAAGTACTTTGAAATTTAAAGGAGCACAATCAACTTGCTAATATGACTTAAACTTGCATCACAGTTTATGTGCTCATCCTCGTCAGCCCATTCATTAGTAATCTTCCAAATCTTCACTCAGTTTACCTATTTATTTAGTTCCCTTGCAATGCTCTGTTCTTTCATCGTTTGCCTAAAGTCTTTGATTTTTTTTTTTCCTGGTTTAACTGTGGTGCAGCTATGTACCATTTTTTTTTATTTACAAGCGGTATCCAAGTTTATGCCCGACTTATCCGTTTGGTTGACCGGCCCTGCTTCATTGTCTTCAACGAGAGTCCGCACCGGTCAACGAGGGTAAATCGCGGGACGGAGACATGTGACTAGAGCTGTCAAACGGGCCAGCCCGTGACGGGCGCGGGCCGGCCCATGGCGGGCCGACCATTTGGCGGGGCGGGGCGGGTCGACCCGTCATTTAGGCGGGTTGGAAAATCCCCAACCCAACCCAATCCAAGGCAGGCCGTGGGTTAGGCGGGTCAACCCGCGGGCCCATCAAAATATTATTTAAAAATTAAAAAAATTAAAAAAATCATATATTTAGATTTCACCAATCAAATATATTAAGAAATATATTTTTTAAATATAAATGGATACAAACGAGTAATCATGTGATAAAAAAATATTATTTTTTATTTCAAAATAATAACAAAGAAAGATAATAAATTGTGATAAAACTTAACTAACATGTGATTCTCAACTCGCGGGCCAACCCAAGCCCGTCGCGGGCCGACCCGTACGGGTTGCGGGCCTAGGCGGGTTGGTCCGCGGCGGGCTTGGGTTCCTTAAATCTTAATCCAACCCGCTTAAATTGATTGGCGGGACGGGCCAACCCGACGGACCCAACCCACATTGACAGCTCTACACGTGACGACTTCACCACTGATGATATCGATACCCGATGGCCCGACCACGCAGCAGCCTGTGGCGATTTCTTTCGTCAGCATACTGCACGCTCTATCAAGAAGGAATCGAACCCGGAAAGTGAGGGATCATCTAAGTGAGCCATTATCAATGGTGTCATGCCCACGGAGGCCTTCCAATCTACTTCTGCTCGGTTTGTCACTTGTATCATCCAGTTTTAGAGGTGTCAAAAATCAACACGACCCGACGATCCAACCCGAATCGATCCGAAAAAAATCGGGTTCGGGTTGAAAATTTTCGGGTTCGGGTCGGGTTCGGGTTGGGGGGTTTCGGGTTGAAAATTTTCGGGTCGGGTTTGGGTCGGGTTTGGGTTGACCCGAATTTAATATTTTATGGATTTTTTGGGGTTAAATCAAATTTTATTTTGAAAATTAAGATATTTTTATGTATATTAATATCAATATAGTATGATCATGATGAAGTATTGAGATAAAAGTGAAGAATTATAGGAAAAATGACGAAAAAAGACGTTTTGAATCGATTTTTTCGGGTTATTCGGGTCGGGTCGGGTTGATCGGGTTGGTCGGGTTCAAGTTCGGGTTTGGGGGTTTCGGGTTGAAATCGGATTTGGGTCGGGTTCGGGTTGGGAGTTAAAATTTTTTTTTTTCCAACCCGACCCGAACCCGACCCCGACCCCGACCCGACCCACCCAAATTGACACCCCTACCAGTTTCGCCATCGGATTTACCTGTGCATTCATAAGCGGTAGATCTTGAGCTCTTTTCTCTTCCTACATTCCAAAATATCCTATAGCTTGTAATTCCTTGAAAAGAATCAAACTGTTAAGTTTCAATTTTCTGTGCTTGCATTTGAGACACTGTTGCTTATGGTTTTTGATGTGAGCATTCAAACGGAAACGCCTCAAGGAAAGTTGAACTTTCACAAGTGAAAGCTCTATAGATTACATACTTAGAAAACCACCTCTCAAGGTTTTCCTTATAAGAGATTGCTTATATTCTAGACGCAATTGTTGTCTGATGTCTAGAAGCATTAATTCAGGGTATCACTGGCATTTTGTTTGTGGCATTGATAGTATCTTTTGAATATGAGGATCTTGTTCTTCTATCATTCTTCTTCTTCTTCTTCATTGTTGCTGAACTCAATTCTACTCTATTTCTCTGGCCTTTCTCACTATGTTTGCAAACAGGAAAGATCATTATGGAAGCTGCAAATCTCACTATGTTTGTACATCCTGGGCTGCACATAGAGGCCTTGACTTCATGTCCAGCACCATTTATCTTCAATATCTTTCAATTACTTTAGCTTTCATCTCAGTTTAATCAAACATCTAAATTCTCACCAAACTATTCAACATAAATATATACCTTATATGATGCAGTATTGTATGTCTGATAAATAAATAAAGGAAAGATTCAGTCAAAGGTTTCCTCCAACAAATGAGACTGCATACTTCACTTTATCCAGTTAGCAGACAGTACTTGCAGAAGATGTAAGACCCACATCACATGAAAACCAGAAATAATAACGAAATAATAACAAAAAAAACAAAAAAACAAACAAACAAAGTTCCCTTCCTAATCTCATAATGACAATGCAAACCCAAACCCAAACCCAACTTGGATAATTATACAAACTCGATTCCCAGGAAGGAATCAACTACAGGTAGCAATTTGTATTGGTCCTTCATGTTCAAGAAAAGTAGTGCTTCTTGTCATTGACGATGGTAAGAAGGCGATACACCCCCCGAGTCCACATGTCGTAGTCCCTCAAGCTCCGGCATTCGAATTCTATGACCCGTTGCTCCGCCGTCCGCAGCCCAAAGTAGCGGCGCAGCTCACCGCCTTCCAGCAAGTGCCGACCCGGCCAGGCTTGAATGTCCTTGCACACGTCTACGATAACATCTGCGAGGCGGGAAAAACAAAAAAAAAACTCCATGTGAACTCGAACAGAGCATTCAAATAGCGCGCGCAGCACTCACTTTTCTTCTTCTTGGTGAAAGTCCCTGCAACGTGCTTGCTCTTCATCTTGAGCATGACCTGACCCATTTTGTTGATATAAACAGAGACGACCTTCCAATGGAGTGCGCCTGCAAAATTGGGAGTGTTGGAAATGGTAGTTACGATTTAGAAATGGCAGATAGATAGGGTTTATGGATGCCAGACCTTTCCGTGTCCGTTTGAGGAGCTCGGTCCCTCGAGCAAGGAGCTCTTGGCTACAGAGCCCTAAGAAGTTCTCCTCGGGAACAAACTCGTTGTTATCTACCTCCTTATCTTGCTTGCGGTGGAGATGGTTGTGGTGGTTCGCCACGGCGCTCCTCTCGACCGGTATAACGGCCGCAATGTTCCACACCTCCTTCAGCGCTCTCGCCTTCAGCGTGGCTGCGCCTCTCAGAGCTGCGAGGGAACAAGAACTCCTATTAGAACAAAAATGGCAAGGTATATATGCACGAGTGTTGATATACTTTACCCGTCGCCGCGGCGGCCGTGAGAGTGACTATATCGCCGGGAGTCCTGACGTTGACGGCGGAACTCACCACGGATGCCAATTGCTCGCGCTCGGCGCCCATGCTCTCGGCGGCCTCGACGCACTGAGCGGCGACTAGGGTGGCCGCGGAGGCCACCGCCATGTCGGTTCTAGCGGCCCGGTCGTCCTTGCCGGAGCCAGACGATCCGGCGGTGGCAGCGGCAATTGCAGCGATGGCGGCCGCCACTCCGGCCACCGAGATTACTGCGTGGAGCTGAGCATTGTGGGCTCGGGTTTCCTCCTTCTTCTTCTCCTTCCTGTCCTTCAGCCACCTCCCCACCGTCTTGCTTGTGCCTCTGTAAGCATGGGGCTTGAGCGCGTTGCCACCAGTAGCGCAATACTGCGATCAAATGATGACAAATTTCAGTGGAAATTTGAATCTCTAAATAGAAAAAGTAAAAAACTAGTGCTCGTAACAACACAAGGAACAGTGTGGAATCATTTTGGACAGGACTACGGGAATGTAACGTGCCGAGTAGTGATCATGCATGGCAGGAAGCAAACCCTGCGAGTTTGTTTTTTTAGTCGTTTTCCTGAGCAGAGTTGCTTTATCCAGAAGGACTGAGGGAAGAGGAGCCGACAAGCTCTGCAGAGAGGAACCAGAGCTTCTTTGATCTCAAAGAAAACCAACAGGCACAGCAGAGCAACAAGACAAAAGGAGTGATCACCGTAAAATGAGCGAGTAAAATTCAGCTCGGATCGTACCTAATTAATAAAATAATCTAGCTATGAAAGCCATTAACAGGTGATGAAGAATTCTGCACTAAGAGAAAGAGAAAGTAGAGCTTTGTCAGCAGGTCATTACTCTCTCCACTGACTATCTCTCCAGTTTCCGAGGAAGTCGTTGTTTTCTATTAAAAATTATCGCCCCCTAAGCAATGAACTGGACTGATTGCAGCACCAGCTACGACGAAGAGAGTTTCTGAAAAGGGAGAGAGAATGAGGGATGACCTTGACGTCGTCCATGTCGGAGGGGGAGACCGGAGGGCTATCTGAGAGTGAACCACCGCCGTTCAGAGGCCCGCTGCTGTGGGATAGCCGACCTGATGTGAGAGGCGACACTTCCTGCTATGGAAACACAAAAACAAAAACAAAAAAACAGAATCATCAAACTTGGACTTTAGCCGAGAGGCGAAACAAATCCACGAAAGAGCAACGAGGAAGCAATCGATAAATCAGATGAAAACACAGAAAAATCTTCTAAATTTGCAGCAGTTACTCGAGCAATGATGCGCTCCGAGTCAAAACATCAGAATTTGAGAAAGCAAACAAGAAATCCAGCAGCAAAAAGGATTTTCCCGAAGAGGAAGAAAAAGGACAATCTTGGAGCCGGCGGCTCACCGACTGCGACATGATCCGCTCCATGACGAGCTGTGAGGTGGCGGAGGAAGCGAAGGAGAAGGGGTTTCCTATGACCGCGGCCGCAGGAGCGCCGGAATCCTCAACCTCCCCTGCAACGTCCTCGGGGATCGTAGCGGTTGGCAGGAAGGGAGGCAGCGGCGGTGGAGGTGGCACAAGGGCCTTGGAGACCTCAAGCGAGGAGGCGGTCCACGAACGGGAGAGGAACTCCATGGGGAGCTCCGGGGGTCGGGGCAGCTCCGGAAGCCTAGTCTCGCCGGATTCCTCCATCGCCACAGCAAGGGCGAGCAAAGGCGACGGCGATGGGGGTAGTTGCAGTCTTGCCGAAGTAGTGTGGTTTGCTTTCAAAGAACCCGTCTTTTAGAGGGACGCTTTTATAGAAAGAACAGAAATGCTATAAGTTGATTAAATGGCTCTGTGCCAGGTGTGTGAACAGAACAAAATACTAAATGAAACTTTCAATCAAAGTTTTAAATTTAAGAATAAATAGTAGTAAATCCCGTATTCATAAAAAAAAACACTTATGTAATAAATATTAATTTCTATTTTTAGAAAAAAATAGATTTAAGGTTCATTACATCAAAATAGTTTTTATTGTAAATTACACAAAACTTTCCAATCCCTATTTAATCTTTACTTGCACTCCCCATTTGATAAATTCTTTACATTTACTCCCTGATTGATTGAGTATAAAAAAGTAAAAATTAAGTATATATCAGTGAAAAATGAGTATAAAAGAGTGAAAAGTGAATATACAAGAGAGAAAATTAAGTACATAATTTTTGGATGGGGTGGATGCAACGTTACATACTCAAATTTCTAACTTTTAAACTCAACTTTCTTCAAATAACATTCACAAAACTGTCTTGTCAATCCCATCAGGGATTGCATATAAAGAAAATTTTGAATAGGAACTGCATGCAATGAAAATTTTGGGATTAGAGAGTTTAAGAAAACTTCTTCTTAAAAAATTGATAATAGTTCGTTACAAATGATTTAATATCGTCTAAATATAAATAGATAAATCATAAAAAATATTTTATTTTAGTATAATAATTTTTTATATAAAAAAGATTGATACCCAATTAGATATTTTATATTTATTAAAAAATTAATTTCACCATGCTTCTAGAATATAGTTTGATTCAGAACAGCGATCGAAGGCCGCCGATGATATCCGATCGACTATTGAATGTCGGACTTGCTGCCAATTGACGGTTAAAATTTTCACCGAGTCATTAAATTTCACCGTGTGTATCATTACTCTAGGTTTAAATAGTTCTATTGTTAATCCTCGGGATAACTATGTACAGCGGAAAGATGATTACTTATTTTCTAAGAATTCATAGTTTAATCCTTAATTATGACGAATTTTACAAAAATTTGTTCGAGCACTACTGATTTATCCTGGAGACCGATAAAAAATATCCGTTGGATCATTCGCTCCAGATTCGACGTTACCCAATCTAATTAATTATTTTAAATAATTCTATTATTGTAGTAAAATGTTCTTGTGCTCACCCAAAAACGTCTTTCACAACTCGTACTCAGATTATGTGAAGGAGATAAATTACGGATCAACTTATAGTCGACCGTCAAGTAGCTAGGGAATGAAAAAAAATTCTACAAGGACACACATTCGTGACACACATCTGTTGAAAATTGATCTCTTCCTTATCATAATAAATCTATCACTCTCTAATCAACCAGACGCTCCGTGAAAACTTAAATAGCTCTATTGTTGTGGCAAGACAATTTATTTGCCCTCAACACTCCTATCAATCCGTCCCAAGGCCTATACAAAAGAAATAAATCACAAAGATTATTAACCGAGATAATAAATAACACATAAGAGAAAACAGACATCGAACTTCACACTTGTGTTAATCATCAATCTATCCTTTTAAAACTCTCAAATGGCTCTATTGTGATTGAAGGAAGAGTGACCCTACAAGTAGCATCACTTGGGTTTGATTGTCCTATGAATTGATTCTCCATCTTGATTAGAATTCAAATGCTTGGCCCACCATCACAATTCAGTAAGTTGGTCCACTCAAGACAAAAACATAATACATTGAGTTGATAGGCCTCGCAAGAATCACGCCCATGGAGAGCTACTATATGGCAAACAAAAGAGTCCATCTCGTATCTGTACCAACAATAGTATCGAAATGGTGTCATCCTGACGAACTACAAACTCAATTGCTTGTTGGTCACGAGCATAATCTAGTGTTTCTAAGCCTATTCTTTTGCCCGGAAGGCCTATCGCTAGTTGAATTCTTACTCCATCAAAATGATGATAAACATCATTGGACAACGTGAATTGAGCACTAAGCCATCACTTGGCCGCGTCGTACGACGGTCAAGTGGACCCGCGAGACCACGACACGGCGAGTGCCGCAGTTGTGCTTCCCCTGTTGGACCCCACCGACCTGGCGTCTATGGCTTCGCCTCCTGTCCAAATCCTCCACCTGCCGTGTGTCTTGCGCCCTGTTTGCGATAAGCACGACTCGCTTTTGAAACTCTCTCGCTTCAGGTTCATCCTGTGTGGTTTGTTACCTTTTCATTTTAAACTTTCGTTACGTGGATCCTGAACTTTTACCATCTCGATCGATACAACACAGCCACTGTAGTTTTTATCTTTTACCTTTTCACCGGCGGAAGCTATTGTTCTCCGAACATTTCACCTAGCTTTATTCCTGTTTTTTTCTCTTCGTTGAAGACTAAAGGCACCAGAAAAGTAACGCGGCTCGAGGTTCGAGATAGGGAGAGCAGTGGATGATTGCAACAAGCCTCGGCAGGTGAGTTTTCATTGATCGGTAAGGCCAAACATAAGCAAGGAGTCGTTTGAGAACACTGAAGACTTAAATTTAAGCCAGTGAGTGGATTGGTTTGAAGAGATTGTGGAGACAAAAGGCATCTTGCGATCATGATGAGCCTGCTCAAGGTAGGTCCTGTCTTCTGCAAAAATATGTCAAGTAAAAAAAGAAGAATCACAGGTTCCACTCGCTCGCTTCCACAGAGAATGTCGCGACAGGATTACGAACACACCTCTTGACCTCGACTGTCTTATTTGTTGACAGTAAATACAGAAGGGTAAATACAATTCGATGGAACCATCAAATCCTTGTCAATTCTTTAATGATGCCAAGGCAGCTCAGTTCGCGGCACAAGGGGTGTTTCAACAAGCAATGGTGGAATTAATGGCAGCGACATCAGCTGGAATTAGTTGGATGAGAACCACTTGCCATGCCCAAGTTTCAGTGAGAGGGGATATCAATTCGTGGTAGATATGAGATCGAGCTCCATTACAGCTCAGTGGGCGTGTGGCCATGGATGGGCTGCTACTCACTATCACCATGTATGGTCGAACCAATGTGGCACTTGTCTCGCTACGATTCTATCGGTAAAAGATTACTGCAAGAGAAGAAAAGTAAAAGGTGATGCCAAGCGTGAGCATTGGAAACCGCGACTGAAACAACGAACATGGCGAGATCCCATCAAGGATCTAAAGTGACCAAGTTTTGAGTAACATTTAAAAAGTCAGCGTGGCCTAAACCCTAGCTAAAACCCTATAGAAAGAAACAAATTTCTCCGTATCACATAATTTACTTATATATTATTTTGGTTGCATCTTCAAATTCCCATAACCGGAGAAAAATCACAGTGGTCAAACAAAGGCTATTTATTCATCAGAGTTTGTCTGATACAAACAAAGAATTCATGGGGCGAGCGATAGAAGAACCATCTGATTATATAGGACCACAACAAAGGATCACATCAAGGTCATGTGATCCTGTCCAGCCACAGTTCTGATCCAAGAACCAACTCTCCCGATTCAATATAAACGGCTGGTAGCAATCAGTCGCAGATGGCCATCATTTCGGACACCAATCCCTCACCTAACAGTAAATGTCAAGCAACAACCGGTAGCAATAGCACCGTGTAAAAGTTAAAAGACAAGATAAAAAAGAAAAAGGGAGGGGGGGGGGGGGGGAGAAAGCATGAAGATTGAAGCAGAAGCAGCAGCCGGCAGATATCACTGATGAAGCCTGTGCCGTTCGCAAGCTGTCCACCTCCCCCACTGAATACGCCGTCACAAAGACCGATAAAGCAAAAGGTAGTAAAAAAAAGTGTACAAGGACTGAATAAAGAGGAGGCGGACAAATAACAAGGCTGATATTGTTCTGCAGCACTGACTTAGCGTCGCAGATCCCATCAAAAATAAAGTAACGGATGGGGGCATCAGATCCGGCGATGGGCATCGGGTCGACATCCTCTCCAAAGAGGACGTCCCTACGTAGCAGTAGGGATGTATGCAACAGGGAGATAAAACAGAGAGTTGAGTCGAGCAGGATTCGACTGTTCAATTCCCGACCGATGATCATGGAGACCTAGTACGAACAACTATACGAGCCACAGGAAAGAGACTTGAATGCAGCGTCCGGCACAAGCGATTAGGATATTTAATGTGACTCGATCGATCCACATTAAATGTAACGTGACAGAATGATTTTTTTTTTTATCACATCTCGTCTTCAAACAATTGTTCTTAAATTTAACTGACTTTTTAAAAATATCTTAAACACATGTTTTAAATGTTGAAACAACAAAAAATTAATGCCTTGTCGTCTGTTACATGCAATGCCGTTAAAATGTCATGCAGAAATCAAATGTCAGATACGACATGACCAAATCCATTGAAATTAGTTTCTGTAAGAACACATTTGGAATTACAGGATGAGTTGCTTCTCAGGCTGGTCATGGTGCTTGACATAATTATTCAATAACAGATAATTATAAAACTACTAAAAACATTTGAGCAAAATAATCTGAACCAAATCTAAAATGCATTTAGTAATAAACTTATTTGCAGAGATTAACTAATATGGCACAATATAAATTACTTTTGAAATATAATTATTTTATTAAATACATCTGACATAAGAGCGACACAAAATATAATTGACATAATGGGAGCCACCTTTAGCCACTATAATTATAATAAGATTAACAATCTCCAACCCAGCTACATGATTAAAAAAAGATATATAAAGTTAACACCTATTAACACCTAGAGATTGTATTTAGAAAAAAAAGTCAAAGATTTTAATGCAGTCGTTGAAATTCAAGATCAATAGAAAATTTTCCTCATTTATGAAATTATATTTCCCAATAGCGCCAATTTTCAAACTGTCAACATGTCCCGAATCCAGTCCCACCATGGCTTGTAGCGACAGAGCTATGTTGAAGGTAGCAACTTGTGTAGATTGTAATGTGCATCAGTACAGGAGATTAGAAAGGTCCAAGAAAGCCTTGTTTGCAGCAGGGTTAACGAAGTCGAGAAATAATGGCCCAAACATCATCCGTGAAATATACTGGAGTAGAGGAAATAAATTCACGTATCATTCATAACTCTCTCAAATATTTCCATGATCGTTGCCTCAAGACCCCATTGGTGCTACAGTGATGATTTACAATGTAGCACAGTAATAGCATGGAGATAATGGGGGGAGTAACATGTAGAAATGTTGCCTGAAAAGGCAAGAGAAGTTTAAGGATATCAATTTATAAAGTGTTTCAACATTTCCAACATTTAATTCAACCAAATGTCATCATTCAGTTTACACACTTGTTATCATTATTTTAAATAAAACTGGCTCATACCGATGAATCCTTAAGTACGACATTTAACAAAGGCACATTATGAAACGTTCATATTTCAAGAATAATATCCAATATCATTTTATAGAACGACAAATTTATCATAAATTTAAATAATCTCATTGCTTAATTTCCCCCCATGCCCTGATACAAAGAACAGACACACTGAAATAAAATAATCCTCATAATTTATCTATATATATCTTACCATGATACCGTCAATAATGAACTGCTTAGTGTGAGCAATATCATGCTCCAATAAATACGAATACCTATAAACTTGAAAACATATAACAAGCCCAATAGTCAAATTCACTGAGGAAAGTATTTCAAAATCAAATGCATACAATCATAAATTTGACCCTCACATAAGAGTGTTAATCCCAATTATAATTTCATTAATGAATATATTTTTGTTGGAATTCCTTTATTTAAATAAAAGGCACGTGTAGCATAATTGATGTTTACCCGTAGTCCGCCATGAATTTCAATATATTATTGGAAATTAAAAAACCAACTCAAATGTGAGTGGCAATTGTATGAAACAGTACAATAATGTCGATGGAATTAGTCTGAAACAGTTACACATGTACATCTCTAAGAAACTAGTAAGAGGAAATATAAATAAATTAATCATATCTGAATGTAAGGTCAAATTCATAACCATTAAAAAAACACTAATGTGAGTGTAACAAGTTTGATAGTAAGTAAATGCTATAAAAATAATGACAATATTGAAGGCAAAAACTAAGTGGACATCTAATCACAGCATAAAGCTTACTTCAATGTCAAAAGAATCAATAGCATGCAGTCGCACAGCATCACAATCCCAACATGGGTAAAGCTACCAAACAACCGGACATTTTATTAAAATTAAATATGATAGTTCATTCAGTGTAGCAAAAATGGATTCCATTCCCAAACACTCCTTATAACCTGTTCCCCAATTATACGAAGGAAAATAAATCACCTGATCAGTGAAACACCTTTGATTGTATGTAAATGCTATAAAAATAATGACAATTTTGAAGGCTAAAATAAGTGGACATCTAATCACAGCAATAAAGCTTACTACAATGTCAATAGAATCAAGGCATCTAGTTGCACAGCATCACAATTCCAACGTTGGCAAAGCTCACAACCAACCGGCATTTTATTAAACTCATTTCTATTTTTTGAGTGACTTGGCCTTTTTCCCCAGCCCAGTTCCTCAAGAAATCATTTATTCGGCTGTCTGTACTTACATCGTCATTTAAACCACTGCCGCCATGGCTTTGCACCAACTTTTCCTTCCTGGTCGGGCAATGCCACGCCATTTTGGTGTTCTCCTATAGAGGGCTTTAGGCATACAGACTGAACATGTCCTTTGTTGGCCAGCTTCCTTGTCTCTCAAACCCATGCAATGCATAGGGACCTTTCAAGCTGAAGCATTGATAAGGCAGGCCCTCCAAGAAATGGAAGCAAGGTTCTGGTTCATATACACCATTAAGTGTTCTAATCTCCTACCATTCAC
The DNA here is from genome assembly GCA_024364735.1 of Boesenbergia rotunda. NCBI lineage: Eukaryota > Viridiplantae > Streptophyta > Magnoliopsida > Zingiberales > Zingiberaceae > Boesenbergia > Boesenbergia rotunda. The sequence continues at coordinate 499,306 of JAGFNQ010000113.1, forward strand.
ATTTAGTGGCTTGTAGGATAATAAGTCTATGATGTGTATATTATCATAGTGCCGGGCAATCACTCTTGCAACCTTTTTCATCTGCTTCGACAATATCTGGCTCTTTGAAGAGTGATAGAAGGGCTAGCTGTGACTCAAATAGTATCTGCATTTTACCACTGGAGGACGTTATTAGCATTTGGCTGCTTCAATCCATTACCAAAATCTTCACTGGCGCAACTCAATGAATCACCATAACAATTTAATATGCTAGATTGCTAGTCAATGCTTTGCACCGTGCTCTAAACAACCCCTAGCCAAAGTCATTGGTCTGGTTTTATCAAATTTAGCTAACGCTTAGATTCATCGATCAAAATTAACGCAGATCAGGGAGCATAAACCAACACTCAGAACATCAGATTATAGATTAATGACCAATATCATTGGTCAACTCAACAATCCACACATCATAAGTAACTGTACGGAAATTAAAGATCATGAACAAAGATCGTATATATCATGCAGCATATTGTATCCCGCAACTATATATGAATATGCACAGAAAAATAACAGCAATCCCAAAAGGTAAATGAAAACAGTCTAGTAAGATGCAACAATAATCAAGGATCAATAAATATTTTTAAAGAATATATTGATCCAAAGCAACTGAATACTCCCAAATTATTCCATATTCAGGACTAGATCTCAAACAGACATCAAATAACACACCACGATACAGGACAAGTGGACAACTCACCTGGTAGACTAGCAATGAAAAACACGAGGCATTAATCACCTTACAATTCTAATCAATTGAACAATACGTACTCTTTGCTACCCGTCACATCATTTTGCCATCTATATTAATAATAAAATAATGCATTCATAACAACAATAATACAAAGAAGCTTGGCTCCTCATCCTTGCTGCCTGAATACACATAAAATCAATGTTCCCCGACAAACCAAACTTAAGAACACGCGAATGAAAAGAATCAAGATTCAACAAGGTAAATGCTTGGTCAATAGATGAAAATACTTACAGCAAACCTCTCCCTCATCCTCCTCAGTTACGACAATATCAAACCATCATGAGTCACCTAGCTTAGTAGATTGATGATTAAATGATCCAACTAATGATAACAATCCAATATCACACAAAAAAAAAACCACCAATGCAACATATACATTACCACATGCACTTGATCGTTAGCTAAAGATTTTTTTACCTCTTTTAATTAAATTAAGAACAAACAGAAGTTGAAATTTCAAATTAGTCATTAATCAACCTGACACATAAATTAGCAAATATCCTTTTTATCAATGATAACTCAACAAAAACAATAGCTGAGTTCACTGAGGAATTTATATGAGAAAATATGAGCATGGATTAAATCTATCTTATACTGCCACAAAGAATATTGCAGATTTGAAAGTTGTTAATCCTTACTGTTCAAAAGTTGCAGAACGTAGGACAATACAATGTAACCAATGAGCACCTCACAACTAAACAACAAAAATTTAATCAACCAATGTTTATTTGCAATATGGTTACCCGAACAATCTCAAACTGAACATTGATCAGGAAACAAAACTAAATGATAAGCTCTAAAATCTATGTTAGAGTTACCACATCAGTTAGGAAAACAACATTTATATCAATACAAGTGATCAAGAATTTAGTATCAGCTTGAAGGTACCTTGATTTAATAAACCTTGACTAATAACTTCTGAACCACAATATTCCTGATTTCTCAAAGAAAATAGGTTCTTTAATTCACCCGCCATCCACAAGTTTGATTATTGATAAATCCACGTCACCCACCCTCTCCACTCTTAAGTGCAACACACTACCATGCTTCCAATGTACAAATTAGGAAATGGACTTGAGACTTAAGAAATTATTAAATTTATACAAGAATATATATCAAATCCTTAAGGCTAAATCAATATATGACCAACAGTCAAACCTTATATCAACCAAGCTCATACACATGGATCTAGAAACTCTTGAATAACAAACAACCGCGTCTATTATTAACATAGAAAAATCATATATTAATGGATAAAATAATATTCACTTGATCCATCTCTAAGTCGAATCAATCAAATAGAAAAACCAATCAATCAAATCTCAGATAAGAAAATTAAATTAAAAATGATTACTCAATCAAATCAATAAAACCAATTAGTCAAATCTCAAAACAGAAAATCCATCATAAAAGTATTGATCACTGTCAACAACTTGAGCCATATACATATATCAACTTAAATCATAGATTGTCGATCATAAGGTGTAATAGATACAGAAATCAATGACTCACAATCAGCGCAATATAAGGTGGAATAGATATAGAACTACAAACAAAATTGCTACCAACAATAAAACCAACACCACTATCTCTTATAAGCAGGTATATCATCACCTAACCACATCTTCGACTTAGGTTTATTTGATCAATCACAAAACCAACCCTGCCATTTCAAGCTTCGATCACAAAACCAACCCTACTACTTCAAGCTTCTATCACCAACAACCACAATTCAAGAGACATTAAATCAGTATCTCCCAACCTAAACTGCTATCTTTACAATCACTTCAAAGATTTTCTAGTGTTACTCAAAACATTACCAACATAATATTCTTGGATTTATAGAATCAAGTCCACTAGCACCACACGCCACACTAGATGTCTAGATCAACAAGCATCTCACCAATCAAGACATAAGACCAATTGAACCATAAAGCATGTCATACAACGAAATCAGCTCATGGGTCAATTCAGCACTAATAAGATCAACTCAAACTCAAAAATATCAACCCACATTATATCAGATGAAAAAAGTCTACACCCTAAAAGTAAAGGTTAGGATTCAAAACATCAAGACTCCCCCATTTTTATCCTCAAAAATGTCAACCCACATAATATCACATGAATAAGTTTCTACACCCCATGAGAACAAGTCCGCATTCAAAACATCAAATCACTCCCATTTTTATCCTTTAGATACTCTTCAAACAAGCTCTGAGGATTCCTAACCGTCAGCTCCAATAAACAATCGATAATCTCACCTAGGGCCAACCTTATCCACTGGTAGATATCACCTAGACACATGTAATCTTGACGAAACTACTACTAAACTAATAGTATTGGTGTAGACATGGCAAAATTAGTCATATCCAATATAAACTGTCATAAGTTTCAGTGAACTCCAAGCATTTGGATTATACAGTTAGGTAATATCTTACTGAGCTACATAGAAGTTTTTTGAAAAATAACTTTAATTGAGTAAAATATTATTGTGAGATTTTCTAAAATTTTGCTAGCTATGTTTTATTCATGTTATATCAGAAAGATTTAGCCAACAAGAAGGAATCTTGTGACATCGTATTGTATACATTGGGATCGGGTACCGCCTATCAGATACATATAACCATCTAGCTAGTACAGCAACTTATCCTCTTAGCATAACGCAATATCATGATGATACAAGATTTAATCTCAGCTTATACCCCTACCCTTTCTTGTACCAACTCCGATTTATAGCAACTTATCCTCTTGGCCCGTTGAAATCATTCTCACTGTGAGATGTTTTTAAACTAGAGAATCCCGTGATCAATGAAAGTGAAGCCTAGATCTATTTCTAGTTCAACAAATGTCACGGTGGTCGAACAAAAAAAAAACCAACAAATACACGATTACCTTCCATTGCGGAGCAAAGAAGCAATTTAAACTTCTTGAGGTCGATCGTAGAAAACCTAGGAGCCGAAAATGTAATGGAACTAAAATCAGAGTAACAAGAGGAAATGCCATAATCCTATATGCCACTCTGCCCCTCGATAAAAACATCCCAAACGAATAACGAAAACGGAAACATAACGAAGAGAACTAACCTTGAGCATTGATCGGCGAAGTACATAAGATGTTCCTCTTCACTTTTCGATCGAAACCTATATTTTCTCAACAAACCCTAAATGCACAAAGCGATGGTTCACATCACTTCGAAAGGCAGGAACAAGAAAAAGAAAACGAAGACCCGACAAGTGGCTTCGTCCGGGAAACGATCGTCTATCGATCTCTCAAGTCGGCTTCGTCGAAATCGGCAAATCGCTTAAAGTAAAGAATAAGACGAGCGAGCGCCGGTTAAGAGGAAACCCTAGCTTAAGCAGTCAGATGGTATCTATAGGAGCACGATGGCCTAACCAAGCCATTCGGGCTCATCCAATTAGAGTACCAAGTCGAATAGCAACAGAAATGTCACTGCTCCTCCATAAAAATTTGATCCCAAAACGAACAACAAAAATGGAAAGATTACGAAGAGAACTGACCTCAAACCGCTTCTCGAAGCAAAGAATAAGACGAGCGTGGCCCGAACCCCCCGCGATTGAGAAAATAAAAAACCTTGCATTGGATATCTCCAACCTAAAATATCATATTTGGTGTTAATTCCATACTAAAATGGTGCAATTTCAGCACCAAACACTATTTCAGCTCCAACCCACTAACACCATATCACACCAAAAAGAAATATTCTATTTCGTCTTATTTAAAATTTAATTATCCATATAAATTTTAATTTAATAATCTATACATGATACATACGTATTATATTTAAAATTAATATTTTAATAAGTTAATTTTTAAAAATTTTACATCCAACCAATCTATATAAAAATATTTTAAAATCACACATAATTAACATAATTACTAATTTTTATTTAAAATAAACAATAACATTTAATTTTAATTATTTTATTATATATATATTTTTTGAAATTAATAATATAATTTATAATTAAAATATGCTTAATAAATAAATTTTTTATTAAATTAAATTTTTATATGTTTAATTAAATTCAAATACGCTATTATATTTTTTAATTAATATTATAATAACTAATTAATATTTTTAAATAATTATGAAAAAAATAATATTTATAAATTAATTTTTATTAATGATATTTAGTAATATAATATTTAATAATATATATTATATTTGATTTTATTGATTATATAATATAATAAGAATTTTTAAATATTAAAAAATAATAAAAAATTCCAACACCAAATTTGGTGTGATGAATAGTGCATCACCAAGGATGGGTTTTGGTGTATTGGTTGGAGTGGTTTGGTGTGATTTTGACACCAAATTTGGTGTTTTGGTGTATTGGTTATAGATGGCCATAGACCTTCTCCAACTGAACCCGGCCAAAATACTATATTTGACGACGACTCTGTTCTATAATTTATAGATTTCGTATTAATTTTGAGATGGATGGACGTGATATTATGATGAGCTAATCCATCAAAATACTATATTTGATGTAAATTTTATATTAAAATAGCAAAATTTTAATATTACATACTATTTCAATTTCAACTTACTCATATTATATCATATCAAAAAGAATATTCATTAAAATATTTTATTTTATCTTATTCATAATTTAATTATTAACTTATATTTAAATTTAGTAATATTGTTTAATGATAATTATTATATTTAAAATTAATATTTGATTAATATTTAATAAGTTAATTTTTAAAATTTTACATTCATTAAATATAGATAAGAATATTATAAAATCATACAAAATATGATATTATAAACAATTAATTTATATTTATAATAAATAATTAATATTACTATAAATAATGAGAGGAAAAATAATAATTATAAATTAATCTTTATTTATGATATTTAATATTATAATATTCAATAATATGTATTATGTTTAATTTTATTGATTATATAATATAATAAGATTTTTTAAATATATTTTTAATATGATATGGAAGAATAGTGCATCACCATACCACACCAAATTGAGCGTGGGATTTAGTGTATGGGTTGGAAAAGCTTGATGTATTTTTACATTAATTAAAGGTTACGTTTGGTCGAGGGTAATGTAATCCGGTCTGTAATGTAATTGAGCTTGTAATGAAATCCAGATTACATATGGTTAGTCTTGTAATCTAGATTATAATACTTTAACTAGTTTTTATAATATAGATTACATTATATTACAGTTTTAAAACGGTACCAAACAAAATAATTAATCATTATTATATTATAAGGCTGATTACTTTTTACCAAACGTAGCCATAGTATTTTTAGAATATTGGTTGGAGATGCCTAGGCTTAGTGAGTCTTTAAATAGCCCATCAGCTCCTGAAATGTCTATAAAACTCCTCATTCAACCAATATAACTACTCTCCTACTAACTTATTTTGAGTACGTAAAAAAATAGCTAACTTGGATTGTATTCGAATGGCAGAGTTATTTCGCTAGGTATTGATCCATTTTTATAGGATTTATTCTTGTGAAAATTAAATATTCTTTCACTTAAAAGACTATTTGGTATTATAATTTTTTTTTTTCATAATTCATCATCTCCCCACAAATGAATGAACATCACAAAAATAATAATTTACTAATAGAGTATTTAATTTGCTTTATCTTTTCTATATAATTTGTTCTTTTATTTTTAAGAGCCCTTTTATTTGCTCTTGGTGTAATGAATAGACTCTTTAATAATAATTAAGATATTTAAAATGTAAATCTCAATTATGGTGTATTATAAAAAAAGTGGACCTAAGAATATTGACTGTATGAACTTTTTAGAATATTTTCTAATTTATTTCGAAGCCTGATGAAAAAGTTTTATGAGACGTGAATAATTATTTGAGAATTAATCAATTCAAATAACAGATCTTATGCCAATTTAAAAAAAGAGCAATGATAGGGAAAGTGAAAATGAGAAAGTGAAAATCATAGTGAATGATATGGCATGACGTAGCATGACGTGACACTTTATATGCACACGTCCGATTATGGCTTGGACATTATCGGCGATCTTCGGTCGCCGCCTCGAATTAAACTATACTCTGAGAGACACGGTGAATTCGTCGGAGATCGTACATACAAGGTATCACGTCATTCACTATAATTTTCATTCTTCCATTTTTATTTTTCCAATCATTATTCTAAAAAAAATCCAAATCCTAACAAATGGTTACGCCCTAGCAAATGGTTACGATAGAGTATGTAAATCATATATACAATTAGTTTATATTTTTTTTCAGAATTTAATATTTAAATTTTAAATTTTAATAATTAAATTATAATATTTAAAAAAAATACACGATGGACATTGTAAGATCAGTAGGATAACAATCCTTTATATATAGATAGGAGCTTAACTAAATTAAGCTACTCGTAAACTATTCAGGACTTGATTCGAAAAAAAACTTTATTCAAGTTCATTCGATTAAATTTACGAGTTGAGCTCGAGTCTGATTTCAACCTCGAAAATATTATCGAGTCGAGCTTGAACTTAACAATATTTGGTTCGTGAACTCGTAAACATATTCATTTAGAGGCTTACGAACGTGTTCGTTAAAAGACTCATGAATATATTCATTAAGAGATTCATTTATCTTATTATTATTATTATTATATATATATATATACATAACTAAATATCATATATATATATATATATATATATATATATATATAAAATAATAATAATAATAATAATAATATATTATTAATTATGATAGCTAAAAGTGATTATTTGAAACAAGTTCAAACTAAGTTGGTTTAATTTTAAAACTAGCTTTTCGAACTGAATTTAAGCTATTTAATTTTATTACAAGTGAAACTCAAGCTTAAGAATTATAACATACTCGAGTTGAGCTCGAGCATAGTATAAACGAATCTTGTCCAAACTTGAGCCTCTTATTATTCAGCTCGGCTAGATTACATCCTCATATATAGAGCATGAGTCTTGATATCTTATTTATCTTATGATGCTCATCTTGTAAGCTTGATTTTGTTATAGCTTTTTATTTTAAAAAAAACTTAAATACTATAATCCAAATCTTAAACCCTAAATTCTAAAAAAATTAAAAAATATATATACTTGATGTTTGCCATATGATAATTAAGTAGAATAATATTCTTATATATATTATAATTTTTATTTTTTTAGTTACTATGAAGTCCTCTATAGGTGAGGCTCACTAGTATGAAAGGGTAGGAAAAATATATTAAAAAAATTGTTCAAAATTATTGTTTAAGATTACTGTTCACAAAAGCAAAATATTGGTATCAGAACCCTACGATTTTGTGGACCATAAATGGATGACTTCTAATACAACTGTGTTAAAGGAGTTTAAAAAATTAGACTATTTAGATCTAACACTACAAATCACAACTAAAAAGATCATGACAACATATCATTTTAAACATAATTGTAATATTCAATCTAGAGCATCCAACCACTGCTTACATAGTGAGAACCCCCACTTAAATACTTTCATAGGCTTAGTTCTTAGTTTATGCACTCTTTAGCATTTCAACAAAATCATATTTATCATATATTAGAACAAGTATCTACGACTATAATCCAACAAACACAACTACTAGACGACTCGAGAAGAAACTTAGATTTCTTAAAAGACTATCAAGACTTATTAAATAGAAGAGTTAGCCAACTGAATATACTTAGTATTCCTACCAAGAAAGAAATTTTAAGTCTGTCAAAACTAATAGAAGAAAATAACAAACATAACCCCTTTGAACTACCGGCTAAGCAATTTGAGCGTCGAACTCAAACTGTCCTATTATAGCTGAAAGAAATAATCACAACAAATATAGTAGAGGACCTCAAAAATATGCATGCTCTACTAGAAGACATTAAATATAAATGAACAAACTAAATTTTGAAAATACATATTTTGAAGAAGCCTTAGAATTTTCCAAACACTTTTTAAGGAATCAAGATATCGGCTATTGTAAACTTGATACTACTGGATAAGCAGATCAATTTTTAATTAAACAAAATAATACCATCATAGTCTTATTATCTTCCGTACACCATCGACTTATACTTTTAGAAAAAAGTACTCCAAGTTGAAAAATAAATACAAAAACAAAACTAGTCACAAAGTAGAAAGAGAGTATAGATAGTTCAGCAAAAGACCTAAATAAGTTATTTACGGGAAAAGTAATTCGAAGAAAACAACCTAAAACTTATTCCTTTTACACCCCTTACTCAAAATGAATTAAATATGACCCTCAACAACAACTGAGGCTTTTACTGGTCTGTCTCGAACAATAAGTGAAAGAAGAACAGAAACAAATACAACTTCTTGGCTCGATAATATTATAATGGGAAGACGAAATAGTATTTCTAATCACAAATTAAAAGAATTAGTTGACGTAGAGAGAGATCTCACTCTCTTTTCTAATGCCCATCTCAACACACTAAATCCTAGAAGATTGTATAACCAAAGAATATTCTCTTTCAATACTTCACTATTTGGCTACCATAGGACTGAAGCACTTCACCTTCTTGATGGAAGAGAAGAACATCTAACTCTTATAACTGAAGAGTCAACACGAGTACTTCTCTGTCGACGACATAATTACATTCATTTAGGGTTAATTATATTTGACCTTGGAGGCTTGACTAGAAAAAACATCAGAGGCAAGGTGTTACTAACACTATATGACTCTAGGTTCGTAGATAAAGAAAAGGCAATCATCGGGCTTATTGAAATAGATACGAACAATAATATAGGGAGGGAGCCCTCACTTCCAACTCGAGGAAAAGACCTCCACCTCGGAAAAGACCAGTGGGCGGGTAGGCGCAGGCTGGTGGAGACGGTGGATACCGAGCAGCCGAAGCCGTTGCCGAAGCACTACAACTCCATGCACTCCACCGAGGAGTGTCATGTCTTGAAGAAGAAGTTTAGTAAAGAGGCAGACGCCAGACCTCGAAGAAAGTGGAATAAGTCGAGGTATCGCCGAAGATCTTCAGGGCAAAGCTTCTCCCCCCGACGGCAATAGACTGGAGGAAACGAGGCTCGACATCAGTCTCGGTCGCGATCGCGAGGAAGGAGCCGGGGACCCACGCCCTGAAGATCCCTCTCCTTAGAAAGAGATCCTCAGAAGGGCAAGACCCCTATGCGTGGCCCGCCCTCCGAGCATGTGGGAGTCATCTCCGGATGACCTACTGGAGGGGACTCCAACCGGGCAAGGAGGCTCATACCCGACGACTGGAAAACTATTCCATTGGGACTAGCCGGAGTCAGGAGCCCGACCCTACAATATCTTTTGGGTCGACCGACCTTGAAGAAGTGGAAGCTCCCCATGAAGATGCCTTAGTGATCATAGCCCGTATTGCTAACTACGAGGTTAAGCTCATCTTCCTGGACACGGGGAGTTCCGTGAACATCCTGTACAAGGCGGCTTTGGACCAGATGCAGATTGACGAAGATGAATTGCTCTCGGTCTCGACCCCTCTGTTTGGTTTCACGGGTTGTCGAGTGCAACCGGTATGGCAAATCACCCTATCACTCTCCTTGGGGCAGTGACAGGCTTGAAAGGACTAGGAGGACTCCCTTCTTGATCGTGGACGCTCCCTTTTCTTACAACGCTATCCTGGGTCACCCGACACTCAACGTTTTCCAGGCGGCGGTCACTGTCTACCACCAGAAGGCGGGGTCCCGAGACCACCTCAGGAGCTATAACGCTCACGATCACCCGGGCCAAAAGACCCCGAGACCACTTCAGGGATGTGGAGCCCTAGTTACCTTCGACAACAAATAACGGCTCTTCTCCTCTTTCGTGGATCTATGGATAAGTGTCCTCGTTGGCACAGAATCACCACGACCCTTAAATGCCGTAACGGGTCGAAATGTAATAACGACTGAGACCGTTTCAAAGTTTATCCAGTAATCACTGAAAAAAGAGGAGGACGTGGCAAAACAGCGGAAGCTAGTTTAAAAGATATCCCAACCCCTCTGGTAAAGGGGTTACGCATTCTCTAATACTCATACTTTCTTTTTAGTCTTATGTTGGGACCGGGTGCATGTTGACATGGATGCGGGTTCGTAATTTTAAAATTAATTACGTGCAGCGGAAGGTTTAACATAAATAATTTCTCAAATTATTTAACCACACATCTAAGCATGCAACTTTATCTTGTGTAGACATGATCATATATTTAAAATTTTGCAGAAACGTAAACTAATTTACTTATTACCTCGCGTAACTCGAAGGAAGGGACGAGATCCAACTATAAGCGTCCCTCGGAAGTTCCGCCTCTATTCGCGTCCACGCCGAGTATCTTCGGGATGACTTTGCAAAGCCACGAGTTTCGTGTTCTCGAGAACTACTAGATTCTCCGAGAACGCGACAAGAAAAACCAAGAGAGAAGTAATCACATCGGAAAAACTCACTACCAAGGTTGGCCGGAATCACAATTTCGGCGAGAAGGAGGAAGATGACTTGCGCCCAATCCCAAGGTGATGATGGCCGGAGAGGAAGATCGTCCCAACGGAAGAACTTCGTCGCCTCGGTGCTTCTCCTTGTGCTCACGGCAAGAAGAAGGTGTAAGTACCCCTGGTTGATTTTGATATGATCAACCGATTTAAGTTAGGTCCTGGTATGTTTAATCCCTCTGCTAAGTGTACAGGAGCTTAGGTACGGAGGAAGTCGAGCGTAAGACGTAGCGGACGAGAAGGATTGTGCGGGGAAGTGAGCCGACAGGCTGGGTACAATCCGAGGGACGCGGAAGCTGCTGAAGAGTACGCCGGTGGAGCGAGAAGGACGTGCGTGGTGTCCGAGGGACGAGAAGCCGGGAGGAAGGACGCTCGAGGGGCGAAAGGCCAAAGTCGGGTTCGGGTGAGCCTAACTCCGGTTGGCCGGAAATCACCCAGAAGATGAACCAAAAGACTGGTCAGTTTGACCAAGTCAAACCAGGCACCTGAAACAAAAAGAATTTTATTTGTTGCTGTGAAGATTCGAACCAGCAACCTCGCCTACATATATCACCAGTCTTACCGACTAGGATAAAGAAGAGATATGATTAAAGTTGTTGCGAGCAAATGATAAAGTTATTTATCTGTTGCGAGCAGAAGACAAAGTTATCTCTTAAAGGATACCTTTATCCTTTAATCAAATCCAATGGATGCAGTTTAATCCCATCCAAGATCAACCATCCAGATTACATCCATGGATCAACGGCCAAGAGAAAAGTGATCAACAATCAACAATCCAGATTTATTCTCTTAGGCTATAAATAGACTTAGAGGTTTTGCTTTAGAAATCAATCATTTTATTCAAGTCATTCTTTCTGTAATTTCTTTAAGTCTAAGTGTGCTTCAGTTGTAAGGCTTCTCCGCCACAAGGAGACTTTCTGATTGAGCGTTAACCGTCTTGGAAGCAACGACCAAGTTGCAACCAAGTTTTTATTAAAGACGAGTGCCCTCTTATTTTATTTCTTAACCGTCTATTCACCCCCCTCTAGCCGGACCAACCCGATCCTACAGAAGGGAGAAGAACCTTGTGGCCGGCCAAGAGGAAGAAGGGAGGAGAGGGAGAGAGCCCAGACAAGAATACTTTGATTGATTTCCAAGCCTTGCCTTGGGTCCTTTATATAGTGGTCTCTCAACCGCCAAGTCTCCTTTTTCTTATGGAATAAATTTTCTATGACTTATTCTATCATGCCAAGTTTTATCATTTTTTAATTCATGATAAAAATCAACCAAGTCTCCTTTTTCTTATGGAATAAATTTTCTTATCATGGTAAATCAATCAATGATTGATTTTATAAAATAAAATAAACCAATTCATGGTTCATTTTAATTTCCATGAAAAATAAACCAAACCTTGGTTTATTATATAAAGATTTATATCATCCATAATTTTATAAAACAAATCATACTTGGTTTATTTTATAAATTGAACCAAAAACTTGGTTCTCTCCCTTTGTTGTGGCCGGCCAAGCAAAGAGGATGGAGACCCTCTTTGGCCGGCCTATCCAAGCCACGCCTCAATGAATTAAACTTATTTAATTCATCTATTAAGTCTTCAAAAGACTTGTTGGTGCAGGAAGCACTATATCGAACCTTGTTTTGATATTAGCAAAGGATTCAGAGTTAAGTTTGTTTGTGATCTAACAATGTTACTTGAGTGTGCAGGAAAAGTCCTAGCGAAGGGCTGCTAGGCACCTGGCGAAGGGTTGCCAGGATAAAAAGCCCTAGCGAAGGACTGCTAGGCACTTGGCGAAGGAATGCCAAGATAAAAAGCCCTAGCGAAGGACTGCTAGGCAACTGGCGAAGGACTGCCAGTATCAAAGCCCTAGCGAAGGACTGCTAGGCAACTGGCGATGGACTGCCAGTATCAAAGCCCTAGCGAAGGACTGCTGGGCAACTGGCGAAGGACTGCCAGTATCCAAGACCTGGCAAAGGACCGTCAGGCAAAAGTCCAACCAAAGGAGCGGTTGGCATCAGGTACATTCTCCCGAGAGGAGTAGGTGAGGACGCGTTCCCCGTCGAGGGAACAGTAGGCGTCGGTTCGACCTAGGGCTCCATTTTGGAAGCCCAAAGTCAGAACCAAGACAGCTAAGGCTGTATAAATAAATATTTTATTGCTTTATTGTGTTTTGGACTAACCCTGGATGCAGGACCGAAGGAACGTGTGTCTACAGCTCAGAGAGCCTCAAAGGAATGAGGCAATAGCTGACCAGGGTGCCCGGAGTGTCCCGGGTGCCCCAAGGTGAACACCAAACACAACAAATGCAAAGTGGCTTCGACAGTACAACTCCCGGGCGCCCCAGTGCTCCCGGGCGGCCTCGCTGCTCCCGGGCGCCCCCAGCGTCCCAGGAGCCCCCATGTGCAAGCCTTGATCCAGAAGCCTTCGAAGCCAAGCAGATAACACTTTGACCCGGTCAATCCGGGCTCCCCGAGCGCTCCGGGCGCCCCGAGTGCTCCGGGCGCCCCGGTCAAAGCGGATCCCGAAGATAAGGGGATCAGACGCTGACCGAGATTGAACCGGATCGAAGGACACGTGGGGGGGCGCCCCCGACATCCCGGGCGCCCCCAGGCCCTATATAAAGGGCCCTCGACCAAGGCTTCAAAAAAACAACTTCCAATCAACGCTTCTACGCTCTTCCGCTCTCATGCTTCGCTTCGGAATCCTTCCAACTCGAGCCGACGACGTCCCGCTGCTCCGAAAGAGTCGATCTACCCCGGACGTCGGTAAAAAGAGCTATTTAAAGTTTACTGTACTTAATTCTGTAATACTTTTCTGTAAACTATTTGTGCCTATATAGAATTGCCCAAAGTAAACGGTCAACGACCGTGGGCCTTGGAGTAGGAGTCGACACAGGCTCCGAACCAAGTAAAATCGACTGTGTCTCTGTGTTGGTGTTTTTAATTTCCGCTGCGTACTTGCTCTAAATTTTCCGGAAAAAGTTTACCGATATTCACCCCCCCTCTATCGGGTTTCTCGATCCAACAAGACTTAGCCATTTTATGCTTCTGATGCGTCTCTGAAAAATTCAGATTCGACTTATCGTTTGGCTAACCAAACATAATCTCTCTTGATTGGAAAATCCAATTTTTAACTCGTTTTAAATCCCTCGGATTACTCGTAGTGCGTGTGACTAAATAGGCTTTCGATTTATGTTGGCCGTCTATAATTAACCAATTATAGAACGATCATGAGTGACACCTAGTAGTACATCATGATCCCCAATTAATCGAAAGATCAACGGTTGACCTCAGAAACTATTCTGAAACCCTTCAGCAGCTATAATGAATCGTGCCCCATTTTCTTCACCATCTTATATCCACTTGGTTCAGGACATGGTCTATGTGTGTCAGTCCCCACTAGGCTGACTACGTCACACCTAGCCCATGTAACGTTTTCTCGTCCTACGGATTCTAATTACTCTCATGTATTTAAGAGATGCATACTCTGAACATGTCAAGCTCTGGCCAGATGCTTCGAGTAACAATCCGACGATAGGCCTCGGGTATACATCTCCTCGCAAGGAGTGGTGAATCCTTTGTAGACTGTTCAACCATCTTCGGGCACTTCGGCTTATACCCAATCATCCTGGGTCCACACCTCCTTGGAGATGCTTGCTTAAGATGTCAAAGTATAAGTCTTCATGACCAAGATGACTTGAACATCACAAGTCAAAGGAACATCGCACTTAAGCTGCAGTAAGAACTTCACTGACATATCTATATGTAGTTTTACAGCCAGTCACTCCAATGAACTTCACCGCAAGTCAAAGGAACATCGCACTTCACTACCATATGAAGTTTTACAGCCAGACACTCCAATGAACTAATTCCCTTAACTATCATTCATGTTTATCTCCGGACATCCCAATGTCACCAGCCAGTGAGAATCAACTGATTAGAGAATAACCCATGCTAGTCTCAACAGAATTTATAGTGCCCGTATTGATCAATTCATCGACTAGGGACAATTTCAATACTTTACAATTGCACATGTAGAGATAATCACTAATTGTGAATTCATCACAAATTCTCTCATGCTGTGAATTGTATTGCGGACATTCAGTAAATGAGTTTAAGATCTCAATCAAATACATAAACATGTATACTCAAATAGTGAATATTCATTTATTAAAATAAATGATTACAATCATAAGGCGATTGCCTTAGGACACTTTTCTCATATCACTATCATCTTACACTTCTCTCCATCAAGACACTGACTTGAGCGTCGGAGTGGGCTCCACCGGACAACCTCCGCGCGTGTTCCCCTAATGCTCGTGTTGATCTCGCAGGGCGCGGAGTTCCTTCTCTCCTGTCAGCTTCCGCGTGGGCAGAACCTCGGTGTCGGGCCATCGTCGTCGACTTCTTCCGGAACAAATTTGGCGCCGTCTGTGGGAATCGAGTAAAGCACCTGAAGGAGCACCGTTGGAAGGACCAGAAGGACAACCAATTGTCCTTACTAGAGAGGAACTCGATCGCTTGGTGGCCAACGCCATCAAAGAAGCTCTCGAGCAACATCAAGTCGAACAAGCAGCCTCGCAACAGGGGGCTTCTACGCGGGAGGAGATTCCTAGAGTCTCCATCTCGCACTCGCGGAGATCCATCACACCAGTGGGTCGACGAGACGGAGCGGCCCCAGGTCCCAGACGGGACTCTCCCGGAGACTACGAGAGGGTCCACTCGGTAGCCTCCAGTGCGCAGAGGTATGAAGAAGGATAAGGGAAGAAGGAGGAACCGAGGACTTCCCTTAAGGTCCCCGCTACTCCTTTCTCATCTGAAATTGTCGAAGACCCTATGCCGAAGCAATTCCGCGGGCTTGGGATTGTCGACTATGACGGGAACTCTGACCCGGAGGATCACGTCTATAAGTTCGAGAATGCAGCACTTTTGCATCAATACACTGACGGTGTAATGTGCCGGGTGTTCTTGAACACCTTGTCGGGAGCCGCCCAGCGGTGGTTCTAGAGGCTGCCGCAAGGGTCTATCAACTCTTTCGCGGAGTTTTGAACCACTTTCCTCCACTATTTCGCCAGTAGCCATCGATACCATAGACGACACTTAATCTGTTTGCCCTCAAGCAGAAGCCTAAGGAGCCACTCAAGGAGTACATCCAGCGATTCAACCGGGTGGCCCAGGACGTGCCCAACGCCACGTCTGAAATCCTTGTCAGTGCCTGCACCCAGTGGTTGGCCGAAGGGGACTTTTTCCGATCCCTAGTAAAAAGGCCCCCCTGTCAATTTCGATGACCTACTGGATCATTCTGTTAAGTACGTCAACGTAGAAGAAGTATAATACGCCCGGTGCAAGGAACTAGCCGGAGTTCTCCCTCCAGCGGTGCCCCGGTTTGAGAGGAGGGAGCCCCCACTTCCAACTCGAGGAAAAGACCTCCACCTCGGAAAAGACCAGTGGGCGGGTAGGCGCAGGCTGGTGGAGACAGTGGACACCGAGCAGCCGGAGCCGTTGCCGAAGCACTGCAGCTTTCATGACAGCTCCACGCACTCCGCCGAGGAGTGTCATGCCCTGAAGAAGAATTTTAGTGAAGAGGTAGACGTCAAACCTCGAAGAAAGTGGAATAGGTCGGGGTATCGTCGAAGATCTTTAGTGCAAGCTTCTCCCCTATGCGGCAATAGACTGTAGGAAACGAGGCTCGACATCGGTCTCGGTCGCGATCGCAAGGAAGGAGACGGGGACCCGCGCACTGAAGATCCCTCTCCTTAGGAAGAGACCCTCTTAAGGGCAAGACCCCTATGCGTGGCCCGCCCTCCGGGCATGTAGGAGTCATCTCCGGAGGACCTACTGGAGGATACTCACCGGGCAAGGAAGGCTCATACCCGACGACTGGAAAACTATTCCATTGGGACTAGCCGGAGTCAGGAGCCCGACCCTACAATATCTTTTGGGTCGGCCGACCTGGAAGAAGTGGAAACTCCCCATGAAGATGCCTTAGTGATCATAGCCCGTATTGCTAACTACGAGGTTAAGCGCATCTTCCTGGACACGGGGAGTTCCGCGAACATCCTGTACAAGGCGGCTTTGGACCAGATCCAGATTGATGAAGATGAACTGCTCTCGGTCTCAGCCCCTTTGTTTGGTTACACGGGGTATCGAGTATAGCCGGTAGGGCAAATCACCCTATCACTCTCCTTGGGCAGTGACAGGCTTGAAAGGACTAGGAGGACTCCCTTCTTGATCGTGGACGCTCCCTCTTCTTACAACGCTATCCTAGGTCACCCGACGCTCAGCGTTTTCTAGGCGGTGGTCACTGTCTACCACCAGAAGATAAAATTCCCCGTCGTTGATCGAGTGGTCGAAGTCAAAGGAGACCAGCTGGTGTCTCGGCGATGCTATAGTGGGGAAGTCTGGACGGAGTCACGGAAGAACCCAAGGGGTCTTGAAGGCTAGCTGAAGGAGGGGGTTATACGCAGAGTGAGAAGGACCAGAGGCTCGGGAGGTCTGGGCCAGGCAGCTGTCTCTGACTCTTCTGGTCCTGGTAAAATTTGCATTATATATTATGTGTCATTCTGTGTATTTTTGCTGCCTTGCAGCAAATTCAAGGAATAAAGGAAGATGTCTTCTTCAAACTACCCACGCACTATAGAAGAATTAAAAATCCTAATACCTTGCGGTGCCGCGGATGCTCGAGGTATTTAGGCTTGGTCTGAGTTGCTACACCTGACCAAGTGCCCAAAACATTATTACCTCGCGGTGTTGCGGATGCCCGGGGTACTTAGACTTGGTCTGGGTTGTTGCGCTCCCAACCAAGGATAAAAACCCTAATACCTCGCGGTGCTGTGGTTGCCCAAGATACTTAGGCTTGGTCTGGGTTGCTACACCTGACCAAGTACCCAAAACCCTAATACCTCGTGGTACTGCGGATGCCTGGGGTACTTATGCTTGGTCTGGGTTGCTGCGGACTCCCAACCAAGGACAAAAACCCTAATGCCTCGTGGTGTTGTGGATGCTCGAGGTACTTAGGCATGGTCTGGGTTGCTACACCCGACCAAGTACCCAAAACCCTAATACCTCGCGGTGCTGCGGATGCCCGGGGTACTTAGGCTTGGTCTGGGTTGTTGCGGACTCCCAACCAAGGACAAAAATCATAATGCCTCGCGGTGCTACGGATGCCCGAGGTACTTAGGCTTGGTCTGGGTTGCTACACCCGACCAAGTACCCAAAACCCTAATACCTCACTGTGCTGCGGATTCCCGGGTACTTAGGCTTGGTCTGGGTTGCTGCGGACTCCCAATCAAGGACAAAAACCCTAATGCCTCGCGGTGCTGCAGATATCCGAGGTACTTAGGCTTGGTCTGGGTTGCTACACCCGATCAATTACCCAAAACCTTAATACCTCGCGGTGCTGCGGATACCCGGGGTACTTAGGCTTGGTCTGGGTTGCTGCGGACTCCCAACCAAGGGTAAAAACCCTAATGCCTCCCAGTGCTGCGGATGCCCGAGGTACTTAGGCTTGGTCTGGGTAGCTACACCCGATCAAGTACCCAAAACCCTAATACCTCGTGGTGCTGCGGATGCCCGGGGTACTATGCTTGGTCTGGGTTGCTGCGGACTCCCAACTAAGGGTAAAAACCCTAATGCCTTGTGGTGATACGGATGTCCGAGGTACTTAGGCTTGGTCTGGGTTGCTACGGTCTCCTTGCCAAGTACGAAAACCATGAGGCCTCGCGACATCTCAAGGGCCCGGGACACTTAGGTGCGGCAGAAGCCAAGATAGCACGGCTTGCCCGGCTAAAGGAGAGCAAGTGAGAAGTCAAAGTATTAACACAATATAGACATACACATACACAAGGTAACAAAAATTTTTCTTTATTTATATGGAAAATACATGAAGACCAAGGTCTCAGAGAAATATCAAGATACAATCAGAATATCTAGTAGAGGAAGCGCTCCTCTACTTGGATCTTTCTTCGCTACTGCGCCATTCCCGTAGGGTCGCTTGGCTCGGAACCGTCTTCCGAATATGCGGTACATGGGAGTTCATCGACGTCCTCCTCGAATCTTCGGCCATCATCTTGGTACTCCATCCGAGTAATCGGTAACATATGAGGATGCCTGAGGTAACACATGGGTAGCACGACCCCATCTGAAGGCCCCGACTACCTCTTCTGACACAATATTCAGAAGGAAGAGGAGGGGGAGTAGCAACTGCAATTTCTCTTCGGATACTAAAAAAGAAGAATTGCCTTAACAGGGGAGAGGAAGTAGTGGCGGCAACTCCTCCCCTCTTAGTGACGATGTATCCCACAAACACCATCCTATGCCCAAAACTCGGGGAAAACGAGGATTCGGAAGAGAATGACGTCTGAAGCAGACCAGGAATGCACCACCATTGACCGACCAGGGGGAGGCAACTATCAGGATATGTCATCGCCGCCATGCCCCCTGGCGGACCACGCGATGTCTCTTCTGGACTCCTCAGATAATCCTGGAGCCCCACCTCCACCAGGATCTTCAGCGAGACCCTGGACATCATCTCCACCATGTTCCCCAACAAATGATGCAGGGCTTCCCCCTCCGCAAGGCCCTTCGGACGGGAACCCTCCTACATCTCCGGCATAGACAACTGCGATCGCAAAAAAGGGTGAAAGAGAAGGCAATGACATCTCGTCATCAATAAGAAAGGAGGCGGAAGGGATGGAGAAGACGGTTCACCCTTCTCCCCTATTTATAGTGACCACTGCATCCCAGTGCCTTTAATGTAGGCATGGAATTGGAACAGCAACGGACGCAAACCCCGAAGCGTCATATCGATCAATATACCTTTGACGTGCCTAGGAACCCGCAACTCTTTTATGAGTCCATTCAAGACATTGTGTGTGATGCGGAGGTGACGATTCGGGAACCACCAGCAGCCGCCAAAAGGAAAGGGCTGACCGGAGCCCATTGGGGAAATAAATGCAGACCTGACAATGGAAGCTTGCAGGGTTATTATGGGAGACCCGTACCCAGGGCCCACCTCAGGAAAAATTTCTATCTTTTTACTCCTCTGATCCCTCGCGGCAAAGGCACGTGACACGTGGAACCGGGTCCCAAAAGCATGCGCAAAATAGTAAGGTAAGAAAATATGATCATGATAATCAAAATTGATACAATAGGGGCCCAGTTCCCTGGTAAGACATGCAACCCTACTACCCCAGGTCCTCGGGAAGGAATCTCTTTACAATTGGATCGACACTCAAAAACGCGGGTCAACATTGGAAGGTAGAAGTTGATCCTTCTTCAACTGGTCGATAGCCCTATGGAAGTCTTGCTGCAAGCGCTGCACTACCTGGTCAGCTACGATGGCATGGAATTCATCCGACTCCAAGAGCATCGCCTTGAAGGCTGCTTTAGCCTCCTTAGAGCTAGAAGCTTTAGTAGCTCAGAGGGTGTGAAACTCGGCCTCACCAGCCTCATGGGCGCGCTTTAGCCATCCGAACTCGGCAGACATCCCATCCTGATCGGCCAGGGCTTCCCTGAGTCTATCCGACGTGGCCCATACCTCCGATCGAGATTGGGCCAGGTTATCTTCTAGGGCAGATTCACGATCAGTGGCCATCAAAAAGTCAAACTCTTTCTGGCTAAGTTGCTGCGCTTAATCTTGAATGTGCGCATTCAGTCTCTTGGCCAAGGCTGCCATAAGTTGGATGTCACCCAACAACCTCCTCTCTCATATTTGAAGTTGATCCCTCTCCTGCGTCATCTGGAGCAGATCCCACGTAACTACCACCACTCTTTCAGACACCAGGCCTTCTCGGTGTTGGGAGTTTTGAAGAGCCACTCCTTGTCATGCAAGGTGTCCAGCAAATGCTCTACCTTCGCTCGGAGGGCTCGACTGACCCCCGCCTGCATAAGTCCCGCTCGGCGCTCATGATCAGCTGTGGCCTCGGCTCTCATGGCCCGGCAGGTCAAGGCTTCATCCTAGGGCCAGGAATACAAACCCCGGCTGGCGGTTAGGCAATCTTCAGCTGCTTGTCATTGCACCAATAAGTCAGAGAATATACAAGAGAATGCCCAATACAACAGGAACTTATACTTTCAGAAGGGTCTCCTGGAGAGCGGTTAGCGGCCCAACCGAGACTCGTACGGCTGTCCTCCTGGGGACCTTGGCGAGTTATCCCGTCCCTCGGACGGCAGTGAGCCCCGGCGAAGAGGAAGTCATTGAACCACAGGAGCTTCGAGTGGCAGGCTGGAGGGTCCAGAATTGTCCTCCTCCGAGCTGGAAGTCCCCGCGGACAAGGCTCCCTCGATCGGAACATCCTTCAATGTCATGGGGGGGGGGGAGGATTGCATGAAAGCCTCCAATGCTGCATCCAACCTCATTTTTAGGCGGTCAAGTTTCATCCGGTATTGGGTACGCAATACCTCCTTACCCTTCAGAGCCTCGGCCGGGTCGGTGGAGGGAAAGCTAGGTGTCGTGACGACCGTCTCCGGAGCTGCGGCTGAAGCGTAAGGAGGTATTGCTTACCCAATACCGGACGACTACAGAGCCTTCGGTCTCACTCTCGAAGAGATAGACTCATACCATTCTGCCCGGTAGCTTTCCATGGTCCTTAAGGAGAGAGACAGGGAGGAGACAAACTACTTACGTGCAAAAGGGTCCTTAGAGAAGAAGAAGACGAGGTGCATCCAGCCACGAAGTCAAAAGTTGGCCGAACGTCCTCACTTTCCCTTCTTATACCCTAGAAGCCGCCTGCATAGACGCAATAGGGAAGCGGCACGTGGAAAGCAAGAAACCGCCGCATTAGTGTTGCCCCAGAAACAGTCGCCTGACGTGAGCCAGCTATAGCGGCGCACGTTAGTAAGAAGTCGAGGAGATGACCGTTGCATCACGTGGCGACGAGGCATTTGTGGAAGTACCTGATCGCCATCAAAGAGCGCCATGCTCCTTTATAACAGAGGGACATGTATCATTATGGTGCCTCGAAAGCCACAGAAGTCCTTCGGGAAGGGTAAAACTAAGGAGAAATTTCCTAAGGGCTTGGCACAACCCCTAAGGGTCACTTGCAACTACTAAAAGGAACAGCAACGGGTGTGAGGACCCGCAGGAACTCAGTTTCTTCACCATCACACTAGTCCGATCAGTCAACCACACTTCCTTCGATCAGACTTGAAGGGAGGGACTTATGATAGGGTTGAATAGCCTGTGACAGACACGTGGGATGAAGAAGCTTTGTGACAGAATGCAATGAGTCTCAGATACTTCTTTTTCATAGCCCTCGAGACACTCTTGGGAGGAGGGGCATCTAGGCCCCCCCCTCAAGAGGCAGTCCTGGAAAGTCAACCAGAAGATCCCTCCCGGGATCACCCCGGGAGGCGGGGTCCCGAGGCCACCTTGGGAGCTATAACGCCCTCGATCACCCAGGCCAGAAGACTCCGAGACCACCTCGGGGATGCAGAGCCCTAGTTACCTTCTACAGCAAATAATGACTCTTCCCCTCCTTCGCGGATCTATGGATAAGTGTCCTCGTTGGCACAGAATCACCACATCCCTTAAATGTCGCAACGTGTCGAAATGTAATGACGGCTGAGACCGTTTCAAAGGTTCTCCAGTAACCGTTGAAAAAGGAGGAGGACGTGGCAAAACAGCGAAAACCAGTATAAAAGGTACCCCAACCCCTCTGGTAAAGGGGGTCACACATTCTCTAATACTCATACTTTGTTTTCCGTCTTACACTTCTCTCCATCAAGACACTGACTTGAGCGTCGGAGTAGGCTCCACCGGACAACCTCCGGCGTGTTCCCCTAATGCTCGTGTTGATCTCGCAGGGCGCAGAGTTCCTTCCCTCATGTCAGCTTCCACGTGGGCAGAACCTCGGTGCCGGGCCATCGTCGTCGACTCCTTCCGGAACACTTCCTAAAACCAAGGGATTTTTCTTTTGAAACATTAACAGGATTAGATTGGAACATCACTTTATATATACCATCCTAGACTTTTCAACCAACACAATCCATAATGTACATAGACAAGAATGAAGATCTCATCATAAGATTCAATAATTATAAACCTTCTATTTCACAGAATGAAGATAATGAAGAAAAAGATAATTTAAATATAATGTATATAGAAAATACTAATTATAACATTAGTCAGTAAAACACACCTTCAGTAGGTAACATGACTTTTATGTTACATCAAGAACCACAATATGAGGGGTTTTTTATGACTTAGATGAATTTTTATATATGCCCTTAGGAATACCCCTAAAGAATTAAGTAAACTTGAAAACTTTGAAAAGAAACAATAAAAACTTGAGAATGACTGAGAATTATATTTTGATGAAGACCATAATATAATTGCTAGGAAACAAAGTAAAGACTTAAATCTTATGAACCCAGCAAAATCCACTAATACATCAGCCACTTCTAGACCACCTATAATATAACATCCAGAAAGTTCTATGCGAACAACCGATTATGGACAATACCATCCACCAAGGGCATCAATCATTCCATATACCAATAATAATCCACTACTCTGAACCATAGGAAAAAGTCGTCACCTGAGATTACTTATTTTATAAAAAAATTCCGTACTTTTAAGTATCGCTGAATGTGATGATCCCCAATTGTATGATACTTATTTAGAATAATGGATTGTCTTTGTTAGAAGAGATTACCAAGCCAAACATGAGCTAGACATAGAAACAGGTGAAGCCACCATAGAACTGATGTTAAATATAGAAAACTTAGGGGGTTTTATGCCTAAAACCAAAAGATAGGAGAGGTTGCAATAACAACAAATAGGAGGGCCTTTTTGCAAAGGTACCACGCCTTATAACCCTACCTTTTCTTTCCCCTTATCGCACGATCAAAGTTGCGGTTCCTCCCTTTTGGCGTGAGCAACCCGGCGGCAACGACGACGACTTCTCCCTCTCCAGCGAAACCTCCCATTGTGGTTTCTTCTTCTTGCGTGAGCAACCCGACGGCGGCGGCTTCTCCCTCGCCGACGAAACTTCCCATCATGGTTTCTTCTTCCTTGTGCGAGCAAACGACGCCGTCCGACCCAAGATCTTCCTCTTCCTATTCTCCACTGGAGGTCTGCTTGTCTTCTTCCTTTCCTCGCCAACGCATCACTGAAGGTAAGGGGGGTAGATTAGGTTAGCTGTTGTGGTTGTTCTGTCCTAACTCTGCCGTGAGCTTGCTGGAAAGGATGTGGGTTGTGCTTTTTGATTGGTGAATTAAGATCTATTAGGTAGTTGAAGTTGTATGTGAATGGGTATATTAAGGAGCTTGTTGATTATTAATTATTGTGTATAGTTCATAGTATGCAATGAAGAATTGAAGCGTTGTGATGATGATTTTATAAAGGCTCGATTTTTTTGTTGTGATGTTACCGTGGGCAACGATTAAACAGAGAAGACGAAGAAAAAAAAATGAGTTGTTGCCGAAGGCAACAGGAGGAAAAAACCTATATATATATATATATATATATATATATATATTGTAAATGTATAAGCGTGTGTTATTATTAGGTATTGAATTGGTTACTCGGATTAGGTTTGAGCTAGGTCTAACATGGACTTAATCTTGTAATCTTGGTAACTTGGGATAATTCGAGTTAAACATTTAATTATGGTTATGATTAATTAAATATAATGGGATAATTAAGGTACCCTTAATTAATTAGGATAGTTCGTTTAGCTAAGTATTATGTATTGTAATAGCTAAAGTGTTAAACTTATGTCTTTTATTACAGGACCCTGATTGGATACAGATTAGTTGGATGGGAGATTCTTTCCAGTATTACATACATCAATTACGAGGCGGGTACCTTCTGACTTATCTCTGTAGATATTTCAGATTTCTATGTATGGTTCCTGTTGGGATCTTTGCCCTAGCTAGAGGGGGGGGGTGAATAGCAAATCGTCTAATCTTCTTGTACCTACGTTGTTAGTTTGCACAGCGGAAATACAAGATAATAAAACTAACAACAAAGAGCAAACGCTAACAACCTGATTTAGTTGGTATCCACCCCGACCGGGTGACTAATCCAACAATCCTTCGGCGGATCACTCCCCGGATAACCTCCGGCTAGTCCTCGTCGCTCCTTATGGGTGGAGAAACCTCGCTACAGCACCAAGCACACGATCTGGACACAAAAGACTACTAACACGCCTTACCCAAGCGAGTTTCGTCAAGAAACCCCAGCCCGATCGAGTCCCCCTTTAAATAGACTCGGGCTGAAAATCACGCTACCAGTCGACTGCCCAAATGCCAGTCGACTGGTGCCACTAAAATCCGACCGTTACACCCAACGTTTGAATTCTTAGCTGTTTCCAGACTTCACCAGTCGACTGGTACAGGACCAGTCGACTGGAGTCAGTCGACTGGAACCAATTCCAGTCGACTGGCAGTCGACTGGTCGACCCTCCTTGGGTCGACCCGATTCTCTGTGTGTTCTAGCAGTCGACTGCCTTCGGGCCAGTCGACTGCCCTGCCTACCAGCCTAGGGTTTAGCCTCCCTGAGTATATTTCACTCAACACTTGACCCCTAGGACTTCCCGAGTACATTCACACAGCACTCGTACCCTCATGACTCAACTGACTCCTCCTCCGCAGTCTCGACTGTTGCCTTCGCGCCCTCTTCGTCTTCGGCCCTCGTCCCTCGGATGCGCACGCAAGCCTCCAGCTTGCATCTTACCACCCTTCACGTACGCCTCAAAGTCCGCGCCCATCAGCTCATCGTCCCTGCACTCCAAGGTCCCTCAGATGCGCACACAAGCCTCCAGCTTGTCTCCATGCCATCCTTCACCGTACTGAGGCCGTCCAGTCAGGTCCATATGCGTAACCTGTACAACCTGCACACTCCATATACGCATATCAAATACAAGGGTAAGCCTAACTTAAACCCTTTGCACAAACATCAAAACCCATGGTCACACCGGACCATCTTAGGGCCGATTGCTCCAACAATCTCCCCCTTTTTGATGTTTGGCAATCCGTTTAAGTTAGGGAAAGCAAGATAGTAGTCAATAGCAAAAACCATGCTAAATAAATGCATATGCAATGCAAGTATGGATCCTATCCCAAGGCATCCTACACCTAACCCTCCGAGCCCTCCAAGCTAGGAATTTTACACCTAGCCCTCCAAGCTAGGAATTTTCCACCTAACTCTCCAAGTTAGGATTTTCCACCAAACCGGACTTTTTAAAGCTTCTCCCAAGCTCCCCTTCATTGGACTTACAAAGGTTTTTTAAGAACCTGTCCAAGGTTCCCCTTACGCCACAAATGGAGCAACCATGCTCCCCCTTAATCTCAACTCCCCCTAAAACTAGGGTTTCTAGCAAAGGTATGTTTGGTTTCCCACTTAAACCCAACATCTCTCCCCCTTTGCCATACATCAAAAGAACCCCAATAATATCCCAATTATCAATTCTTTTAATCCCCAATAATCATAAACATAGTGTACTAGACCCCCATACACATGTTTCTTACCAATTGGACCCAAACCAGCTGCTGATACAAAAATTAGCCCTGACCAGTCGACTGCCCCCAGGGCAGTCGACTGATACTCTGATAATCAGTTTTCTGGCCGAATTTCAGAAACGCGCCAGAAATTTCACAAATCTCCAAAAATTCCCAAATTTCGTGGAGAACATTGTGGTACCCATACCTACTTGGGAAAAATACATTTCACCATGTACCTGTCCCCATTCCCAAGTTTTGTACAAAACCCAAAAATTTTCTTATGAAAATTAAGGCAAATAGGAGACAACCTCCCCCTTAACCCATGCCTTTTCCTAATTTTCATTTTCAAAGGGTTATGTTCTACCCAACTTAACCTCCTAACACCATGTTGAGTTATCCCCAACCCAACATCCGAGTTCTTCCCCTTTTGGATACCATTAAGGCTTGCTCCCAAGCAACCTTTTCCTTAGTGCCAAAATGAACTCACAAACATTCTAAAAACTCTAAAGGTTTGCAAGCACACTTGCTAGGATATACCCTATCCTAGAAAGTAATGACATCATGAAAATATCAAGTATGCTTGACTTTTGGTACAATTCTAAGCTTCTTAAGGATTTTTCATTAAGTATCAATTTCCAACTTCCTTTCTAATTCCATGTGTTTGTCACATCTACCCATCTTAATTTGACACATGGAATTGTCCTCAAACTTCCTTTTTGACCTTTAAATCTTAGATTCCTAAGGAGACTTATCAATTTCCTTGGTTTTCAATGATTTTCATAAATCCATATAAAGTCATGGGATAACACTTCTTTCAAGGATTATAAAATTATAACCGAGAATTCTAATCTTAAATCATATCCCATAACCAAGTTTGCAATTTCTGATTGGCCAACATTCTCATTATCAATTTCAGCCTACGGACCAGTCGACTGCCCATGGGGCAGTCGACTCAAAACCTCAGAATGTTTCCGGGCTTGAGACCAGTCGACTGGGATGGTCCCAGTCGACTGCCTCCAGTCGACTGGGGTATTCCCAGTCGACTGCCCTTCAGTTTTTCTGGCGTACAGAGATATTGGTCGACCTCCCAGTTGACTGCTAGTCGCCTGCCACCAGTCGACTGGTATCTGAGCCAGTCGTCTGGTAGCTGAATTTCAGCCCTCTTTGGTGATTTTCAGAAATGTCGTAAAAATTCTACAAATCTCTAAAAATTATGAAATTTCGTGGGGAGATTTGTGAAGCCAATATCTACTTGGGAAAAATATGTTTCCAAATAAATGTACTCCAAATCCCAAGATTGGCACGAAACTCAAATCTCTCTAAAGTGTATCAATTAAACTTATCCTAAAAGTTCTAATTCTCACTTTTCTTCAATGCATTCACTTCTCCTTGATCATAACTCATTTTTATTATTGAGTTACATGGTATTCCACTATTAAACCTCAATTTTGTCAATTATAGCCCTATTTTCACCTTTTCTCCCTAAAATTCACCTTTTGATGTGCCAAAATCTAGGATTAAGACTTACCCAAGTCTTCCAATCCTTTTTGGCACATTTCACCTAATTTTCTAAGGAAGAACCTTTTGAGATCCATCTACCATGGACCCCAAAGGCTCCTAGAGCTCCCCCTTGAGCTCTTAGCCTTAGCCACCTCCCTAAGTGACTCCATCCACGCTAGGCCACACCGGTGTGCCACCGATGACTCTTGGCCTACAAAATTGACCTTTTTAACCTTGGACACCTTGTTCTTGGTTAGGTCACTATCTTTACCCTTGGATGACATCCCCTTGCCACCCTTAGACCTTCCCTCCTTACTAAGATTGTATGTTTTCCCAACATACTTCTTTCCATTTCCCTTGGAGGTCTTAGATTGGTACCCCAATCCCGATCTATCATAGTTGGGTTTGATGCTACCCAACACCATGTCTAGACCTTTAGATCCAATCTTGAATCTTTCTAAGGTCTTCTCTAAAGTATCAAGTCTTGCCCTTAAGGCTTGATTTTTCCTTTTTAGCCCTCTAACCTTGGATTCCATATGTCCACTTTGGACATTCCTAGACCTATCCATTTTCTTAGGCATTTGTCTCCCCTTCTTGGGGTTAATACCTTGATCCTTAGGTGCATAAGTCGTAGGTCTATCATGATGCATGCTCTTTCTAGAATTATGATCTACCTTGTTATCCCTATTCCTATCATTATACTTAAATCCAAAATTATGCACCATTAAACATTTCTCATTAATTCTAGCATGTATGGATGGACAATTTTCATTATTTCTAAAATGTAAGGAAGAACTTGAAATTGAATTGCATTTTACCCTAGGGTTAGGAATTACCTCCCTTACCCTTGAAGTTCTCCCTTGATGTGATCTTTGTTTCTTCCTTTCCTCTTTCTCCCATCTTCTTAGATGCTCCATTTTCTTGAGCTTTCCACTCATTGGGCATCTTGTGTGGTAGTGTCCTAGCTCTCCACACGTGAAGCATCTAATTTTCTTCTTAGCTTGAGCCTCTTTATTCCTACAACCCATGTTAGATTTAACCGAAATTGAAATGAGTTTAGATTTTACCTCCCTTTTACCTTTTGGGCACTTGTCTTTGTAGTGCCCCTTTTTATTACACCCAAAGCACGTGATATGCTCTTTTAATTTGGCTTTGGTAGAGGTGGAGGCTAGGTTGACTTCTTCTTCAACCTTGGAAGAGGTGGATGCTTCCTCTTGTTCTTGCATTAGTGAAGATCTTTCCTCCCCCTCAATTCTTGAAGTGGTGACCTCCTCCTCTTCTCTAGATGAGGTGGATGACCTCTCACTTTCTTCTTCCACTTCACTTGATGAGATGATCAATTCTCCTTCTTTTTCTTCTTCTTGAACCATTTGACTCATCCCTTTGGGCTCCTCTACTATTTGAGTTGTTGTAGGGTTCTTGTGTACTTCTTCCAATTTATTCCACAACTCATATGCATTCTTATAACTCCCTACATTACTCAAAACATTGTTAGGCAAAAGATTTACTAAAATACTCATTACCTTTTCGTTTGCCTTGGAATAGGCTTGTTGCTCTTGTGTCCAACATCTAGGACGAAGCTTCTTGCCGTGCTTGTCCTTTGGAATTTCGAAGGGCTCATTTATCATCATCAAGCACTCACATTCCATGCCCAACCATGTCTCCATTCTTGATTTCCAATACCCGAAATCCTCATGGTTGTAGGCCGACGGAGTGTAAATATCTTCACCCACCTTGTCCTCCATAGCTTTCTCCTCTAGCATATGCACCCTCGGCGGTTAGTCCGATCAAGAGCGGTCCTTGCTCTGATACCACTTGTTGGGATCTTTGCCCTAGCTAGAGGGGGGGGGGTGAATAGCAAATCGTCTAATCTTCTTGTACCTACGTTGTTAGTTTGCACAGCGGAAATACAAGATAATAAAACTAACAACAAAGAGCAAACGCTAACAACCTGATTTAGTTGGTATCCACCCCGACCGGGTGACTAATCTAACAATCCTTCGGCGGATCACTCCCCGGATAACCTCCGGCTAGTCCTCGTCGCTCCTTATGGGTGGAGAAACCTCGCCACAGCACCAAGCACACGATCTGGACACAAAAGACTACTAACACGCCTTACCCAAGCGAGTTTCGTCAAGAAACCCCAGCCCGATCGAGTCCCCCTTTAAATAGACTCGGGCTGAAAATCACGCTACCAGTCGACTGCCCAAATGCCAGTCGACTGGTGCCACTAAAATCTGACCGTTACACCCAACGTTCGAATTCTTAGCTGTTTCCAGACTTCACCAGTCGACTGGTACAGGACCAGTCGACTGGAGTCAGTCGACTGGAACCAATTCCAGTCGACTGGTCGACCCTCCTTGGGTCGACCCGATTCTCTGTGTGTTCTAGCAGTCGACTGCCTTCGGGCCAGTCGAATGCCCTGCCTACCAGCCTAGGGTTTAGCCTCCCTGAGTACATTTCACTCAACACTTGACCCCTAGGACTTCCCGAGTACATTCACACAGCACTCGTACCCTCATGACTCGACTGACTCCTCCTCCGCAGTCTCAACTGTTGCCTTCGCGCCCTCTTCGTCTTCGGCCCTCGTCCCTCGGATGCGCACGCAAGCCTCCAGCTTGCATCCATGCCACCCTTCACGTACGCCTCGAAGTCCGCGCCCATCAGCTCATCGTCCCTGCACTCCAAGGTCCCTCAGATGCGCACACAAGCCTCCAGCTTGTCTCCATGCCATCCTTCACCGTACTGAGGCCGTCCAGTCAGGTCCATATGCGTAACCTGTACAACCTGCACACTCCATATACGCATATCAAATACAAGGGTAAGCCTAACTTAAACCCTTTGCACAAACATCAAAACCCATGGTCACACCGGACCATCTTAGGGTCGATTGCTCCAACAATCTCCCCCTTTTTGATGTTTGGCAATCCGTTTAAGTTAGGGAAAGCAAGATAGTAGTCAATAGCAAAAACCATGCTAAATAAATGCATATGCAATGCAAGTATGGATCCTATCCCAAGGCATCCTACACCTAACCCTCCGAGCCCTCCAAGCATGAGTACTGCTCTGTCAACGACATAATTATATTCATTTAGGGTTAATTATATTTAATCTTAGAAACTTGACTAGAAAAAGCATCGAAGGCAAGGTGTTACTTATCCTACATGACTCTAGGTTAGTAGACAAAAAAAAAGATAATCATCGAGCTTATAGGGATTAACTTACCGTGAGCTTAATATTGTGAGATCTCAAAGTGGAAGGATTTGTTTGAGACCTAAATATGAATAATATAATAGGTAAATCTGGGACTATTGATCTAGTCCCACGAAAATTTTTTAATAGCCGTCAAGATTAATCGAGAAACTCTCGTGATGATAATTTAGAAACTCAACATTTTAGGAATAGTATCTCATTTGGATAAATCATATAGTTGCTGTTAAGTAGAGAGACACTGTTCTGGGAATATAAAATATTTGTTTTCCTACGAAAATGGAAAAGGGAGTTCACCTGTCGTTGAACATATTGAAAATGAAGCAATGTTAAACAATGTTTTTTTTATTGTTTGACTGCATAACTTTAAGGAAGAGAAAAAGAGATGAAAGAAAGCCAGTGAAAAAGAAAGGCAGTGGAAACTCGAGTCTACCAAGAAAAACAAAAAATATACTATTTTCATTGACCAAATCCATTTACATTTGTACGGTTTCCTCGGAGTGGCCACTATTATCGTCTTCACTGGCCACTATTGTCATCCTCCCGTTCATGTTGGTCATCACGGTAGATTACTAAATACTTGTTCAGTGTTTCTTTTTCATGGAAATGAAGATGTTCTTGTTGTTTCTTTCTCATCTTTCTACCATAATCTGCTCGGTCATACAGGAACTCATATCTTTCAACTATCGCAAGTAGATTTATTTATTTATTTATTTTTATAAGAATACATTCGATCCTGCGAGGAAGCAGTGTTAATGGTTATTCGTTAAAAAAGAAAAGCATGCTTTCTCTGTTACTCTTCCATGCATTGAGCAGGGACGACAAGACTGACCGTGGGCAGCAAATGAGAAAGCAGAGCGACTGAAAACTGGGACCGGCGAGGTTGGGCAGTTGTTTATTGGGGGAAGTAAAAGGCCTCGAGATAAGTGGGGGTCTGGCCGTCTGGGAGAAGCGTGGAGAGAGAAAAACGGGCTATAAGGTTTGCGCTTACTTCGCGTCTCTTCCAAGTTGGACGCTTCGCTGTGACTCCGAGAACGAGGTTTTGGAATCGGGAGCAAGAGTGGTGCCTTTGAGTGTGCGTGCTCGCTTCCATTGCCTCCCCATTTCGCTGTTGTTCTGTGTCCAAAATAATCTTTTTTTTTGTCCCCCCTACCTCTCCATCGAAGACGAGGTTGCCCAATTTCACTCATTAGGCTTGGTTGTGGCGTTTCTCTTCGGCCTCCTGTTCTTCTCCACTGGCGTGATCTAAGCTTTCCCCTTTCTCTGAGGAAACCATCTGCGACGGGTGCATGAAGGACTGCCGAAACAATGAAAGATGAAAACCCAAAGAAAAACAAGGTTTTCTTACTCGTATATTTGAGCTTTTTAGCATTCTTCCTGATTTTGGTTCTCCAGATTTCTGAGTTAGTATTTTATCTTCTTCGGAGAAGTCATCGTGGTCCAAGACAGTCCGAAAATGGTTCAACATCAGAAACAACACTGGGGACTTCCATGCTGATGATGATGTATTTGGAAGAGGTTGGCTTAATTGTATCCGTTCTAAATAATTTTCTGCCTACTATAGTGCTTAAGTTACCTCTTTTCCATAACTCGAATACATTTCCTCGATGCTTAAACATTTGCCTTGTTGGCGAGTAGACTTTTGTTCAACTACTCATTGGTTCTTTGATGTTCTTTAGCTGTGCATAAATACTTAAAAACTCATGGGAATAATAGTACACAATTCGCATCTTCTTTCGTTGTTATTGATTTCTTTTTCTTTATTCGTTATTCTGCATGCTCATCACAAGGTGATGGAGAATGGAGGACCAGCTTCATGGAGAGGGAGACAAGCACAGTGAAGAAAAGCAGGACAGGTATAAAGTGTCGTGGCTTGTCTTGTTCAAAACTTTGGACAAAATTACTACATCTGCTTGCTTTAAAAATTCCTTCCTCAGTATTGTTCTTTTCTGGGTTTTCAGAGAGGCTGTATGAGAAGAACAAAGATCGTGTTCGACGAGGAAGATTTGATGTTGATGCTGTTCAAGTTACAGATGTGCAGGACTACAAGTAACCTATTTTTGGCTCCTCGCAGAACTTTCTTTCAAAATTTTGACATTTTTTCATGGAACTTCAATATGACCAGTGATTGATAAATATGGTTTATAGGATTTTTGTATCGACATGGAATGTTGGTGGGAAGTCCCCGACCAAAAATTTGAGTCTTGAGGAATGGATCCATACTTCACCTCCTGCAGATATATATGTTTTAGGGTCAATTTCTGCACTTTGCTCAGTTGAAATTTATTGTTTTGATATATATGCATGATTATATAAAGGTAGAAAATTATTAGATGTAGATCTAATCAATTTAAATATTTTTGACTTGTCAGATTTCAAGAGATTGTTCCTCTTAATGCTGGAAATGTTCTTGGTTCAGAAGACAATATTCCAGCAAAGAAATGGTTAGCACTAATTAGAACGACACTAAACACTCTTCCTGGCACGGATAGTTGTGGCGATGGCTGTGGTTTACTATCCCCCGTTCCAAATCCACCAGCGGAGTTGGATGCTGATTTTGAGGGGTCTTCAACAAGGCAGACGAACTCATCATTCTTCCATCGACGGTCATTTCATTCCATGAGTTGTAGTTCAAGAATGGACGATGATGTCATGGTAATGCAACCAAGGCTGGATCGAAGATTCAGTGTCTGTGATCGTGTGAGCATCAAGAGTAGACCAAGTAACTTTGATCCCTATTTTAACTTTGGAGCTTCACCCTATGATGAGGTAGTCGGGGGAGAAATAGCTTACTCTGGTTTTGGCTCCCCAATGTCATATGCTCATGGTGTTCCACGAGGACCACGACATATGGAAGAAAGGGATAGATTTTCAGTTTTCTCTAGGTATCTGTTTCAACATTTCAATCGGTTCTGTTCTCAGTGGGCAACAATCATGAGGCTTTAGTAAATTCTAATTCTACTATGCTTCAGTTCTAGGTACTGCTTGGTTGCAAGTAAGCAGATGGTGGGCATATTTCTGACAATCTGGGCGCGAAGTGAAATTAGAAGCAACATAAAGAACTTGAAGGTATCCTGCGTCGGCAGGGGATTAATGGGCTATCTTGGAAACAAGGTAATTGCTTTGCTTATATATACTGCTGATCCTATCAAAATATTGCTTTACTTCACATTTTGTCTCATATTTTAGAAAACACATGCTCTACATTCTCTGTGTTCGAAGTGAAATCTTTGTTTTTTTCCCTCTTTTCTAACATCTATGTAATCCTTACTGAGTTTGTGACTGCAGGGTTCAATCACAATTAGCATGTTATTGCACCGAACAAGCTTTTGCTTCATCTGCACTCACCTAACCTCGGGAGAGAAAGAAGGGGATGAACTACGGAGGAACTCAGATGTGATTGAGATATTAAGGAAAACAAAATTTTCTCGGGTGCGCAAACCATTCAACGAAATGTCTCCTGAAACAATCCTTGATCATGAGTAAGAACACAATTTGCTATCTTATTTGCTCATATTTCTCTGATATCGACGAAAGGAATGAATCCATGATCATAATTCTCTCATTCCTTTTATTTTGTCAGTCGTATCATATGGCTTGGCGACTTGAACTACCGTATTGCTCTATCATATCAGTTAGCCAAAGCACTAGTTGAGATGCACAACTGGAGAGCATTATTGGAAAAGGATCAGGTGGTTTGTCCATCCTTTTCTAAGTTTTAGATCTTTCAAGAGTATGAAAATCTATTGGGCCATTAAGAACATAATGCTTTTCTAGATGCTCCCCAAACTCTAATTATTTTTCCCTTCAAGAATAGCTTCGTATAGAGCAAAGGTGTGGACGAGTTTTTGAAGGATGGAAGGAAGGAGGGATATTCTTTCCTCCCACCTACAAATATTCAAACAACTCCGACAGATATGCTGGTGAAGACATGCACAGAAAAGAGAAGAGGCGAACACCTGCTTGGTAGAGTCCTAAAAAACATCTTTAGTACAATTTTTTTACTCTAAATAATATTGTTTTCTCTCTCTCTTATTGATCTAGGTGTGATCGTATCCTGTGGTATGGCCAAGGTCTTTCTCAGCTATCTTATTTACATGGAGAGTCTAGATTTTCCGATCATAGACCGGTATACAGTATTTTCAATGCAGAGGTTGAAATGATAAATCGCAACAGAATCAAGAACATCGGTTGTAGCTCACGAATAGAGGTGGAAGAGCTACTACCATACTCTCATGGTTTTACAGAGAATTATTATTAAAGTGTCTGCACAAATCCTAAACCAAGGTCCTAGGCCTTTTCCTGTATTCAAAAACTCTCTCCTATGCATAAATCAGAGTGAAACATCTGGTATTGATGGTCACTTTACCTTTTAAGTGTTTGTTTATGGTAAACGAATGCAGGGTTGTTCTGCACTCAGGCCCCAACAATGAGCTTCAAAACCTTTGGACCCAGTATCAAGCAAAGAAAACAGGTGCTTATTTTTTATAATTCAACAGACCAAAACTCAGAATTCCACCTGTTTTTCCTTGCAGCAGCCTCATGCAACAACCATATTTTACAAACTACTTTAAAGGTAACTATTTGGTCCTTTGTTTGATCTTATCTGAAAAAACTAGTGTCAGCAGTATTTACTAAGTTCATTTCATTTTGCTTGTTGGACGACCAGGAAATATAGACATGTTTCAGACACAGGAGAACCAGATTTAGTTCTTTTATAGCTGATTTAGCTGATCAAAGATGAGCAAATAAATACCACTACAAGTGCCTTTCGCAAAAGACATCGGCCACTCAGGAACTGCCAAGCTTGTTTGTTAGTATTGTCCAAGTTTTGATGTCTGGAAGAGTCAATTGTGAATACACTCATTGTCATAATTGTGATAAAGGAATGTATCAGTTATGTTCATAGAGCATACTCAGGGAGTTGACTGAAAAAGTTTGTCATTGATGATCAATGTTGGTTGCTTTCTTTTGCTGATGTTTTTTTTAAAAAAACATTGGAATAGGCAAAAGCATGAAGATGAAGATGAAGATGACAGATTTGGTTGGCATAGTTGGGGACATCAGCTCTGGGAACCCTAACAAATAGTCAGGAGGAATAGGAAATCTGTATTAAATTGAAGTGTGGTGCTTTTTGACCTGACCTCATGAATCATGCTACTGTAGAATGGTCAAGAGTGGGGCACCTGAAAAACAAACTGTACAAACTGAAATGTAGAATACTTTTTTAGTCAGCAAGCAATCGCTCTCTTTGGGAAAAAAAATACATATCTAAAAGTCCATGAGGATCTAACCAGAAGCCAAAAAGCAAAAACAGGATAAAAACAGATTAAAAAAATATAGCAAAATTATTTTAAAGTCGAACGGAGGAAATTTAAGAAGATGAGAGTTTCCATTATTGTTCAAACAACAGTACCTTAAAGTTCATGAGAGTCTTCTCGTGAGCTCAGGCACCCACTGCGGCACGCTTCATTACGAGTTTACACCTCCAAATTGACTAACGAAGTAACCTCGGACGACTAAAGTGCAGACACTGCAACTTAGACTTTAGTAGCTAATTACGTGTACGAAGTCACGAAGAGGGACGACGACGTCGAGCTGCTTGCTCAGTGAGCGAGGCGAGGTTGTCGCACCGACGTAACGCGCAGAGCCTTCACTTGTCAGTCGAGATGATTGAAATGAAGTGATCGCGATTTTGGTGCCAGAGTAGCAATTTTTGGATGTTTAATGTCTTCACCACCACACGTAACTGTGAAAGGTTGAATAAGGGATTCTCGAAATGTGGAGTCAACAGATAGACAGCAATTTTGTCGTTGAAAAATACTCTTTTTTAAAAAATTATTATTTTTGACGTCATGATCTTCAAGTTGGGGCCCTGACATGCGTGCATCATATATGTGGCGTGAGTATCAAGTTGTCAGACGTACTGAGCTGGGAGATACCTTTCACTGTTACGGGAAATACCTTTCCTACAGTTAGAAATAATGAAGGATATCTCAATTTTTTTTTAATTTTTTTTTAGCAATTTAGCAATTCAGGTGTCCTGCGGCTTCCGCAGGCTGTGGGCCAGTGTCTCGACTACGAAGTACGAACGGGCCGGCAATCTGTGCGATCCATTAGTGTGTGGCGTATCTAGTCCGGTGTCATAACGAGCCCTGGCTGGGCCATAAGATTGAGCGCGATGGTCAACGTAGGCGGCCTACTAAAATCTGATTGTCCAACGGACTTCGCCATCAAGGACAAAAAAAAAATTCAGATGCAGCAGCAAACCAAGGCCGACGAATCCTCGCTCGTCGCTCTCCGGCCGTTCGTTCTCGCCGACGCCGACGCCCTGATGACGTGGGCCTCCGACGCCCGCGTCACCCTCTTCCAGCGCCGCCAGCCCCTCACCGCCGTGGACGAGGCCCGCCGCTACATCGCCGACCACATCCTCCCCCACCCCTTCTACCGCGCCATCTGCCTCGGCGCCAGCGGCCGCCCCGTCGGCTCCATCTCGGTCCGGCGGTCCAACGAACCCCACCGGGCCTCCGTGGGCTACCGCGTGGCCCACGATTTCTGGGGCCGCGGGATCGCCACGGCCGCGCTCCGGGCGGTGACGCCGGCCGTGTTCGAGGCCTGGCCGGAGCTGGAGCGGCTGGAGGCGGTGGCGGACGTGGAGAACCCGGCGTCTCAGCGGGTGCTGGAGAAGGCCGGCTTCCACAGGGAGGGCGTGTTGCGGAAGTACGTGATGTTGAAGGGCGAGAGCAGGGACATGGTGATGTACAGCTTCTTGGCTGGCGATCTCTCCAAGCTCTGCTCCGATGCCACAGTGAATCATGCACCTTGAACATTATTAGGCCCTTTTCAAAATTGTCGGATCTTATTATCTTAATATTAATCTCAACCTCTAAGTGGTCTATCGTATACTTAAATCCAATTAATTATATTTAAGATAAAAATAAGTAACTATTTTATTTTGTGATTAAAAAAAATCGTATTTATAATTGGTCGATCAATTTGCCAATTCGACGGCGATGGCGAGGGAAATAAACTGGAAGTGAAACGCGCTTCCTTCTCCAAAAATATGGAAAAATAAAAATAAACCGGAAAATCTAGTCGTTTAAAAAGTCTCGAAAGCACGGTAACCACCCCAATCTCCTCCACGGGCCTATTTCGCCCCGCGAGCTTCCCCCTCTTCGTCTCCGCTTCGATCTCGCCTCTCCAACCCTAATCCGACCGCGAAGATCCATTCGCCGCCCTCAATTTCCGTCCCCATTCCGCTCCGATTTCTCGCGAACCCCATCCCGGATTGAGGTATGCCGGATCCTGCTCTTCCGATCCGCTGCTTCCTTGGGGGTTTCGATCTTTCATTCCTTTTTTGTTATGTTACTCTTGTTCTAGGGTAAGAGTCGCGTTCCTCTTTCTTCTGGATCCCATCGGGATACGTGGGGAGTCAGGGTACCTTATTCTTCGTCACGCGGCGCGGTTTCTCGTTTTGGGTTCGCAGTGATTGTTGTTTGGTGGAGGATTAGGGTTTTTTTTGGCATGAACACGATGGAGAAGGAGAGGATCACGGTGAAGAAGATTAAAGGAAATGGAGTCTCAGCTATGAAAAAGGCTGATCAGTCGATTAGGGAGAAAAAGCGGAGATTGATTTTGAGTGATTCCGAGTCGGACTCGGATGATTTTTTGGTTTCTTCAAGGACGGCGGATCGTGGAGGTGCTCAAAATGGAGACATCTCGGTCCGTGGTGAAGGCAATGAGGTGGATCCGATGAAGGAAAAGGCGGACGTGGAGAATACAAAAAACGATTTTAGGTCAGATGTCGTAAAGCAAAATGAAGATGTCGCAGTTACTGATAAGAAAGGAGTTGCTGAGGCAGAGCTCGCCAGAAAGAGCATGCGAGAATCAGCGGATGCTGAATTTCCGTCAACAAAATTGAAAGAGAAAAAATCTCTAATTGGAGGTAGCGAAGCCAAAACTTCTATTTCACACACTGTGGATGATGAAAAAAGAATAAATGAAGACGAAGATGTTGGTTCTAAAACCCTAATCCCTGCGCAGAGGAAGAATGGTGGGATGATTGAGAACCAAACACTGACAAATTCACAAAAAAATGGAAAGTTGGAAACTGAAAAGCTCAAGTTGATAGAATCATCAGAAAACGTGAGACTTCAGATGACGGATAGAAGAAGCAATGCTGCTGGCGACAGGAGAGCAAAGATTGGGATTTCACTATCCAAAGATGGGATTCTGACGGAGGAAAGAAAAGCTGGTGTCTTGAGAGTTCTACCAAGTAATAAGAAAGTAGATGGGCTTGAGAAACATTCGAAAAGGAAATACGAGGACATCTCCAAAGACATAAACTCAAGTAGCGTTGCTACCTGTGGCGCAGTAAAACAACCATCTCTTTCCCATTGTAGAAGGTTTGATGGTAATTCAAGCCTAGGAATTACAGTCAGTAGAAATGAAACGAGGAAGCCAAAAAAAGACGTCCTTGAGAAAAGTAAATCCTGTGAGCCAGAAACAGAACAGAAGATTGTTTCTCCCAAAAGAGAAACCAAGGATAGAACTGATATTTCAAAAAG
Organism: Boesenbergia rotunda; assembly: GCA_024364735.1. NCBI lineage: Eukaryota > Viridiplantae > Streptophyta > Magnoliopsida > Zingiberales > Zingiberaceae > Boesenbergia > Boesenbergia rotunda. The sequence continues at coordinate 539,299 of JAGFNQ010000113.1, forward strand.
CGAGACTGGTTTGAGAACAAAGAGCTGCTGCAGGGCAGAGACTTCTTCTAAGACAAAACAATTTTCCAAGGATGCAACTGTATCTCGCAGTACCGAGAAGCAGAAACTTAGAGATCAGATAAAGGGCATACTTCTTAATGCTGGTTGGACAATAGATCTGAGACCGAGAAGAGGCAGAAAGTATGAGGATTCTGTTTACATACCTCCTGAAGGCCGTGGTGGTTATTGGTCAATCACAAAAGCTTATGCAGTGTATCAGGAAGGACTAAACAGAAAAGGTAAAGTGGAAGGCGAGATCTCCTGTAGCGGAAACTCTAGAACATCTTCTACATGTAACACTATTGTACCTCTGGAGTCCCTTGATTTACTGAAGAGAGTTGTTGTTAACAAGAGAAGAAGGGCAGAAGAGTCAGAAGAAGACGAAAAAATCAAAAGGAACAAGGTGAAGAGAAAATATGACAAGAGACATTTTAGAGATCAGGATACAAAGGGTAAGCTGGCTTCGAACTCAATGTTTTCTTTTAGTACCACATCTCGTAAGAATCTTCACAAACGGAGAAACAAACAGAAAGGACGTGCACTGTTGGTTCGTGGTAGTAACCAGGAATCAGAAGCTGACGATGATGATTATGTACCATATGTCTGGAAAAGGACAGTTCTTTCATGGATGATAGATATGGGTGTCTTGCCTATAAATGGAAAAGTGAAGTATATGAACCAGCTAAAGACAAAAACAAAGTTGAAAGGCCAAATAACTCGGCAAGGAATTAATTGTAGCTGTTGCAGTAAAATTTTTCCTGTATCCAAGTTTGAGCTTCATGCTGGTAGCAGATTTGTGCAGCCGATGCAAAATATATTTTTGGAGGATGGAGAAATATCCCTGTTCAATTGTCAGATTGAGGCATGGAAAAAGCAGGATGAGTCTGAAAGGAGAGGATTCTACACTATCGATGTAACAGGTGATGACCCCAATGATGATACTTGTGGTATCTGCAGTGATGGCGGTTCCTTGATCTGTTGTGATGGTTGCCCGTCAACATTTCATCTGAGTTGCCTGGGCATTGAGGTGCGTCACATGGAATATCACTTAATTTTTGGAACTCGATATCATATTTCTTTCATATTACAAATATAAAGGTGGTAGAAATGGATATCATTACCCTTTTTTTTTTCTCATACACGCATATTCTTTCATCTTGATGGCCATTATATTGGTGGATTCTAAAAAATATGTTGATGGAAAAGTCATTTTGCAAAATCATTGATTTCTTTTACCACAGCCAAGGTTTATGTTTTGTAACTTTCCTGGTTATTTCATATGCATGAATCCTCCTCTTTTTGCTGAATTTTCTCTCATTGTAAGTAGTCCTGCTAATATCTTTGTCCTTTGGTTTCATTATTCGTGGTGTTTCACTTTCTTTGTATTTTGTTTCCAGAAGCTTCCTCCTGGAGATTGGCACTGTACAAACTGCTGCTGCAGGTATTGTGGGGGGATCTCTACTGATCCCAGTGGAGAATCTGATGCAACAGTTTCCTTAATCCTTTCTTGCCACCAGTGTGAGGCAAAATGTATGAATCCTCAACTTACTTTCCAAATACATTGTCTCCATGTTTCTAGAATTCTTGGGGTCACATGTGTTTGATTTTGCAGACCATGAAGATTGCATTCCCGACGATGAATCTTTTTCTGCCACTTCCAAGAAGTCAACAATTTCTTTTTGTGGTCAAAGTTGTAGAAAGGTACAAATGAGTCCTTTTTTGGTTTTGTTTGACCATCTCATGTGAGTTCAATTATCTCCCTCTTGGATTTTTAAATTATTCCTAGAATTGTTTAGATAAATCAACTTACTAACTTTTTGTATGGTTTTTTGATAACTTTGTTACATCAAATATCTATTTCCATGTGTTTGGATGCATGCCATATCTTTGTTCGGGCGAAAAATATATTGTGATATCATGGTTTGGTTTCATTTCATGCACATTGAGTTATATTGCATTAGGAACAAACATCGGATGGATTTGAGATACTAGAAGGTTGTTAGATAAGCATATGATTTTTCTTCCATTTGTTACCAATTCTCTTTTTCTAAATAATGCATATGAATTCCTTCTAGTCCCATTTTGTCTTGAAGTAAACATTAGGGGTGTTAAAAATGAACCTGCCCGAGTTGGCCCTAAAAATATCGGGTTTGGGTTGGGGGGGGGGGGTTCAGGTTGACCTGGGTTTACCCAAATTTAGGGTTTAATGGATTTTTTTTTTGGGGTTAAATCAAATTTTATTTTGAAAATTAAAATGTTTATATATATATCAATATAGTATGATGATGATGGAGAATTGAGATAAAAGTGAAGAATTATAGGGTAAATAACCAAAAAAAATTGTTTTTAATCAAGTTGGTCGGGTTATCTGGGTTTGGGTTTAGGGGTTTCAGGTTGTGTTTGGGTTTGGGTCGGGTTTGGCTTGGGATTTTTTGTAAATTTTTTTGTTTCAACCCGACCCAAACCCGACCCGACCCACCCAAATTGACACCCCTAAATATATTTCATGATCAAAACATGAGATCATCATTTTATGTGAAGACTAGTGTATTGGTATCTTATGCTTCTTAAGTGGAGAAACGTCCATGGAATATCTGTTTGTAAATTTGGTAAATAAATTTGATATTGCAGATCTTTGCAGACTATTATGTTCAAGATATAGGAACCTAGGAAAAAAATTTAGCTTCTTAATCTTTAGGTATTATTTGATTTTCTTACTGAAGATTTCAAAGCACAATGTTCATGTATTGTGACAGGTTTTAAATTTTGAATAATATGTCTAAGATCCATTTAGATGGCCCAAATAATTGGGATTAACATGGCTCAATGATGATTCTGATCAGGTTCAATTTCTTGGATGCTATCATCTATCATTTAGGCACCAAGTAAAACATTGACTTTTCTTGCAATGAACAATCATTAAAAAATTCTAAATATAAGTAGCAAAAGTTATGAAGATGATTTTCTGAAGTCTTCTAAAGTTTAAATCTTTAAGTCTTGACTGTCAAAATATGTGCTTCTTTTGGTCCAAGCAGAGCTATAGTAATTCTGATTGCTGCAGATTTTCAGAGGATTACAGAAGATTCTTGGGACTAAAAATGAGATCGATGCGGGCTTCTCATGGAGTATTGTTAGACGTTTTGATGAGGATTCCTCTATATCCCCAATAAGGTCACGCCAGATGGTTGAATGCAATTCAATGATTGCTGTTTCCCTTGCAGTTATGGATGAGTGCTTTCTTCCAATTGTTGACCAGAGAAGTGGCATTAACCTTATTCATAATGTTGTGTACAATTGTGGGTAAGTGTCTATTACAATTTGTTTTTCTGAACTCCACACACTATTTGTTAACTAACAATGACCTATATATATTTCTGGGTAAGGGGTCTGAAGATATTGTCAATATCCTGGAACAACCAGATTGAGATCAGAGTGGACCAAGTTCCCACGGTTGGAGTTCAGAAGGGAACTTATATTGGAATATTCAACTTAATCTATCTAATTTTACATATTCAGTCACGAGTTTTATTTTGTGATAATATAAAAAAAATTCAGTCAAACTAAACACAAGCTGGTGTGCTAGTTTGATGTTATCCCACTTAACGATGTTGATTATAACTTTTTTACGAAAAGAAAGCAGACGTTTATTAATTAGTTAGTGAGGTGCAAGCATAAGAGCTTAGAAACAATAACTTGCAAACTGTAGTAAACTTGATGGGCTTGTTAAAGAAGAGTGGTTAATTCATCAAAATTATTTAATTGAACTTTGGTCTTTTGATAATTCCAAACTTTGCTCCTTTCATTTAGAAATCTTGAATGTGAAGGCCTATTGTAGCCCACAATTGATAATGCAGGCAATTTTATTGTCTAGTTTTTGTGAGTGTGTTTGATATTTGCAATTGCAATTCTTTATATGACTACTTTGTTAGTGCAATCGCCCTCGAGTCAGAGTTGACCAATTTGACTAAGCTCGGGCTGGTCCGAGTTTGAGTTTTGATGTTTGACAATATGTAATAGAGAGAAGCCAAATAGGTTAAGGGAGGATTGGACATTTGACTAAAAGAGTCCTAATTGGAGGTTAGGCAAGGCAATGGAATTCCTAGTGGGGCTAGGAGGTGGAAGGCCTAGTTGAAAATTAGGCAACGGAAGTCCTAGCGGGGCTAGGCAGTCGAAGACCTAGTTGGGAACTAGATAATAGAAGTCCTAGTGGGGCTAGGTAAAGGAAAAAGTCCAAGTGGGTTAAGGTAGAATGGACACTTGGTGATTGAAAGTTCAACGGGAAGGTTGACAAATGACAAGCGAAAAGTCCAACGGGAAGTTAGCAAGGGAAAAAGTCCAAGTGGATCAAGGAGGATGGGACACTTGGTGATTGGAAGGTGGCAAGTGAGAAGTCCAACAGGAAGTTGGCAAGGGAGAAAGTCTAAGTGGGTTAAAGGTTAATCAGACATTTAGTGAGAAAGTCCAAGTGGGTTAATGATTGATCGGACACTTGGTGAAGAAGTTCTGGCAGGTCATGGATGATCGGATGTTGGGTAACGAGAAGTCTTAATAGGTTATGGATGACTGGATATTGAGCGGGGAAAATCCTGGTAGGTTGAGGTCAACTGGATACTAGGCAAGTCTGGAATCGATTGGCAAATCCTAAACTTGAAATTCCGGGTTTGCTGCTCGGAATCGATTGGTCCAATTGATTTAGCTACGCAAATTGATTGAGGCAATCGATTAAGTAGTGCTAATTGATTGAGACAATCGATTAGCAACTCATTTCGGAGAGCACAGTAGGGTTCTGAATCGATTGGTCAATCGATTAACCTAAGGTATTGGGGCAATTGATTGGCGGAGGCTAAACCAATCGATTATGCTAGTCGATTGACAGTAGGTTTTCTCTATCACAGAAAGGTTCTAAATCGATTGGCCCTAATCGATTCAACCATGTTGATTGGGCTAATGGTTTGCATTGCATTTTCACGAAGAACAGAAGTTTCGAAATAATTGATATGACTCACCAATTGATTAGAGGGGCAAAAAAGAGCCGTTTTGCAGAATTTGAACGGTCAATCTAACATAAGACCAATCGATTGGGAAGCGTAAATCAACTTGAAAGCAACCCTAGAAAAGGGGATCTTGCGAAGGTTTCAATACGCCGGTTCTTGAGAAGTTAGAAGTGAAGTGCTACTGCATTTCCAATTGATCAAGAGGTATTTCCAAGCAACAAGATAGCGAGCAAGCAAGGTTATTCAAATCGTTTTGGATTGTATTTGCTTATATATTATGTATTTCTTATTGTATTCTCGTGCTTGAGCTTGTACGAGGATTCTCTGCCTCTGTAAAGTTTTCGAGAAGGAGGTTTTCATAGTGGATGCTATGAGTGAGTAGTGGACTCTTGGATTAGTCACCTCAAGAAGGTGAATACCAAGTAAAATTCAAGCGTTAGCATTGTGTAGTATCTTTGCTTCAAGTTTCCACTGTCATTCAAAGAAGCGAAGCAAGCTATCTCTCCCTAGCTTATACCGGTCCTAACATACTTTTGCACAAAATCTGGAACACCATTCTGAATTGTGTTTCCTTATTTGCAAGGTTCTAAAATTCGCTAGGCACTAGTCGGGCGCCAGACCAGCACCTAGCGCCTAGGCAGGGACTAGGCGCCACTAGGCGGATTCCACAGTATTAACATAAATTACATAATAAATCATATTCTATAACTATTGTTACTCAATATGATGAAGATGAAGTTTGATGTTAGCCGTTAGGGCAAGCCAACAGATCAATTTTCTTGTTGGATCAAAGTTTAGAGCTTATAAAATTTAAGCCCAATACTACAAAGGTTACATTTCAGTTTTTTTTTTAATTTGGCTTTAAATTTAAATGCCCAAACTAAAAAAATCATGAAAATCTGCACTATTTCCGTGGCACCTAAATGATTTGACCTATTAGTGGCCCCTAGGGCCGCCTAATCCTGCTTAGGCGCCAAGGCCGCCTAGGTTGACTGACTAGCATATTTTCGGTGCGACTGATTAGCGCTTAGCACCTAGACGGTCGCCTAGGCCAATTTTAGAACAAAGTTTATTTGGTAATTTTAAGTTTTTTTTAAAATGGTATGCAGAAAATAAAGTATTTATGACATTTATGATTTTATTTATTGTTGATTTAATATAGCTGGGTTGAAATTTTATTTATTGTTGAAAGCTGGGTAACTGACGACATTATGTCACTTCTAATCCTAGTTAAAATTACTCAATAGGGTGTTAAGGAGATTTGATTTATTAGTTTTTTTTTCTATATTAGAATCGAAACAAAGAGGCAACTGTTTCATGATTCATCCACAAAAATAGTGGTATATTGGTGTTTCTTTTTTGTTACTTGCATGTTAGAAAAATAACTTGCGACCAATTCAAATCATGACTATCATGTCTTAAAACCTAATTGAAAATGGAATTGCAGAATTGAAGTTTGTGGATCAGTAGCAACCCACTCAATGCATTAAATAAAGTATTTGCTATAAGTGTTATTTGCAGTTACTAACCAAATGACCAAACATCGGTGTTATACCTTGTTATGAAGTTCATTTTTTGTTCTTCATTCTCTATGTAGTCCAATACTTACTATGATTTTGGTTTTAATGCATTTCTTATAACTATTGACTTTGGTTTCCTGTGTAGATCAAATTTCAGTCGGTTGAACTATAGAGGCTTTTACACTTTTATTTTGGAACGAAAGGATGAAATTATTTCTGTAGCATCAGTCAGGTGAACATTTTTCTATTCTCCTAAATTGCTGATATTTTTATTTTCGACATTATAACCACCTGATGTAGCCTTCTCTCAAACAAGTTTCCATGAAAATATCATTGGACCTATGATGTATTGAGTATTGACTTAAATTTATTGTTTCTGTTGGGTGATAGGTTGTTGAATATACTATGATTCTTTGTCCCTCTCGCATTTGTTAAATAAAAAATCTCATTTCTAGTGTGACTCGTAGTAATGGCCATTATTTTCCCAACCTGCTAGCTGATTTGATTTGACTGATTTGGGAAGAAATTTCTAGTAAACATATCTCTAGCTATAAGCGCTTGACATTTTTTTCATTGGAAGGCCACCGTGATTACTGAGCTGTACAAGTCCCTTTCTTATTTGGTGTCAACAACATGCCCTCCATTAATTTTTTTATTGCATTTCCTAAAGTTCTCTTTGGTTTCGCTCTACATCTTATAACTTTAATTCTTATAGATTTGTCTTTGGACGTGTTCATATCATCTTAACCAATTTTCTTTAATTTTATTATTTATTGTAACTACACCTATCTTTCCTATTCATTTATCAATATTAAGTTTCCACTGTATTGATGCACTACTTTTAGATAGTAATATGTACCATGTTCCTGATCTGCAAACATACTACCTTTTTTGCCTCTTCTTATCTTCTCTTCTTTTTTTCCTTTCCATTTGCCTATTATCTGTTCATATTAGTTATCATGATATTTCTAACCAGAGTTCAGCCAATGAAATATAGTATTATGCTTAGCTAACCCTTCAACTTTCCATTTTACTTTCATCTGCTTGCAATAGATGTTACTAATCTAATATACAAGCTGTCATTGGTCATGGAATATAGTGTTATGGTTTACCCTTCTTTCTCTTACTCCCGGGTTTTGTTGTTCCTTCTTGTTTCCTTGTGGCCTGGTGGGGATTGATTGATTTAGTTGATCTATCAAAAAATTGGGTGATATTTGGGTGTTTTGAGATCCAACCTGACCAGTTGAATTGGATGTTTGTCCTAGAGAAACAGGTGTTTAACCCAACTGTGATATATTGGTAAATCTGACTACCAAGGTAGCTAGGATCGCGTGTTACCTTGTGGGATCGCACGATCCGACGAACCCACCCCTTGCCGGCGATCCCAATCCCATCTCCAGCTCGCCATCGACGCCGCGCGGTGAGATCGCCGAGCAAGATCGTGGGATTGCGGCGATTCCGGCGATTCGGACGATCCCAGAGCAAGAGTCACAGCCGCCAACCTGTCAAGAACAAAACCCTAAATTTCGGACGACCTCGTCTGCGCCTCCACCAGAACCCTAAATTTCGCAACTTCTCTCGCCCTCGCCCGTTGCCGCCGCGAGTTTATTGCCGCCGCCAGCCTTTCGCGAGTCTATTGCTGCCGCAATCAGTCGCGCCAGTCACCGCCGCTGCCGCTGCGTTCGTTCGCTCGCTTCCGCTGCGTCACTCGCTCGCTTCCGTTGCTCCGCTGCGTGCTTGCGTCTCTCGCGAGCCTCACTCACAGTCACAGGTTTCACCTTTTTAAATACTCGATTTTAGTTTTTTTTTTCTTTTTTCCCCTCTGTTTTTCTCTATTTTTTTCCCTCACAGTCACAGGTTTTTCTCTATTTTTCTTTTTTTTCCCTCTATTTTTCTCTGTTTTCGCGTGCCTGCGTCGCTCGCGTGCCTGCGTAGCTGTTTTTCTCTGAAATTTTCTATTTTTTTTTAATTTCTGACTTTTTTTTCTATTTTTTCTTCAGAATTTATTTTTATTTTTGGAGTTTAGGGTCAAATAATTTAGATGATAATTTATCTCTTATCTATATGTTTATATTATTTTCAGCCTATTTGCCATGGAAAATTTTCAGACTGATGATGTAGGGGGCAATGGATGTTCTGGTGGAGGGGATAATAGAGGTTCTGGTTCAACTCCTCAGTCTGAAACTGGAAGTGTTGTTGGGTTTGAGAATGCTTCAGTTAGAGGGAAAAAAACTCCTAAGAATGCACCTGGAAATAGAAGTTATATAGGCTGAAATCATGGAATTTCTATTGATGGAAATACTAGAAGAATCAAATGCAAACACTGTCATTAGGAGATTACAGGAGGGGTTTATAGATTAAAACATCATTTGGCTGGAACTCAAAAAGATGTGAGAGTTTGCACTTCTGTTAGTAATGAGGTAAGAAAACAAATATGGGATATTGTGGTTGGTTTACAAAAAAATTTGATCATGAAAACAAGGAGTAATGAGGAAGGATTAGCAGAAAATATTGATGATCAAACTCATGATTCTTCAGTTGGCGTTGGTGAGAAAAGGAAGGGAAAATAAATAGAGACTCCTGCAAGTCTATTCAAGAAAAGAAGAATTAGCACTCAAGCCACAATTAACACTTTGTTTAAGAAGAACTTAAGGGAGGAAGCATGTGAAGAAATTGCTTCATTTTTTTACAACAATGTCATAGCCTTTAATGTGGCAAGGAGTGAAGAATATGGGAAGATGTTCGAAAAGGTTGCCCGACACGGAATAGGATTCAAACCACCTTCTTACACTGAGCTTAGACTAAAATATTTAAAGAAAAAGGTAGATTCAACCATGGAGATGTTAGAAGAACATAGAGCTCATTGGAAGAAAACAGGTTGTACAATTATAACAGATGGTTGGACAGATAAGAGAAGGAGAACTATATTAAATTTTCTTAAAGTCTATTGATGCTTCATATATTTGCAAAACAACTGATAAAATATTTAAGATGATAGATGATGTTGTTGAGGAGGTGGGTGAGGAGAATGTTGTGCAAGTTGTGCCAGATAATGCAGCTAACTACAAAGATGCGGGACAGATGTTGATGGAAAAGAGGAAGAAGTTTTATTGGACACCTTGTGCAGCTCATTGCATTGATTTGATGTTAGAGGATTTTGAGAAAAAGTTGGAGCTTCATAAAGAGACAATTGCCAAGGGAAGAAAAATTACAACTTACATCTATTTAAGGACATCTCTCATTTCCTTATTACAATACCATATCAAAGGAAAAGATTTGGTGAGACCGGGCATAACTCGTTTTGCCACATCCTACCTCACTTTGGGTAGCCTTAATGAGAAGAAGAGTGCATTAATAAGAATGTTTACTTCGGATGAATGGAAATCAAATAAATGTTCCAAGACAAGGGATGGAAAGTTGATTGAAGCTGTTGTTTTAGATAGACTATTTTGGAGGGATATTATCATTTGCTTGAGGGGTGCTTATCCTCTTATTCATGTGTTGCGCTTAGTGGATTCAGATGAGAAGTCAACAATGGGATACATTTACGAGGAAATGGATCGTGCTAAAGAAAAAATACAAAATGCTTTTCAAGGTGTTGAAAGGAGGTAAAGTGGTAAACTATTTAATTTGTCATTTCTAGATAATGTAGTTTAGTTTAATTACTTTAGTGGTTAATTCAATTTTTCTATTTTATAGCTATATGCCTTTATGGGAGATCATTGATTCAAGATGGGATAGCCAACTCCATAGGCCATTGCATGCTGTAGGCTACTTCCTTAATCCACAGTTACATTATAGTCCTACATTTAAGAGTGATTATGAAGTTAAAAGAGGACTATATGATTGTTTGGAGAGAATTTTGGGGGATCCAACTGAAATTACCAAGATCGATGCTTAACTTGAAGATTTCAAGAGTCGAGGTAAGTTTTTTGGTAGGGAAGTAGCCAAGGCTGCCCAAATACCAAAACTCCAGCACAATGGTGGGATTCTTATGGGGATGAGCATCCATAGCTTCAAAGGTTTGTTATTCGTGTGTTGAGCTTGACATGCAGTTCATCGGGATGTGAGCGGAATTGGAGTGCTTTTGAAATGGTAAATATTTTAATTTTTAAGTTTTAACCCATAACCATGATTTGTATTATATTTTACTTTTAGAATATTAGAGTTAGTTGTCAATTGCTATGGGTTGATTGCTATTACATTTGTTTAGGTTCACACAAAGAGGAGAAATCGTTTGAAGCAAAAAACTATGAATGATGTTGTTTTTGTGATGACCAATTCAAGATTGTCTAAGAAGAAGCAATCAAGAAATCCTATTGAGTAAATCCTATTGAGTATACTCTTGATGATTTGGACTCCGATGAAGAATGAATTGTGGAAAATGAAGATGTATTGGAAAACTTAGAGGATTTGGATATCCCAAATGATTTTAACTTGGGTGTTGGGGAAGGTGGTGGTAGAGGTGGTGACCCTTTGGATGATTTGGAGATTCCTCCTCTAGATGATGATGACTTTGATGACCTTCTTCGAAAAGATGGCAATGAAGATGGTGGGGACCAGATAGCAGATGATGAATATGATGATCATAACATTGATGATTTGCTTTAGATGAGATTATATTAGTTTGGTTGTTTTCTTTAATGTTTTTAGTTTATATGATATCAAAAACTTATAGGTTTATTGCACTTTATGCTATGGTTTATGGATTATGACTTATGAGTGTATGACTCATGGTTCTTGGATTATTTGCACTTTAAATTGAAGTTAAGTATGTTGGTTTGGTTGTGATTTGTGACTATTTTTACTTATTTGTGTCATATTATATGAAATATATGTGTGTGTGTTAGTTCTGGTAGGATCTTACGATCCGTGTTACGATCTCACGTTTTACGATTTTGCATCTCACGTCCGATCCCAGATAAGATCTCGATCCTAGCTACCTTGCTGACTACTGATTGGCTTCACAATAATTGGCCCAACTACTTGTTGATCTTACCAAGATAGCATGGCTAATTTTGGCCAAAGATGATTGATTAAAGTGATCTAAAATTTAGGTTTTCTTTAACTAGGTGACTATAGTCATGTTTCAGATTCCATTTAGCATCATCATTATGTTCTGTTTGCTAAAATCTTGATACTGATTTATGTTGATTCTTTTGTGTTACACAGAATTCATGGAACCAGGCTTGCAGAAATGCCATTCATTGGGACAAGAAATATGTATAGACGACAAGGCATGTGTCGTCGTCTTCTTAGTGGAATTGAATCTGTAAGTTCTTTCTCTAGCATTTTTTAAAAGAAAAAGATAAATAATGTATATGTTTCCACTTGTTTTTTAATTTTTACCCTTCATAGATTCTCGAATTATCATTTCATTCTTTTTACCATTTTATAAATTCTTTTACCTCTTGATTATAACTAAGTATGATGATGCAGTCTGCTTAATTGTTTGTATTCATGGTATATATTGGTTATGAGTTTTACAATTTTCAGTTATTTGTCTGCTTAAACAATTAAATTAGAAGAGATCTCAATTCTTGTTTGTGTCAGTCGTTGATCTACTAAATTGATCACTTTTATCTCATCTCATGCATTTTAAACTGCATGATATGATTTGTAGGCCATGCATATGTACATGTGCAGCGCTCAAATCTAACTTGTAAATATCTCCTATACCGGCAAAAGCAGAATTAGTTTTGAGCTCTTGTCAGTTTTTATCAACTATAATTAGTTTAAACCCAGCTTTCCTTTTACACCCTTTTTTAAGCACTGAATAGCTAAAAAGAAATATAAACAAAAGTGTGAAGTAACAGAGAGGAAAATAAGTAAATAAAAGTGCTTGAGACGACATGACTACATAAGGTAGACGAAGAAATTAAAAAAAGGGTAGCCCAAAAGTGTGTTCCTAATATGGTGCTCATAAATATTTCAATTGTTACCTTAAGCACCGTGCGAACATCCATAGTTGCGAACTTTTAATATGGCGCTAAGCCTCATCTCGGGAAAGAAAGAAGATAGCAATGAACAAAATGATTACTAATTAGCTGGTAATATCCTTTCGGTAAATTGCTTAAAAATCCCCAACCACACTTTAAAATTTACTCTCAGTCTCTATGTCAGAAAAACTTTGTTCCCACTTCTTGCATGCAAATATTTATTTGCTTCAGCTCCCTAATGGACATCAATTTACCTAATTGTCCTCATTTTTTATAGATATAAAAAGTCTAAAAAGAAATATAATTTCTCTTAAATTCAACACATTTAAACTAGAATCTAGTATATTTTCTATCAAATTGAGCACTATTTCTTTCACTTGACCAATCGATTCAGCCTAAGTCAAATGGTCAGGCGAAAAGAGAGTCATACTCAATTTGATAGAAAATATACTAGATTATTTTTAAATGTTGCTGAATTTAGGATGAATTATACCTACTTTTAGACTTTTATACCTATAAAAATGAGGGTTTATTTCCCTTGCAACAAACCCAACTAATCGATTACCGATATGATTTCCAAACAATTAGAGCTGCCCAACCGCAATCGATTCATCCTAAGTCAATCGATTGGTATGAGCTCTCAATCGATTGGTCAGGCTAAAAAAGAGTCGTGCTCAATTTAATAGAAAATATACTAGATTCTTTTTAAATGATACTGAATTTAGGAGAAATTATACTTTATTTTGGACTTTTTGTACCTAAAAAATGTGGGTAATTAGGTAAATTAGTATGCATTAGGAAGTTGAAGCAAACAAAAGTTTACATGTAGAGAATGGGAACAAATTTTTTCTTATGTAGGGACTGAGAAAAAAGTTTAATATGCTATTAGGAGTTTTGGATAATTTTCCCATATCCTTTCCTTTAGGGCTGTTGACACTTACCACCTATATGTTTGTAAATATGCAGTGTGCCCTTTTTCATGATTTTCGCAGTATTATGCAATTGCATTGGTGTAGTTTCCCTCTCTAGTTTTGTCTTTCTTTTATAAAAAGGTTTAGTTCAATCTTTTATTTCTGAAATTCTCAATTGACTAATTGATTTTGTCTATTTGCATTAATTTGTTTTCATTTCCAGGCTCTGTCTTCTCTCAATGTTGAAAAGCTGATTATACCTGCAATTTCTGAATTAAAAGACACATGGATTAATGCTTTTGGCTTCAAGCCTCTCGAGGCTTCTGAAAAATTAGAAGTTAGGTCCATAAACATACTGGTTTTTCCTGGTACTGGTTCATTACAGAAGCCACTGCTGAAAAATCATTCTTCTAAATATTATAATATTCCTAATGATGGAGGTTAGCATGTTGGATGTTATTAACATTGTTTAATTGATAGTTCTTTGACTCTGTTTTTAACACGTGTGTTGTTTATGCAGTTGGAGTGTTTGAATATGACATCAAACACCAATATGATACAAAGGCAGCTTGTGTTTCTTCTGATCTCTCTGCTGCTGAAGCGAACCTCCGAAACTTGGTTAAGACCACGAGTAATTGCAGAAATGAAGCCGAATATGGAGAGAATCTATTACCTTCTAGAATTTCAGATGACTCTGCAGATTCTAATATCAGATATTCACAAAATTACTCACTGAAGAATCCTGATGTTGTGTGCACTAACACTTCTCTTGAGGAATGTTCAACGAGTTCTCATGATGAAGATAAATCTCAAATGGATCTCACATCTGATAAGAAAACTGGGCTCATTGGCATTACATCAGATAATATGGAGAAAAAATGATAGCAGTTGAATGCGTCCCATCTCCCAGCAAGAAGGTGACATTTTTTCCAAGCAAACCCCTCTGCTTGCCAAAGTCCAGGATAATCGTTACCTAGTATACTTCACACTTAGTGGATGATTGTGCAACATAGATGCGAGTATCTTTGTGGTTGCCAATATTTGTACCTTCACGTTTAATAATGAGGTTAGAGAGAGAATTGAACCTCCCATATGTTTCTTGGAATCCATCATTACTCTGGTTAAGAAATTGATTGAATCAGCAGAAATTAACTTCGAAACTCTGCCTCAGCACCGTAATCCCACTTATCCTGGATCTGCTTTTGATATAATCTGTGATGAGAAATTTCATTCTGAATGCTCAGATGTTATATTCATGCTCAGCGAAGAACTGGTGCAGAGCATCCATAAGGTGAAAGCTGAAGATGCTGTTCTTGACACTGAATTTTCTTCAAATGGCGAGGTTTCTGAATCTTGTACTTTTGAGGTCATCAGAAGGTATAATATCGATGACGCTGTGAAAGAATTTTGTATTCCATACTCATGTGGTGCATTTCTCAATACTAATTAAAACTCAACAAGTTTTCCGTACAACAAAATTGATGTCTGTAATACTAAATAAAGGTACTGGTGCTGGTGACTAAAACTTATCTTCAACTAAGAGTTGTAAGATACAAAATCCAAGCGCATAGGTATAGCTTGCTCTCGGAAGCTAGATTCAGATACATATGATGAATGCCTTAATTTAAAGCCATCCAAGTGGTTGCTGATGTTGCTTTGGCCAAGTCCCGCCATGCTAATGTTGCAAATACTTCTTATAGTGGAAAAGATGAGGCATCTTGCTGGACATATACTTGATTTTTGTTCACGTGCTGTTCGTGATGCTTCTGATGTTCTTTGATCTTAAAGAGGCTTGATAATGGTTCTGAATCTTCTTCCTAGTGCACCGTGGGAAGTCCAATGTATCTGTTATAGGGATGTATTTACTTGGGGAAGATTGAAAGGTTGTGCAGATTCCAGTTGCCACCTCTGATCTGGTGAGAATGATGATGTTAATTTCTCTTACAAATAGTAAAGACTAATATCATTAAGTGTCTAAGCTCTTGCTTTATGCCTCTTGACAAAGCATTTTTGAACGTGGTAAACATCATGGAGGTGGTGGTTTAGTTGAACTTCATAATGTTTGATGATCTCTAGAAAAATGCTCAGTCTTGATCGTACGTTGTGGTGAATGATAATTTTCTGCTAGCACTTCTGGATGGTGCAATATTGAGTTTGGACCAGAAGTACAAAAGGAAGAATGATATTAGCTTAACTTTGGGTAAGTACACTTTATTTACTTAATAATAACTTTGTTTTTATTCATCTGGAACCTTTTGTTACGTGGTCCAAATAATTTCAAAATCGTTGTTAAATTTTTGTAGATATTTTAATAATCTGTTTTGCTGCCGTTTGATGACTATTTCCTAGTTCTTCATATATTAAATAATGTGAACTTGGCCTCGGCACCGTCATGAGCTTGTTCTCACCTTATTTTTGATGTTACTTCAGAATATCTTAGCTTGGCCTCAGCGCCGTCACCTGTGTTCTCACCTTATGTTTGATAATTTTCAAAATATCTCAACTTTTTATCGTTAAATAAACATCTCGAATGTATTTGCTTCAGCTTTATAGTCTCATTTTTTGGTTATTTAAATTTATTTTCAATTTCTGTAGAACATCCGCCTGAAGCCCGTTATTAAGTATTTATTTGCAATGTGCTTTAGGTACTGCCTATTTTTCCCTGCATAGGATTGTTTTAGAGGGTTCTTAATGCAACAAATGTAGCATTGCTTTATAGTTTCCTGTTGTATTAGAAAGTATAGTTTCTCCTTTGTGTTCCAGTTGAATTACTAATTTTGGACGTGGTTAAATATTTTTATGAATTATCAATGGTGGTTGTTTCATATCAAATGGGTGATAAATTCTCTTCGCTTCCGAATGTTGTAACCCTATTTCTGATCCCCTGCATTTTCTTGTGTTAAGCAGGCGCTCAAGATTTGCCAATGCAATTTTTTGACGCATGGATTATTGACATTGACGAAGCTCCATATATTGCTGGCTGGAAGAGGCTTCTCGTGTAGGGATGACAAATACGGAAAGATGTCTCATTTTCTGTAGGAATTTGGTCATCCATTCGGTAGAGCCTAATGACACGCATTTGTGGTATTCGATCCATTCACGCTGCAGAGTTTACAGCCTTTTGATGCATTTGTTGGGGCGCCTTGCATCTACACTATTTGATACAACATTTTATACTTGCGATTGTATTTCATAGGCAGTCTAAAGTATGTTCTCGTAAGTTTTGACAACCACATACTTAGCAAATGAATATTATTTTGATCGGTGGATTTTATGATTGTTTTCCGCATGCACTTAAGGCACTGATCATATCATGTAAAAAGGGATAGTTTTTTGTTTAATAATTTTTTTTAAATGTATGCAGGCCCATAATGGAATAGGATTTATCCAAGCTACCGTAGCAAAAATTTAGTAAAAAGTGATTATGATCTTCCCAAATATCTCTCATAATATATTTTTAATTATGGGAAAGGAATTAAATTATAAAATTAATTTATAATCGACCATTAGGTAGTTAAGGGTGGCCAGGTGGGAAGAGTTTTTTCAATGGTAAGCGTTTGTCGCTATCTTCTAGTTACATGGTCGTGGGGATAAAATTAAATTAGAAATATTTTAAAAAATAATTAAACATATTTGTAACTTTTTATATATACGATAAGGATTTAAACGCGGTAATCCCGTCTATCCCAGTGTCCCTACCCAATTCGTTCCAAGGCCTACGAAAGGATGGTAAGAGTGCCGGCTTGGTTGGAACGAGTTTATTCCGCCGTGAGAATAAACCCTAGGGGATTCGAAAGAGGGAGAGACGGATGGAGTAAGAGTGGGGATCCCTTCTGACGTTATTATATAACACTTATCTCAAACTCCTCTTCGTCGATCCGTTCCACATGAGAAGGTCCCGCCCCAAGACTTAAATCACTCAGACGCTCTGCTCTGCGTCTCAAATTAGGAGGATCATCCCAAGACTTTGTAGAAAAGAGATAAATTATGATACTAAGTTATCTTCGTGGTAATAATAATAATAATAATAAAAGATGATAATGTTTATTCTAGATATCTCTTGTTTCCGGATATTGTATAAATCGAATAGTTACTCGAACAATGATAAATTCATAGGGAAGACAAAAACTTAATGATTAATTAGGATTTAACTCCAACCTTATAATAATAATAATAATAATAGAAATAAATCTCATATACTAATTGATTGATGGGTCCTGAAAGAATTATTAACATTCCGTTTGGGAGAATTCGATTTTATCAAGTAATTAAATTGAATTTTATGATTTAGAAATAACTTAAGTGAAAGAATTGAATTTTAATGAGAATTAAAATCTAATAAAATTAAGGAATTGAAATCAGACTCACATGGGTATAATTTAGTATGAAAATTAAATTCCAACAAATAAAAATACTAAAAATAATATTATATTTAAATAATCTTATATAAATATAATAATATTTTGTTCCTAATCTATCGGTAACGTAGTAAAAGCAATTAAATTTTAAATAATTAAAATTTTTTATTTACTAATTCATTTCAAATATAAGAATTCAATTCAAATTTTGATAAAATTCAATTTCTAATAAAATTCAATTCAATTCCATTTTATTAAAAGTCATTTTATTAAAAGTTTCCAAAAGGCAAAGTAAGCACCTTCAGAGTTTAGTGGGAGGAATTTATTCATAAAGCCAAAGTAAGTATCTTCAGAGTTTAGTGGCAGGAATTTGTTAATTAAGAACGTATCCTGTAGGATTCTAACTTTGCTTCTGCATTGTAAATCTATCAAGGAGAGGGAGAGAGGGGTAGAGGGAGTGAGAGGCGTGATCCCTTGTGCGGTTCTGCCGTCGTGTTGGGTGATTCTTTGGAATCTCTTTTCTTTGAAATTGAGATATTCAAAAAAAATGACGAAATGCTCGCCCCCAGTGCCCCCGCCAGTCCGTCCTAGGACCAACACGGAGGAGGTAAATCACGGTTATCACTGGTGTGGTGAGGCGCCTGAAGTCGAGGGAATTTAATACTAACAGATCAGGATTTTATCCCTGTGTGCAATTGACGACCCTCGACCCTGAGACCTCCGATTCAAGCAGAGGAGAAGAGCGGGACCCTTTCTTCTTTCGCGATGGTGGGTGATTCTTTGGATCCTCTTTTCTTTGTAATTGAGATACTGCTTCGCCGTCGCAGAGAAAGGGAGAGAGAGTGTGAGAGTAAGCGGGATCCCTTCTGTTGGCATGGTTGGTTTGTTTTTGTTGTTGTTTATGACGGTTTTTTGACCTGCAATCGCTGGATCCAAACAAGGATTTCAAGCACATTCTCCGTCTTCTGAACACGAACGTCGACGGGAAGCAGAGGATCATGTTCGCCCTCACCTCCATCGAGGGTATCGGCGGCCGCTTCGCCTACATTGCCTGCAAGAAAGCCGACGTCGATCTGAACAAAAGTTTCTTCTTTTATTAAATACAAAATTGGGGCCTTCTATGCGCGTTTAAATTTGATATTTTGAGCTGAGTTTTGACGAATGTTCATTCAAGATGGCCCTGATAAGCTTTCCTTTATTCCTGGTTTGTTTATTTGAAACTCTATCGGTGCGTTTGTCGAAAGAAATTGCCAAGGCTTTATTTTAATGCTCCAAGTTGAACTTTGCTTTACTATCGAATTGAATTTAGCCTTGTGTGCTATCTTCTTCTAGGAACTAATTGACATGCTCAACATTTTGTAGGGCTGGTGAGCTATCTGGTGTTGAACTCAAACATTTTGTAGGCCTGGCCGCCTGGGGAAGACTGTTGCTGTCTCGAAGAAACGATGAACTCAAACGTCTCTTCGAGTCCCTCATGTTCCGCGTTAGTAGTCCAATTGTTTGGTTGTGCATTGACAGCAATCTCATGTCTGTTGGTCTTTGGATTCATTTCAATCCGCTTTACTAGAGCACGCTATCGATCAAAAACTGTATTAATAATTTTACATTTGTTACAATTATTGAATCTATCAATTTGAATTGAGTCGCGCTTACACCGCGAGAGTATGAATTTTGATAGTCAAATTTTAAAGATACATTTATTCTCCAAGATCTCAAGGATTTTTGATATGAAAAACTTTTATTCTGAAGAAACATAATCATGAAGAAAATCTTTTAGTAACGAAAAAAATCTTCACATTATTGATATGAGATACTTTTATTCTGAAGAAACTTAGGGGGCGTTTGGTTCAAATTTGTTAATCGGAATGGTAATGAGATTCATTGAGGGGTCAATGGGAATGAGAATCATGCTTCCATTAGTAGTGTTTGGTTCAAATCCTGGAATGAAAATTATTGTCATTGATGATGTTTGGTTCAGTTTAACTTTAGTAATGAGAATCATGATTCCATTGGTAGTGTTTCATTCACCTATACTTCGTCTTCTTTAACTTGATATCAGAGCGCAAAGAAAACTCCAACGATCCTATGGCCGGAATTCCTTCAACACCTACCATGACTTTGTTCACTACCCTAATATCAACAAAGCTAAACCAAAGGAATTACACCCTTTGGAAATCTCAAGTACTACCTGTTCTAAAAGGTCATTATCTTATCCAATTTGTTTATGGTGAGTATGCAGTTCCAGCCAAGACGATAGTAACTTGGAATGAAGCCGGTGTAGAAGAGATCAAGTCGAACCGCGAATATGCAATTTGGGAGTAGCAAGACCAACGTCTCCTCAGTTGGCTTCTGTCAACACTGTCGGAGGAAGTCTTGGCTCAAGTCGTTGGCCCCTCCTGCATTACCTCAAGACGCTTGTGGGCATCATTGGAGAAAATGGTGGCCTCACAATCTGGTGCACGTCTCATGCAACTCCGACTTCAGCTACAGAAGAAAAATGGGCTATCCATGACCGAATATTATAGAAGGTAAAATCTATCTCGGATGATCTCACAGGCACTGGACATCGGGTTCCAGAAACTGATCTGGTACTCTATATTCTCAGGGGACTCGGACCCAAGTATGAATCTATGGTGGTTGTCATAGCAACCAAGAGTGAAGGCGTAAGCATAGAAGAGTTAACTGACATGCTACTTACTCATGAGCAGCGACTGGAGCAGTTGCACGGCACCGAGCCATCTCCCATAGCGTATCTGTCTCTCAGATCACCTAAAGGCATTGTTCCAGACATACGTTACTTCAGGGGATCTTTTGTTGGTAGACTCTCTCCTATGAACTCTTTGGGGTCTCATAGTCCTCATAGGCCATACTCCACTCCTTTGTTGGGTCAGTATCAAGCCCCATATTCAGAGAACCTAAACCCAACTACCCATGAGCTTCCAACCCATAATCACCAACGCGGGGGTTGACACAATGAAAATAGACAACCCAAGTGTCAACTATGTGACAAGCATGGTCATATCGCCGTCAACTGTCATACTTCACAAAAGTGTCAGATCTGCAATGGTGGAGGTCATTCTGTAATATCATGTCGATGTCGTTTCGACCAAAACTTTAATTCTCATCCACCACCATCAACCTTGATAGCTGAACCTGCCACAGTTTCTGATCCTGCTTGGTATCCTGATTCAGGCGCCACTGATCATCTTACAACAGATTTAGAGAGCATACAAATTCGCTATCCGTATCAAGGTACGACACAAATTGTTGTTGGCAATGTTACGACTCTTCTCATATCAAATATTGGTGACTCATATATTCTTAGTCCTGCCAAACTATTGCAATTTCGAAATATATTACATGTGTCTGTCATCACTAAAAACATACTCAGTGTTGCTTATTTAACGGTTGACAATAACATCTTTTTTGAATTCCATCCAACTATTTGTGTTATTAAGGATCAGGTTATGAAGGTGGAACTACTTCGAGGTACCCTTAAAGATGGTCTCTATCGTCTAGCCCAGATCGATGAGCCATCTACCAAGCCGTCTGCTTATCTTGGCGAGCGCTCTTCTGCTAGCACGTGACATCATCTTCTGGGGCATCCGATGTCTACTACGATTGCTCGACTTATCTCTCATTATGGTTTACCTATTTTAGGCAATAAGACTATTTCTTTTTGTGATGCATGTCAATTTGGAAAGGCTCATAAACTGCCTTTTCCGTTGTCTCTGTCTAGATCTAAAAAACCTCTTGATCTAATATATTATGATGTTTGGGGACCATCTCCGGAGTTTTCTATATATGGGTATTACTATTTTGTGTATTTTGTGGATGATTTTAGCTGTTATACATGGATATATCCTTTTAAAAGCAAATCTGAGGTTCTCTCAACTTTTCTTCGATTCCGTGCTCTTGTTGAGAATCAATTTAATAAGACAATCAAATGTATACAGACTGATTAGGGAGGAAAATTTCGCCCAGTCTACAATCTTCCTGAACTACAAGGTATTCAACATCGCTTGTCATATCCTCACACAAGTGAACAAAATGGTGTTGTCAAACGCAAAATCCGTCATATCATTGAGATAGGTCTTACTATGCTAGCCCACGCTTTTATGCTCTTACTCTATTGGGATGAAGCTTTTCTTACTGTGGTATATTTGATCAATCGACTTCCCTCTACCATAATGGATTATTGTTCCCCATTTGAGTTGCTTTTTCAGCGGTCTCTTGATTATGGATATCTTAAAATTTCTGGGTGTAGCTGCTTTCCTCTTATTCACCCATATAATCGTCACAAGCTAGCTTTCCGATCCATCAAATGTATCTTTTGGGGATATAGTTTATCTCACAAGGGCTATCGTTGTCTTCATATCCCTACAAGAAGGATATTTATCTCTCGCCATGTGGTGTTTGACGAGACTTCCTTTCCCTTTCTTGATCAGAGGGACTCTACATCTCTCCATGCTCCATCATCACCTGCATCCCCTCCCCTTATCGTATTGGGTACTTCTGCATGTTTCAAGTCACCCGCCAATGATTGTTCATCGTCGTCGCCTCGTAACCCCTCCACTGTCATCAGGGATACACCACCTCCGATTGATGTTCCATCCTTCTCGGATTCTCCACCGGCACAGCCTAACACGGGTCTTCTTAGAGCTCCTGCTTGTTCTCTACATCCCACTACCACTCGTGCCAAGACTGGGTCTCTTCGTTCTTGTGCTCTCCTTGTCACTGTTGATTATTCTGAGCCGACCAACTATTCTAGTGCCAATAAAGATCCTGCTTGGCGAGATGCCATAACTTCAGAGTACAATGCTCTCATCAGCAATGGTACATGGTCTTTGGTTCTCTGTAATGCTCGTCAAAATCTTGTTGGTTGCAAATGGGTATTTAAACTGAAGCAGAAGGCAGATGAGTCTATTGATCGTCATAAAGCCCGCTTGGTTGCTAAGGGTTTCCACCAACAACCGGGCATTGACTATGTTGAGACTTTTAGCCCTGTGGTCAAGCCCACTACTGTTTGCACAGTATTGGCTCTTGCTGTCTCTCAAGACTGGCTCATTTAGCAGCTTGATGTGAGTAATGCCTTTATACATGGGACGTTGCATGAGGAGGTATATATGTCTCAACCCCCTGACTTTATTCATCCTGACTTTCTTGACCATGTTTGCCACCTTCACAAAGCTATATATGGTCTAAAGCAAGTTCTGCGAGAATGACATGCGACACTCCTTACATCGTTGCTCAACCTTGGATTTCTCGAATCCAAATCAGATACCTCTCTTTTCGTCTATCACTCTTCTAAGGTAATGACATACATTTTGATTTATGTCGATGACAATTTTTACGAGCAACTCACCACCTTACATTGCCTCTATCATTCGTACGCTGGGTGAGCTTTTCCCTCTTAAGGATCTGGGCCAACTACATTACTTCCTTGGTGTTGAAGCTTTTTGCACACCCCATAATCTCTTCCTTAGTCAGCTGCACTACATTACTGATCTATTGACCAAGGCCCAGATGCATCAATCGAAACCTCTTCACACTCCTGTTGCCTTCGGTTCATCCCTCTCTCGTCATGATGGAGGATCCTCAACCCTACCAGAGTATTGTTAGTGCCCTTCAATATCTTATTCTTACACGTCCAAATATTGCATTTGCTGTCAACCATGCATGTCAAATTATGCAATCTCTTACTACCTCTCACTGGGTGGCTATTAAGCATCTTCTTCGTTATCTTAGGCATACCCCACAGCATGGTATCCTTATTCAACCCTCGTCTTCTCTGGGTCTGACTATTTATTCTGACAATGATTGGGCAGGCTGCCCTGATGATCGTCGATCTACCACTGACTATTGCATTTCTTGGCAACACCCTTATTTCTTGGAATTCTAAGAAGTAGCAGGTGGTTGCTCACTCCAGTACTGAATCAGAATATTGTGCCTTAGAGCATGTCACTGCTGAATTATGCTGGCTCCAATCACTTCTCAGTGAGCTTCGTGTTCCCATGTTGCAACCTCCGGTTCTCTGGTGTAACAACGTTGGCGTCACCTTTCTCACTGCCAATCCAATTTTCCACGCGTGTACGAAACACATTGAGATTAACTTTCACTTTGTTCGTGAGCGCGTTGCTCGAAAGACACTTCTGGTTCGGTATATTTCTATCAAAGATTAGGTTGCCGATATTTTCACAAAGAGATTATCCTCGCATCGTTTTATTCTTCTTCGAGACAAGCTCATGGTGTGTGCCTCCCCATTTCATTTGCAGGCGGATGTTAAAGATACATTTATTCTCCAAAATGTAGGAATTCTTGATATGAAAAACTTCTATTATGAAAAAATTTAATCATGAAGAAAATCTTTTAGTAAGAAAATTTTTTTCTCATTGTTGATATGAGAAACTTCTATTATGAGAAAATTTAATCACGAAGAAAAGTTTTTAGTAACAAAAGATCTTCTCATTAAGAACTGTAATAATTTTGTTTCTTTTTTTTATTTCCTTTTAACTATTGTTTAGTGTATATATATTCCAATACTGAATGAAGTAAATAGATGAGAAAACATTTTCATTCCAGGATGATTACAAGGATGAAGATGGTTAAATCTGTTGGTGCAATCTTGATTAGGTCAGGGTTGACCTAGTTTGATAAAGCTCAGGTGAGCTTGAGTCTGGTAAGCTCGGGTGAGCTTGAAGTCGTATGTTTCGATGTTTGATAAAGCTGTTTGAGTGGTCATGATGTGTGAGTCAAGTGGGTCATGGTTGACTGGAGGCTTGACTGAGAGAAGACCTAGTGGAACTAGGCACACCTAGTGGGACTAGGTGAAGTCCAGGTAGATCGGGGAGATCGTACGCTGGCATGACAAAAGACCTAGTGAGACTAGGTGAAGTCCAGGTAGATCGGGGAGATCGTATGCTGGCATGACAAAAGACCTAGTGGGACTAGGCACACCTAGTGGGACTAGGTGAAGTCCAGGTAGATCGGGGAGATCGTACGCTGGCATGGGAAAAGGCCTAGTGGGACTAGGCACACCTGGTGGGACCAGGTGAAGTCTAGGTGGATCGGGGAGATCGCATACTGGCAAGGTGGAAGTCTACCGAGAGACTAGACCTAACTTGAGGGTTAGGCGAACCTGGTGGGGAATCAGGTTAAGGTCTAGTTGGGAACTAGGCAGAAGAAATCCAAGTTGGTCAAAGGGGTTGACCGGACACTTGGTAGGGAACCCTAGACTTGTGAGCACAAGTTGGGTTGGATTCAATCGATTGGGTGAATCGATCAGTGGATCGATTAGGGCAGTTTGCGCGAGAGGACAGAAGGTAGCTGAATCGATTGGGTAATCAATTCAGCCTTCCCTTAATCGATTGGGTAATCGATTAAGGGGTTCGGTGATCGATTAGGGTGATCGATCACCAAAGGTTGCGCGAGAGAACAGAGAGGCTCTGAATCGATTGGGTAATCGATTCAGGGCACTCGTAATCGATTGGCTAATCGATTACGGTTCGAAAACTAGCCGTTGAACGGCTAAATCCTACGTGGTAATCGATTGGGCAATCGATTCAGAAACCCTAGGCGTCGGGTATAAGGTCTTTCACGCAGGTTTGAAGCGCAACCCTTCTTCCTTCTTCCACGTCATTTCAAGAGAAGCTTTGGGGCTTAGTGTTGCTGCACTTCCAAAGTTCTAGAGGCGATCACAAGCTTGAAGATAACAAGGAAAGCAAAGTGTGAGCTTATTCATTGTAAATCTTGTAAGATTTCATTTGTATTTGCTTTGTTTCTTGTTGTATCTTTGTGAAAGCTTGTAAGAGGTTTCTCCACCTCATGAAGGAGACTTTCATAGTGTATGAGAGTGTGAGGAGAGTGGATCCTTGGATTAGTCACCCGATCGGGGTGGATACCAAGTAAAATCCTAGTGTTAGCGATTGCTTGAAGTCTTCCGCCGCGACAAATCATCTACAAGTGAATCGAAGCTAATTACCCCCCCTCTAACTCGTCTACCGGTCCCAACAAAATCAAGGAGGCAAGGATTAGCATTATAAGTATTTTACATTTGTCTATCTTAATCGTCTATCTTCTTAATTTCCTCCAAAAGTAGTTTCATCTTCACCACGAAATTCGTGGTGCTGAGAATTTCCATGGCTGAATGATTCAAACAACCGCCGACACTAATGCAAGAAATTGTGGGAGAAGTCATAGGACAATGGTGTTAATTTTCGAGGCTCATGGATTGTAGATAAGGTCACGCAATAATGCATGGCCAACATGTGGTACTTAATAACAACCTTCTAGCTTTTTTTTTCTTAATCACAGAATTACGGTAGGTTAACCTGTGACATTTATATGAATGAGTTATGATACATGAAAAAATTTAATGAAATGCTCAATAAATAACGTGATATTTTGTATATACATGTTTAATTATCGCTCAGATATTATCGACGGTCTCCGGCCGCCGTCCCGAATGAAATTATACCATGAGGGACACGATGAATCCGTCAAAAATCACTACATACAAAATATTACGTCATTCATTAAATTTTTCTTTAAAATTTTTTATTTAACATATCATTTTTCTATATGAAATTGGCGAGCTTAATTTCCTAGTGAGGTATTCGCAAACTTTTTACTTGTCACCAAACTTTCATCAGCAAAAGGTGGCAGCCATGTGTTGTGTCTGTTTGTTTTATTATTATTATTATTATTACTTTTCTGAGAGAAAATCTTGTCTTTACATTCCAGGATTAGATTTTTTATTCATGGTCCATTGTTCATTAATTAAGTAATTGTACATTGACACGCATTTATTGCTGAAAACGTTTCTGCTGTTGCTAATCGTTCTGCGATAATTACCCTACTCCTCGAGTACTAAACCTTCTTCCCTCTGGTTTCGGAAGCAGTCGCCCACCATTTTCAGATCTGCACTGCCTACTTCGATATTGCGAAAATTCCATAAGCAGTTTGGTTCGCGCTTGGCTTAATTTGGTAAGAACCCATGCACTGATTTAGAGCAAAATTGTTAAGCTATGTAAGAATCTTTGCTTTTTGTGGTTTTGAAGTGGTGGAATATTGAAAAAGAAAAGATGAATGCATTAGCTGCAACAAGTAGAAATTTCAAGCAGGCTGCCAAGCTTCTGGGCTTGGACTCTAAGCTGGAGAAAAGTCTGCTTATTCCATTCAGAGAAATAAAAGTAAGGAAGCTATGAAACAATCACAATTTTTGTCTGCTGAACAATTTTTCTACCAGTTCCTTTTATCCGAACTTATGTTTATGCCTCCCAAAAAAAAAAAAATTCCAGCCATGTTGGATTGGTCCTACTTTCAAGGTTCCACACTAACTTACACTTCTTCAACAATTTGTTCTGGAGAGGCACTAATTTGTGCTTATAAAGTTCTAGCTTTGTTTGCATATCTGGATTAAAGTCCTTGCCCTATCTGACATGAACTAACTATTTCTACAAAGGTTTTCTTTTATTAAACCTTTTTTCTCTCTAGTATCTGACCCCAAGCCTTATGGATCAATGTCCTTCGCCTACAATTATATCTGCACTATCCTTAATACTTTAGTTGCTGCCAAACTAGCAACGTCAGTATTATTTACAATCTTATGTAAGTCAATTTATTGAAATATTATAACGACCGATTTCAAATTTTCAAGTAATTTATCTTTATTTGCGTTAAATTAGAAAACTAATGTTGAACATGTTGATCTTTGACAATAAGTATTCACCTGTCTGACCTGTCATTTCCTTCGATGGCTATTCTTTAGTGAATTCAACTCTTATCTTCTGGAACAAAGAGGAGAATACTGTGTTATTTGTTTGACCACCTCAAATTTCAATGCAGGTTGAGTGCACAATCCCAAAAGATGATGGTACTCTAGCATCTTTTGTTGGATTCAGAGTGCAGCATGATAATGCCAGAGGCCCTATGAAGGGAGGTATCAGATACCACCATGAGGTGGGTGTTCAAGCCAAGCTCTCATATTCATTCCTTTTGCTTTCCCTTGCCAAATTAATTGGTTTGCATAATGATATCAGAAGTCACTTTCTGGAAAAATTCATTAGAAGCTTGATTAACATTAGACTCAAAGGGTTGCTCGTCCTGTGATCCATTTAAAAAAAAAATGGAGAAAGAAGCTTCACTCACTGCTGCCAAGAACATTACACTACTCCTTTGAACTCATTATGGAGTACTGATTTTTAGCAATTGTTTTTACTTTTTAGGATTGTCCTTGATGCCATACTGCAGGTAATCTTGCTGCATACCTAGATAAATTATAATTATTTTCAGTTGTTTAACCTATTTAAAATACAGAGATGGTTTACTTGTTCATAGAGGAGGTAATGCATGCTGCATGTAGTCTTTCTACATATAATTTTGTTTATTGGGAAAAGGAAAGAATCCTCAAGTGTTTTTTTACTTATCTGAAAATTTCATCTAGGTGTATTTCATCGATATCTTAACATGCTTCTGTTCATCCACCTTATGAATATTTTGTTAAATCAGTCTGTTAGTGGATTTAGTCTTGCTGTGAAGGATGTTGCTATTCTTTTGAATTTCTATACTTAAAGATACGAAAATTTCAAATGAATGTATATATACTTGTGGACAATAACTCCATTCTCATTTTAGATTTTACTAGTTTAATATACTGATTTATCTTACTCACTGACTAACTGTAGTTATTGCTTATAGATACATTCCAGCAGATGTTGTCACATCATTTGTTATTTAATTTTACATGATACTATAGGTTGATCCAGATGAGGTTAATGCTTTGGCACAATTGATGACTTGGAAAACGGCTGTAGCAAATATTCCATATGGAGGTGCTAAAGGTGGAATCGGGTGCAGCCCAGGGAAACTTAGTAAATCTGAACTTGAGAGACTTACTAGAGTTTTTACTCAGAAGATACATGATTTGATTGGCATTCACACTGATGTTCCAGCACCTGACATGGGGACTAATTCACAGGTTAATTTAATCTAATTTCTTTTCTTTTTTTCAGGAGCTAATCGATAATATACTATACTTTTGCATACCAGTCTAATTGTTGTATGTGGAAGTGCCTATAGACAATGGCTTGGATACTGGATGAGTACTCAAAGTTTCATGGTTATTCACCCGCAGTTGTTACGGGAAAACCTGTTGTAAGTTCACTAAAGTGATACCACAATTGCAGATCAGTTGCTAAATATAAATTTTAAGTGTCTATTATGTTGTAAATACACTGCCTATATTCTTGTTAACTTCAAAAATGTATCAGTACTAATAGCTTTTTTATCTATTCGCCATATATAATTGTCATCACAAACTGTGTTTGTCCTACCCATTTAGGTCAGCTACATGAATCTTATCTCTCTATTATGATTCTATGCAAGGCTATCACTTGCAATAGCCATTTCAATTAAGTCATTTTTATTACATTGACTACCATTTTCTTGTATGTGAGCTTGCTACTGGTTTTACTTGAGTTTCTCAACAATCAAGTCAAAGATATCCTATCACATACATCAAATAAAGGTTTGGGAATTAAAACCCAAGGGAAGTTAAAGGACTGGCCATTTCTTGTATCTATTTCTATTCAGTGGGCATCTTTCTGGGCATATGGAAAGGAGTTATTCTATAAATAACGCCAGAAAGTAGTATTTTCAAAGGTTAATGTGGACTCTCACGTTCAATGCTCAGAATGAAATGAATTCAGTTATACCTTCGTTCTTGACTTTATGTGTTACTATTGCTTTTCAGGGAAATACAATTTCTTGTTTTAAAAACTTGATGTAAACTAATCAATTCTAAAGTAATTTGTCCATCGTGTTCATCAAAGCATAAGTGAAAAAACTATCATTCCTGAATTCTGACACTGTATAGTTTATTGTTGCCTTGTTAATGAAGAGTTTTCTTTTCCTTTAGGATCTCGGAGGATCTCTTGGTAGAGAAGCAGCTACTGGAAGGGGGGTGCTGTTTGCCACACAAGTTCTACTAGAAGAGCATGGAAAGAGGCTTGAAGATCAGCGCTTTGTGATACAGGTAAAGCTATGATTTTTTCGTATAGCTCTTAGAAGTTGCAGTAGCAACTATCTACTCACCTAGTTGCTAATTTTGACTTTCTCAAGTCAATTGTCCAAACTAAAGTTAATTAGAAGGAAAATTTTAATTATATGAAATAAGGATTTTTAACGAAATGATTGTGATCTTGGATTTTTAATTATACAATCACACATTTTGCTGTTGGGGCTAGGATAATGTACTAGTTCAGATTTAGAAACCATTACCAATCGGTTTCTCTAACTTATTATTGATGAAGATCTCGTTGTCTTCAAATAATTCAGGGCTTTGGTAATGTCGGATCATGGGCAGCCCAACTCATTAATGAAGCTGGTGGTCAGGTGATTGCTGTTAGTGATGTCACTGGGGCAATCAAGAACAGCAAAGGTCTGAACATAAAAGAATTGCTAAAACACTCAGCAGAGAATCATGGAATTAGAGGCTTCACTGGCGGAGAACCCATCGATCCAGGTTCTTTGCTAATTGAAGACTGTGATGTTCTCATCCCTGCAGCACTTGGTGGTGTAATTAACAGGTTTTGTTATCATTTGATTCTTTCTGTAAATTGTTCTACCTTATAATCTGCTTATTAGCAGTTTTAAGAAACATCTGAGATCACTAGGCATAAATTAAATAAATTAGACAGTTTCTTCCCTCAGAAGTTTTCTCAGTGATCTGAGAAACTTTTTCTTCTTTTGCCAATCCTAAGGGAAAATGCGAATGACATAAAGGCCAAATTCATTGTTGAGGCTGCAAATCATCCAACTGATCCTGAAGCTGATGAGGTGATACCCAAAGTTTAATCCTTTCATTCGTCAAAATCATAGTTGCTTGCATAGCCAGCTAGTTAACTCTTTGCCTCCTGTTTTAGATCTTATCGAAGAAAGGTGTCGTCATTCTTCCAGATATATACGCGAACTCTGGTGGCGTTACTGTCAGTTATTTTGAGTGGGTTCAGGTTAATTGTTAGTTCCAGTTTTCTTAATACTCCATGCTTAGCTTGTAACAATCCAATTCACAGATTTCATGTGCAACCAACTGATGGATATCATGCTCTCTTTTCTCTAAAATACAGAAGGGGTGTAGATAAAGTTCTAAAAGCATTTGATTTTTTTTTTGCCCATTCTCTTTTCAGAATATCCAAGGATTCATGTGGGATGAAGAGAAGGTGAATGCTGAACTGAGAACATACATTATCAGAGCCTTCAACAATATGAAGGAAATGTGCAAGACCTACAACTGTGATCTACGCATGGGAGCTTTTACTCTTGGAGTCAACCGAGTTGCACGAGCAACTGTTCTTCGAGGATGGGAAGCTTGATTGCAGTGTTGAAATCAAAATGATAACTCAACTCCAGAAATAAGTTATCTGCTGAAACAACTGGTTTTAAATAACACCCGAGGTTGAGTTTGTTTGAAGAGCATCAATCGTAAGCAATGTGGTTTTGTGGGACAAATTCTAATGAGAGAGATCCTTCTATATTTTGATGCTCGCAATATAAGGAAATGAGTCCTTGACAAATATTCAATTTTCCCTCATTCTTCCCTGATCTTGCGCTTCCTTGACAAAACAAATCGCGATTTACCTATTTGTATCTTGCCATGATACTGAGCTGCTTGGTGTAAAAACCTATTGCTCTACTGGAAGTTTGGGTAGGAAAAATTGCAAAAATGAACTTGTTTTTCAGAGAGGCTAACAAAAACTAGAGATCTAGACATAAATGAAAATACATAATTGTTGAAGGAACTCTGGTATATATGTCCATTCTAATACCTATTGAATAATATTAATTGGGAATCTGTAACTGTATGGTTAAGCTTTATTGCATGGTCAAAGTATGGGAAAAGAAGAAATGCATTAGAAACTTACCAAGAGTTATTGACCATCTGTCTGGAAACTTACCGAGAGTTGATATGGTTGACTAGCTTTAATGTTAATGTTCCATCATGTTCCATTTTAAGTTATAAATTTGAACATGTCAAGCAGTTGAGAGGGAAGTGAGCAAGTAAAAGAAATATGAAGAGAGATTGTAAAAGAGTGCCCCTTAGCAACTCTCATTTCAATCAAAAATCTCTTTTCCTTGAATTTGATAAGGATCTGTATTCCAGGAATAAAATAGTCAATGAGCGACTAGCATTTCAAGACTAATGAGTAGTGATTAGCATTTCAAGACTAATGAGTAATGACCATTAAATAAACTTTATTTGGCCATTAAATAAACTTTATTCGGCCATTTACTATGGCATGTGATTGAGTTCCTTTATAAGGAGGCTATTGGGCAATTCCACTCTGCAGAGTCTTTGTGAGAACATTCGGATACATATTCAGTTCACCATGACCACTAGTGCTTGGTGGTGATCACGGTTCGCCGTTGGATCCTGGAAAATAGATGATCCATGACAACCTTAAAGCACCACCAGAGGTGGGGTGAATCTGTTTTTAAGGACATTAAGTCTAATGCAAGTCTTGGCATCATTTCCCGAAAAGATACAGGAATCCACTCGGGCTCAGTAAACACTAGGCGGTCGAAGACATTTCTTCCCGACTTGACAACTTGCTTGAGAGACTATTCATCCCAACTCGGCAACACTCATTCTCGACAACACTCATTCTGACTCAGCAACACTTGACAGTTGAGTGACTTGGTACTTGACAACTTGGACAAATTTTTAATAAGGCAGTTGAGTTACATTCTGACTCGGACCACCAAAAGTTTGATAGAACCAGTCCCGCTGACAGTCTGAGATCAGCTACTCAGGTCATCTCAATAAATAAGTTAAAATTAAGTTTGTGTAATTTCAATTTAGTTAAAATTCCCCGATATCTCCAACAGATTGTCCAACACACTTCTCGCACATGAGCAAAGAATCAATCCTTCAAATACTCAATCAACCAAACAAGTCTTCAAATCAAAGTAATCATCAAAGCCATTTTCAAGAAATTATGGAGACTCTAACACTAAAGGTTCAAAATACAATAACGAAAAATCATGAGTCAAGAATGAAAAGAAGACAAATTCGAAAGCTAAGGCATCACAAAAATTTGAAACTTGTATTATTTTCAGAAAGTTAAATCATGAATCAAGTGATTACTATTATAAATGTAAAAGATGCAAAATTCCTAACCACTCTCAAAGAGATTGTTGGTTTCAAAATAAGGAGAAAAAGAAGATGCTATAAATTTCTTGAAAGAAGAAGAATATGAAATTGTATTCTATTCTCAACATGGTTATGCGTCAAAGCATCAATGATATTTGGATAGTACCAGAAATCACATGACGAGAAACAAATATATATTCGTGGAGCTCAATCCAAATGTTAGTTCAAGCATTATTCTTAGTGATGGAACTTATAGAAGTGCAAAAGGAAAAGATACAATTTTCGTCCAAACAAAGGGAGGTAACAAAAAAAATTAGGTTAATTGCGGCGGTTCTTCCGTCGTTTTTTTTTCTATTCTTTACTAAAACAAAAAAAAATTTGGAAAACAAATCTATCCTAAAATTTTCTTATAGACTTTTCGACGATTATAAAATTGTATTATGCTAAGAAAACTTAATCTAGCATACAAACAATAAATCGACGAAAAAATTTAAACTTTATTGCTATAAAAACGATGAAACAAAGTCAAGGCTCTGATACTAATTGATAGAACATTGTGGTTTCTCCTAACAGCATGAATTCTAGAAAACCAAATAAGAACTCGAAGAGAAAACATAATGTATATAAGCATGGATCTATTATTTCATCGAATCATGACATAACATAAATAAAAAGCATAAACCGAAAGACAAAGAACCTAATTGATTAGCCATTATCTTTGTCGTGGCGTCTTCGGCTTGATCCATGTGGAAGAAAATGCAGCGGAAAGAAGGAGAATCTTCCAAGGGGCTTAGGGTTGACGACGTCGTAAAATTTCTTGTCAATGGGGAATAAGAAATTAGGTCATAAAGATCACCTAAACCCTTGGGGACCTCCCCTTTATATAGAAATTCAATATGTTATCAGCCCATAGATAATAACAGATTGGTCTAAAGGGTTCTATACATTGAACCTGCATCCAATAATCCGAAACCCAATAAACATATCATTTTAAGGGCTTAGATTGTATTTACATGTGCAACTTACAAATAAGCCAACCTAATAAAGATAATAATAATATCCAACAAAAACACCTCTGGATATTTTTACCTAGGATCAAATGTGATATTTTGGAGTTCAAAGAAGCAAAAAATCAATGGCATTATCTTCAGCAAAAGCAAAATATATAGTTACAACAGACACAACTTGTGAGATTGTTTAGATTAGAAGAATTTTGAAAATTTTAAAATTCAAGCAAGATGAGCCAACAATAATTCATTGTGACAATATATATTTACAATTGCAATAACAAATAATCCAGTCTTTCATGCACAATCCAAACAGACGTCACTTCATCAAGAAAATATATACATGGAGTTTATTAAGATGTATGATCAACTAGCAGACATCATTTTTAACAAATTTAAGAAGTAATTCAAGATTATAAATTAAGAGGGGATATTAAATAATATTAATTGATAATCTTTAGAAATCTGGAATTGATAAATCATTGGGAAATAGAAAAACTGCATTATTGGTGAGTGGAAACTTATCAAGAGTTATTGACTATCTGTTTGGAAATTTACTAAGAGTTAATTGGTTGACTAGCTTTAATGTTAATGTATAATGTTCTATTTTGCATTATAAATCCGAACACATCAAACACTTGACAAGGAAGCGATCAAGTAAAAAAGATTTAAGAGATTGTAAAAGAGTATGGCACAGCAACTCCCATTTCAATCAAAATCTTTTTCCTTAAATTTCTACACTATGTGCTTATTTATTTGGCCCAAATTGATCATTGCTTTTAATATTTCAAATATTTCCATGATTTTATATTCCTTCTTATTTTTAAATTGTTAGTGTGTATTGAATTATTCAATACGATTAATTTGCAATTATGTTTCACAGAAATTTATATTCCTATTTAGCGCTGTTGGTGGTGGAACAAGTGCTACTATAGTCTCCACTGTCTACACGCTTCTTATCCATTATTTGACATTATTGAAGACTTTGATGTCATAGTAACGAAGGGAATGTTTATAGATGATGAAAAGTCTTCGTGGTTAGGGATTTTACTCTAATTTTTCTGTTCGCATGAATAAATCTGCATGAGTATTTTTTTCTGATTTATTTTAATCATCAATAAAAAAAATTTTACAACTCTAAAATTTGTAAATTCAAAAAATTAAACACTTAATTAAAAATAAAATAAAATCTTCCTGATTAGTTCTAAAATGATAAAATTGGTCAGTTCTCAACTGGATAAATAATTAGTTTGTTTAGCTAACCATGTACTCAATAACTTACTGAAACTATACATTTACAATGATATATATTTGTTTTTTTATTGACATCCTATATCCAATTTATATTGAATTAATTTTAAAATCATCTATTTGATATATAGAAATTTTTTATCTGCCATCAAGATAAATATGTGAGTATTCATGATGGGTGGCATATCATCCCAACATTTTCAGATAAGCACCCATTAAAAAAATTATCCATTAATTCATTAAAACTAAGACTCGATTCTTAAATATTTAGAAAATTAAAAAGAAGTCACGTCGCTCCGCCATCTTGACAGAGGGCTGACAGCTAGGTCGCCGACTGGACGTTAGAAGAAATCACCGATCGAGTTACAGAGACCTCCCGGTCGGATGACGGAGGTTCGGCCGACCAGGTCAATATTCGGCAGTGAGTTGTCGAATTTCCCTCAGGCCGCCCGAAGGAGATGCCGAGGACGCTTCCCTTGGGGGGGGGGGGGGGGACACAAGGGCCAGCCTGGCGGAACTCTGACGAGGGAGCTACAAGAGAATTCCAACCACACAAGAGATTCCGACGAATAGTGAATGCGAACTGTAGATGTCCCTTTTTCTACCCCAGGGGCCTTTATATAGGAGAGATAACAAACAAGGACTGGTCCCTTGCTGACAACGTATCCGTCTGCAGGCCTCTGACAACCAACAAGAGGGCGGTTGCGCCCATTATAGTACCGCGTAACCCTCTGACCTAGCAATGCGGTCGCCCAACTTTCATAATTGCTTGTTGATTCAGGGGGCTAACACAGCCTTATTGTCCCCTAGTATGAACCTAGAGATACGACCGCCAACCTTCCATAAATGTTCGTCGCCTTAGTGGGTCCACTTCGTCCTGTTGTCAGGCAGGGAGGTCTACTGGGTCCTTGTCACTTCGAGAGGAACTCGGTGATATCCCTCACGGCTCGTGAAGACCACCGGCCCAACCGGATGCCTAGTCTTAGCCGACTAGACACCCGTGGCCTGCCGAGCGGTCACTCATGGTTCGACTGCCAGACCGGTATCAGCTCGGCCGATTGGCCGGTAATGGCATCCCACGAGCATTCTGAATCCAGCTCGATCATCCTTATGCCATAGGCCTCCAACCCAATCGTTGGACGCCTCGGTCCAGCTGACCGGGCACCACCTTAAACCGCCCAATCGGCCCTCCCCGACATGATTGGCTTGCCATCAGCTCGGCTCTTGCCCGACTGCATTGTTCTGTGGGCTCTGCGAGAGGGTTAGATCTTCCTAAATACCTAGTCTGGGTGGACTCGCATTCCTGTCCAGGTTACCCCCGATCACATGTCTTCCCTTCGAGTTTAGTCGAAGGAGATGGGCAAACGACTGACTAGACTTCTCGACCAAACACTCCCATCCAGGATGACCCAACTGTTCCCTCTACCCTAAACCGACGATTTTGTTGTTTTTGAGGCAACCCCCATGTCGTCATTATGTTAAGCGTCTCTTCGGTTCTATTACTCATTTAATGCTTACACGTGGCATTCCCCCATTGAGCGCCACCGTCGACAAGGCGTCTCCCCCCGCGGAAGCCACGCACGGTGTTAGGCGAACCTTCCCGAGTTCAGTTATCGCTTGGCGGCCACTGACGATGGATATCAAATCCCGCCTTTTCCCCTCATGCCATTGGACGGCTCCCTTGTACCAGGCTTCCCTATAAATAGCCCCAGGGTCCACCTAGGTTATTTTTAGCATCTGTCTCTCCTCTAGCATACTTTCATCATCGTCGTCTTCTTCTTCTTGCCCGTCCATCATCCCCGATCGCGCTTCGTATCCACCCTTCAGTCAGAACAACTCTCGATGAGCTTCTTCTCCTTCCCTTTACTTCTGTTGACCCTTCTGCCCTATCCGATCGGTTTCTTGGCATTTCCATGGCTGCTCTTGTCGGTAGCTATCCCAAGCCTATGGTACACCACCTCGGTGTCCACCATGGGCAGCCATGATTTCGACTCCCTCCGAGAGGAATATCATGTGCCCGAGGACTACCGCCTAATCATCCCAAATCACCATGACCGACCACATCTACCCCCGCTCGGATTTTTTACTGTTTTCCATGATCAATTTCTGGGAAGTTTGAGGTTTCCCTTGCACCCTTTCATTGTCGAAACTTGTAGATATTTCCAGATTCCCCTCTCCCAGTTATCTCCCAACGCTATACGGATCCTATGTGACACCATTATTCTCTTCACCCTCTATCATGTGCCCCTCTACCCCCACATCTTTCATTTATTTTACTACCCTAAGAAACAGAAGTCCGACAACTTCTTCTTCCAGGACCGAGCCAAATATTCTTACCTGAATAAGATCCCTAGCTCCAACAAGGGTTGGAAAACTCACTACTTTTTTTTTATAAATACCACTCCCACTCATAGTTGGTCGACCGACTAGATTGAAGACCCCCCCCCCCCAGCGGACCATCAGGAAGAACTATCGATCTGACCTTGAATGCGAGTTGGCCTTCTTCCAGATCGGGGGCCTTCGCTTCCATGGCATTCGCCTGCTAAATGAGGCGGCGCTGTACATTTTCGGTCTGAGTCAGGCGCCTACTACCCTGCTGGGCTCTTTTGGTGAGTCACTCTTCTCCTTTCGAGCACCTTCTACACTGACTTTAAGATTTTTTATATTTTGCAGCTCAAATGATGTGGAACACAGCTCTCAAAGAGATGCTCGGACTAGAGGACGCCGAGATGAATGCCCTAGCGGCTAACGAGCTGGCTAGTAGGGTTATCCCCCCACTAGCCGAGGCAGCTTTAGGAGAGGAAGTTCTTTCAGATGGGGGGACCCTTCGGGTCGGCGGAGCTTCCCAGATCGGAGAAAGCCTCGAACTATCTACTCACACCCCCCCCCCCCCTCCAGAGGAATTCACCCTTGGGGAAGTGGAGGAACCAACGGATACCCCTGTACTACTTGCGGCCGATCCCTCCTCCCAGATTCGTCGAAGGAAGAAACGCTGCTCGACCGGGCCCTCCCTGTCCTTGGATGCGGAGTTGGTGAGTGAGGCCTGCGATCTGATGGCCTCCGACTCCCATCGACATGGTCAGGGCAAACGACTGTGCACCACCGAGCTCGGCTCTTTGCACCGTCTCCTTTTCACACACCCACCAAGAAGGGGTTATGGCACCAAAGCTGTCCGAGAGTCAGTCGTCTCCTCCAGACATGGGGCCCCCGACACTTCCATTGGTCCTAGCCTATTGCCCGTAGCCGGCCCAACCGACCACGAACCCGTCCACCTAGATGTCCCCAATAAGTCTGCACGGATAACTGGTGGCCTACTGGGATCAAGGAATCCAAGGCCCTGTAGTTCAGCTGAAAGAACTACACACCTCCTACAACCGAGTTCAGCTAGATCTGACTAACAAGGACCTCGAGCTGACCACCAAGGATTCTGACCTGATGGTCAAGGAGGCGGAATTGCTAGCCAAGGAGGAGAAACGACACCCCTTAGAAGAACAGCTTGCCGCTCGGACCACCGAACTCTCCGTCCGCGGTACGAAACTTGCTGCTCTGCAGGAGGAGCTAGCCACCCTAAAGGCCTACCAAGTGGAGGAGTCTACTCAGTTAGAGACGCACTGAGTAGAATATATAAACTCTCCAGCCTTCGGTCAGCAGCTCGCTCGGCGGATGGCGAACATGTTCAAGTACGAGGTAGAAAGCGCCATTCAACAACTGAAGGAGGTGGAACATCTACGCGAGGACTTGCTGCCCAACGCCGTGAAGTTGTCCCAGGTTAGGGAGCTTCTCCCCCCAGACCTTTTCAGTCCTTTTACTTAGGTCTTTTCATTGTAGCATAGTTTGTTTTCCATGGTAGTCTGTAGCCTTCTGTTAACCAAGTATTTTGGAAATGAAATGTTTCCTTCCACTTGTCTATTAATGCCACCCGAGGCAGCCAATCAATTCCGATCACAATCATATTTGTCTTCCAATTTTTTGAGGTTCTAGACACCGCCTCAGGCAGACCGATATGGATGGGGCAGCCACGCCCGGTCGACCCCGGGGATCGCTGGGTTCGTGGGAGCCTGGCCCACTTATAACTCGCACGCGTGCGAGTTTGGACACCACCCCGGATGGACCGATATGGACGTAGACAGTCACGCTCGGTCGGGCCCGGGGGTCAGTGGGTTCGTGGGAGCATGGCCCACTTATAACTCGCACGCGGGCGAGTCTGGACACCGCCTCGGGCGGACTGATATGGATGTGGCCAGCCACGCCCAATCGGGCCCAGGGTCAGTGGGTTCGTGAGGACTTGACCCACTTATAAATCACACGTGGGCAAGAGTCTGGACATCACCTCGGGGACTGATATGGACGTGGGCAGCCATGCCCGGTCGGGCCCGGGGGTTGGTGGGTTCATGGTGGCCTAACCCACTTATAAATCGCACGCGGGCAAGAGTCTAGATACCGCCCCAGATGGGCATATATGGACGTGGGCAGCCATGCCCGATCGGGCCTGGGGGTCGGTGGGTTCGTAGGGGCCTGACTCACTGATAACTCACACTCGGATGAGAGTCTGGACATCGCCCCAGGAAGACCGATATGGACGTGGGCAACAACGCCCAGTCGGGCTCGGGGGTCGGTGGTTCGTTGGAGCCTGAGTCTTAGACTTCTGATTTCCACTTTCCAACACTCTGACTAATGACATAAGCCTTACACAAGCCCCCTACTTCTTGGGCGTCCCTACAAGCCTTCACTTGCTCATTCCTGGTACTGTTGCAAGTGGATCACGCTCCAGGGCCGACCAAGTCTTCTCCCTTGCATGACCTGCAGGTAATAGGCCCCTGACTCCAGCTTTTGAACCACCTTGAATGGCCAGCCACATTGGGGCTCCAACTTGCTCACATCCCCAACCGGCTTTACCCTCTTCCAAACCAAGTCGTCGACTTGAAAGGCACGCGGTCTCATCTTCCGATCATATCTCTGTTGCATCCTCTGGCGATAGGCAGTCATTTGAGCTGCACCCCGTAGCGAATCTCTTCCACTAAATCTAACTCCAACCGTCGTCTATCCCCATTTTCTGTAGGATCGGTGTCGTCGATAGAGGGGGGGTGAATATCGACCGAAAAAAAACTTTCGCGGAAACTCGTAAACTTTCGTTCGTTCTGGACAGAGTGTTAGTAGCACAGCGGAAAATAAAACAGTAAAGTAAAAAACAACACAACTCAGAATGCACACGGGATTTACTTGGTTCTCAACCCCCCAGGGTCAGTACATCCAAGGCCTAAGCACGGGAACACCCGTCCACTAATGGTCTCCTTTCCAGACTTTCCGGAGGCGAAGAAACCCGTCTTACAGTGCAAGAGTTACAAACAAAAGATATATAAAATACGTGCTGAAAATAAATTCAAACCGAACAAAACAGAGTTGAAGACTCGGCTGATCTGGACCTCCGAAGTGCCGCGCACTTCCTCCTGGAGCCTCCTGGTCGCAAAGCTTTGTTGTTAGCGCTTTGTCGTCACTCGGACAGCTTAGAATGGTTTTTGGAAATTC
Organism: Boesenbergia rotunda; assembly: GCA_024364735.1. Lineage (NCBI taxonomy): Eukaryota > Viridiplantae > Streptophyta > Magnoliopsida > Zingiberales > Zingiberaceae > Boesenbergia > Boesenbergia rotunda. The sequence goes on from JAGFNQ010000113.1 coordinate 579,995, forward strand.
TGTTCTGAGCCTTGCGGTCGAAGCCCCTTTTATAGTTTTCATTAGGGCGCCTATGATCATTAGGGCGCCTCAAAGGGCTTGGTCAAAGTTTATCTCCATGCCGAACTCGCCACAGCAGATAACACTCTTGACCAGAGCGCCCTGGACCTCCCAGGCGCCTCATTGAACCCAATCAAAGCTTATCTCTGCTTCGAACTCGCAGCAGCAGATACAACTTTCAACCAGGGCGCCTGTATCATATGTCGCGCCTGAATGAAAGTATGGTTTGCCTCCTTTCATTGAGGCGGCCTAGTTGATGGGGGCACCTGAATGAAAGCCTGCATTGCCTCCATTCATTGAGGCGCCCTACTTGATGGGGGCGCCTAGCAACTTGCCTTCCAGCCGCTTTGTGTGTTGTTTGTCTGCTTTGTCTTCCATTCTAGGTACCTGCAAGATACACAAATACAAAGCAAATACACACAATCTTAGCCTTAACGAGATGGTTTTGACTTCGGATTTCTACGAAACCCTAGGTCGAACCGACGCAAGTTCTCACCCCCGGGAACGCACCTTCAACCTACTCCTCTCAGGAGACGGTTGCCACCTAGTCCATTCGGGTGGACTTTTACTTAGCCTTCGATACTCTCGGATCTCGAGATGTCCGAACCTCGACTCGTCTCTACTTATGTCTTTAGTCATCGCTCAACTAAGTTGCTCAATCCCTCAGACCAAGACTTCATGCCCAAACCCTAGGTCCAGGACTTAGGTGCCCAACCCTCAGCCAGGACTTCGTGCCTAATTCCTCGAACCAGGTCTTCGGTGCCCAACTCTCGGCCAAGACTTAGTGCTCAATTCCTCGAACAGGTCTTCGTGCCCAGCTTCACTCACCAGGTCTAAGTGCCCAGCTTCACTCACCAGGTCTTAGTGGCACCAGGTCTTAGTGCCCAACTTCACTCACTAGGTCTTAGTGTCCAATTCCTTGAACCAGGACTTCGTGCCTAGGTTTACTAGGACTTTGGTTCACTTTGTTATACCTTTCTTAACTAACCCTTCCCTTGTTCAATGTATCACTGACTTAAGCATATTGTCAAACATTGAAACACTTAGAGGAGGACATCACTGATGCATCTTGCACTAACATTTTCTTCATCGTGTAACCTCAACCAGTCCGACTCGCATCCCACCTCCACTGGTACAAACGCCTCGGCTCTATACACCAACTGGAAGGGCGTGAAACTCGAGCCCTCCCGGGGTGCAGTCCAGAAGGCCCACAGCACGCTAGGGAGCTCCTCCACCCACGTCCCTCTCACATGATCCAACTTCACTTTTAGCCCCCGCAAAATCTCCCTATTAGCCACCTCCGCCTGACCATTACTCTGTGAGTAGGCCACCGAGGTGAAGGCCTGTTTAATTTCATAAGTTGAGCACCAGTCTCAGAGCTTCCCGCCCTAAAACTACCGACCATTATCTGAGACCAATCTGCGTGGTATCTCGTAGCGACACACGACATTCTGCCATAAAAATTTTATGACCGCCACCTCCGTTATTCAAGCCAACGTCTCAACCTCCACCCATTTGAAAAAATAATCGACCACCACCAACAAGAACCTCTTTTGAGCAGGAGTGAGGGGAAGCGGTCCCACAATGTCTATCCCCCATTGATCAAAAGGACAGGCTACGACCGAAGCTCGCATGAATTCCACTGGTCGGTGAGACAAACTCTGATGCTTCTGACAGGACAAACAAGTGGTGACTAGCCGATCGGAATCCTCTTATAGGGTCGGCCTTACCCCGAGAGCAAGATTCTCCTAGCCACTGATCGGCCTCCTACGTGACTCCCACATGATCCTGAATGCGTCTCCTTCAGTACGTACTCCGCCTCCTCCTTTCCCAAGCACTTGAGCAACGGCCTAGAGAGAGCACGCTTGTAAAGAAGGTTGTCGACCAGGGTGAACCGGGCAGCCCTTTTTCGCAATATTCATGCCCGCGCTAGGTCAGTCAAGAGAGCCCCCTACCATATGTAAGAAATGATAGGGGCCCGCCAATTGTCCAATTCCAACTCGGATTGCTGTTCAACCTGCATGATGAGCATGGTTTCAACCATGGGCCTAATCACCGTCCAAGGGGTGATGGACCGAGCTAGCTTAGCCAGCTCGTCTGCATTGAGATTTCTCTCTCTCGGAACCTGGCGCAGTTCTACCGCCTGGAACCCAGACTTCAGTAGCTCGTAGGCCTCCATATAAGCTTGCAATCATTCACTATTCATTTCAAATCGCCCGGCCAACTGCTGCATGGCTAGTTGTGAATTCGAGTGGAGGATAACCCTAGAAGGCCCTACGTATTTTGCAGTCTGCAAGTCGACGATAAGGGCTTCATAATCTGCCTTGGTGGTGGTGGCTCCATACTCCAGCCAGACGGACAGGTGCAGATAGTCTTCTCTGGGGGATATCATAAGGATACCCAAGCCGCTTCCATGTCGAGTGGATAAGTCATCCACAAAAATCCTCCACACCCCTTCAGCCTCCTCTGTGTATAGCTCGCTGAGGAAATCTACCAGAGCTTGGGCTTTGATGGTCGATCGGGGGTTGATACTGGATGTCAAATTCATTGAGCTCGGTGGTCCATTTGATCATCCGACCGGATGCCTCGGGGTTGATCAACACCCTCCCCAAAGTGTTGTTAGTGAATATTATGATCGGGTGACATAGAAAATACGGTCGAAGACGTCGGGCGGCAAATACAAACGCATACGCCAACTTCTCGAGTGTGGTGTAATGACACTCGACTTCTTTCAAAAGGTGCCCAAAGAAGTAGACCGACAGCTGCTCCCCCTCGCCCTGCCTTACAAGTACAGCACTCACCGCCTCCCATGTCGCGGACAAGTACACATACAAAGCCTCACCTTCTACTGATTTGGCCTACACAGGCAACCCGGCCAGATACGTCTTTAACTCCTCGAAAGCCCGATCGCATTCGCTATCCCACTGGAATTCGATAGCTCATCGCAATGTCTTGAAAAGGGGCAAACTTTTGTTTGCCGATCGGGAGATAAATGCGACAGAGCCGTGATCCGATCGGTCAGCTTCTGAGCTTCCTTCAGATTTCGGGGAGCTGGCATGTTGAGCAGGGCTTTTACCATGCTCTGGTTGGCTTCAATGCCCCTCTCCATGATAATATATCCCAAGAACTTACTACTCCTAGCCCCAAAAAGGCATTTAGTCGGGTTCAGCTTCAACCCATACTTCCTCAAGGTACCATATGTTTCTTCTATATCTTTTATAAGGTCATCGACCTGAGCAGACTTGATGAGAATGTCATCGATATATAACTCGATGTTTCATCCGATCTACTCCCGAAAGACCTCGTTCATCATCCGCTGGTAAGTAGCCCTGACATTCTTTAATCCGAACGGCCTCACGGTATAACAGTATGTACCGTCTGGCGTGATGAAACTGACTTTCTCCTGATCAGCTATTGCTAGCGAAACTTGATGGTACCCTTGGTAGGCAACCAACATACAGATCAACTCACTTCCTGCGGTTGAGTTGACCATCTGATCAATTCTGGGCAAAGGATAACAATCATTAGGGCATGCTCGGTTGAGGTCACGAAAGTCAATGCAGACACGCTATTTGTTATCCGGCTTGGCTACCAAAATCACGTTGGCCAACCAGGCCGGAAATTGATCCTCGCGGATGTGCCCAGCCTTCAAGAGCTTATCCACCTCGGCTCGGATGATCTTATTTTGTTTGGTGCTGAAATCCCTCTTCCGCTACTTTACTGGCCGAGCGTAGAGGTACACATGCAGGTGATGGTCCATGACGTCGGGTCGGACACCCTTTAAGTCCCCAATCGTCCAAGAGAATACGTCCTTGTTCCGCGTCAGACAATCGATCAACTCTTGCTTCAATTCGCCTGGGAGGACCTGGGCGATCTTTACTTTAGCTTCTTGCTCGGGGAGCAGCTGGATCTCTTCCCTGTCTTCCCGCAGTTCTGCCTAGGGGGAAGATTCTATCATGTTGTAGCTATAGGGAGGTGCCCTGAACTTTCTTCATCCTTCCGTCCAGACGTCATCCACGTAGCAACGCCGGGCTACCCGCTGGTCTCCACGGGCTTCCCCCACTCTGGCCCCTACAGAAAATTTGACTTTAAGGTAATAGGTAGATACTACCGTTCGGAATTCGTTGAGGGCCGACCGGTCCAAGATGACGTTGTAAGCCGAGGGGGCGCCCACTATTAGGAAAAGAGACCACCGAGTTCTCCTTAAGGGCTCCTCCCCAAGGAGATGGCCAGCTTGATTTGTCCCACCGGTTACACCTCGTTCCCTGTGAATCCGAATAGAGGAGTGACCACCAGCTACATCTCAACAGCCTCGATCTGCAACTGATCAAACGCTCTTTTGTAGGGAGGTCTGCTGGGTCCTTCGTACTTCGAGAGGAACTCGGTGATACCCCTCACGGCTCGCGAAGGTCTCCGACCCAACCGGATACCTAGTCTCAGCAGACCAGACGCCTGGGGCCTGCTGGGCGGTCACTCGTGGTCCGACTGCCCGACTGATATCAGCCCCACCGATTGGCCGGTAACGGCGTCCCACGAGCGTTCTAAATCCAACCCGGCTGTTCTTACGCCCCAGGCTTTCAGCCCGGTCGTTAGATGCATCGGTCCGGCTACCTGAGCACCACCTTAAACCGGCAAACCGACCGCCCCGGCCTGATTGGCCTGTCATCAGCTTGGCTCTTGGCCGACTGTTCTGTTTTGTGGGGTTCGCGAGAGGGGGTTAGTTCTTCCTAAATGCCTCGTCCGGACAGGCCCGCATTCCAGTCCAAGTTACCTGGTTTAGAGATATTTTGTCTTAACATAGTAACCTTTAATACAAAGAAGTCATATACCTAATGAAATATTTTATATCTATTAAAAATTAATCTCAAAATTTATTAAAATGATTATTTATATAGATATCAATTATATCGATACACGAAAACCTACTGATTATTATTACATGTGTATAAGTATCAATGATTTGAAAAGAGCATCTGTACTCAATAATTGTTATCGAGATAAAAAGCACCATTTAATTTTATTAGTTTTCATTGTGACAAAAAAAAAGTTCTCACTGAAGAGTCCGGCAGCACACTAGTAATTATACAACTCAAAGGAATCCTTAGATATAAAGGGATTGGAAACTAAGCTCCGTTAATGATGTTGTATCTAAAATTCATAGATTTATTTTTATTGTCCGGATTAATGATAGATATATATAGATATTATTATCATGAGATCTGGAATTAAAACATAATAAAATTAGTATATTTTTTCTCCTCTCGTATTAACTATAGTATCTGGGTTAATAGTCCTCATGATTTACCTCCTCTGTGTTAATCTTGAAACAGATTGACGAGGAAATTAGAGTGAATAAATCTGTGTTAATCTTGAAACGGATTGACAAGGAAACTAAAGAGAATGAATCGTCTTTTATTGGTTAGAGATTTATTTTTATTATATAAAAATTCATAACTACCCAATTTCAGACTGAAAAATTGTGAGTGATCGAAAATTTATTCATTATTTTTAATAATTTTTATTTTCATAATATTAAGTTAATTTTGATATTTTTAATATTTATGAATCTTAATTTATTTATTATACAAATTTAAATTTCTGTTATGTTAATTAAATTTTTTAAAGAAATTTGCTTTTTTTAAAAATATCTCCGGTTTTCTTTACCAAATCTTTTCTTTTTCATATATATATATATATATATATATATATATATATATATATATATATATATATATATATATATATATATATACGATTTTGATCTCCTGCGCGACAAAAATTGCGCGCTCACGCGCAACAACGCATCTGATCGATCGCGTGACCGATCAGGCCAGTGCCTGATCGATCATGGGACCGATCAGACACTCTTCGAGGGTGCGAGCCGGTGACTAGCAATGACGGACGGAGGGTGCGACGAGCCTGACGGGTTCACCAATCCCTCTTGGTTATAGTATGGTATTCGGGGCGGCGGCCGGAGGCCGCCGTTGGTTAGCAAGCCCCGACGGGTTCACCAATCCCTCTTGGTTATAGTATCGTGTTCGGGGCGGCGGCCGGAGGCCGCCGTTGGTCAGCAAACCCCGACGGGTTCACCAATCCCTCTTGGTTATAGTATGGTGTTCGGCGACGCTCGGAGGTCGCCGTTGGTCAGCAAGCCTCTCGGAGAGTGCCTAATCGGTCGTGTGACCGATCATGAATGTGCCTGATCGGTCCCGCGATCGATCAGGCGCTATTGTCACGCATGAAGGCGCAATTTTTGTCGCGCGGGATATATATATATATATATAGCTACAGATCGGCTGTTTGATTGCCCTAGAGTCGGCCTTAACATCATAGTGTTAATTTCCAAAATAAACTATACGAGGATTTAATCCTCTATTAGTAATAGATTTTTTTTATATAAAATCATGAATTTTTGTTTTATTTTATTGTGTTTTTGGAAATATCTCAATTTCGTTGTTTCATTCGTATGTATTTCAAATTTTTGTTTCTTTTAAAAAAACAGAAATTGTAAGGTGTTTATTTTTATCCGCTAACTAAATTTAAAGGAGCAGCAATATCTTTTCCTATTTTGGAAATTATCTTTGTGCCAAAGGAAAAAAAGAAACCAGCCGCCCGAGATATTTACCAGACTACATATTAGCCAATTTCCACGGAATCGAAGAGGGTCCCGCGACGGTGTTTAGGCATAATGTATCGAACGGGTCAATGGGTAGATTCCAAGAGTGGGTTGAGTTAGAGCGGGCTCAAGCGAAAGCAGTGAGTATTTTATCAGCTCCACTTCGAGACCAAGACCCTCCCTTTTTTCCCCTCTCCTGTGGCGGCGCTAACCTCCTTCCTTTTCCTAGGGTTATCCTCCTCTGTCTCTGCCCTCTCCAGGGTTTGGGCCATCTGATCCTCCCGGAACAGCTCGCTTCTTCAAGCTTGTGGTTTACCTGCAGATCCGCCGATGGCGACCGTAGCTCTTCCCACTCCTGCCGACCGTATCCTTCCTTCCAAGGAAATCGATTTAGTGTTAATTTACCTGATGTGATCCGTTTGTTTTGTTGTTTTCCTGCTATTTTTTGTTTAAAAATTCGATTTTTCTTCTCTGCGTTGTTTATTTGGGTTTCTGTTTGCGTTATTGTTGCTTCGGGAACCTCAATTATGATGAAGTTGAACGGTGGTTTATGTGTGCTTTCCCGGTGGTTGTTTTCTTTTGCTACGTGTTAGCCGTAGGATATAATATTTCTGTTTTATTACTTCTTCAATCATCTCGAGGTTTCCTAGTGTAAGGGATTTTTATCATGTGTTTTATTATGTTAATCCTGCAAAGGAATAACTTTTAAGTTGATCTGTGATTTCTATTTCGTAGATATTCCTATTCACAATCTGAAACTTGGTATGAAATCAACTTTTTTAGTGATTCGTACTGGGTTGAGTTCTATAACTATAGGGTTCTACCTTGTCAATTTGTTCGTTCTTTAATCTCTGTCTCAGAATCTGCAGATCTTATGCAAAAGTTATCCCTGGACTCTACAAATAAAAATGACGACGCTTCGGATGTTACAAAGGTACTTTTTTTAGTTTGTTAGCTAAATTATTATTGGTATTTTTTCTGTCTTTTTCTTTTGAAGGGAGAATAATGTGAATTAGGATTATATTTGAATAGAATAATTATCAATTGACTTTATTTGTCTCTACGAAGACTTCAGGAGTTCAGTATGGCGTAGTCAATGGCAGGGAAACAATTGCTCCTATCCCAACATACGAGCGATCTCTGACGCCTTTACTTCAAGACCATATGGATGCGAGCATGTGTTACTTACCAAATGGATATAATTCATCCTTGTACCTCGGAGGTTAGATGTGAATACAATGGATGACCTTAGAGGCCTAATCAATCTTTATCATTTTTATGTTTTAGTTTTAGCCGAATTAATTGGATCCATGTTTTTAAACTTGGTTGATTTTTTTATTAGCAACTATCAATGTAATTATTTCAGGCTGCTTGCTCTGATTACAAGTGTCTTTAGTTTTCTTAGGACCATTGTGTTTCTGGAGGAGTGACATAATGTTTGTCAACAATTCAGGTTATGATGGCTCACTGACAGAGTGGGAGGATTATCCTAGATATGTCAACCCTGATGGAGTGGAGTTACCACCACTTGTAAGTCCACCACTTGTAAGTTGTTGTCTACTCTCCATTCTATTTTTCAGTATTAATTGTGCATTTTCATTTTTATGATTTGCTTATCAACTATTTGATCAATTAATTTTTAAATTCTAATTAAATACATTATTTGCATGTGTTACGTTTGTGCTTTGTCTTTTTGTTATGTTTTTTTGTGATATCATTTTTGGTGATTGGCAGGGAGTTTATGGGGATATGTACCATCACGGATATGGTTATGCTCCATATAGTCCGTATCCTTCTCCTGGTTCCCCAGTTCCAACTATGGGGCACAATAATCAACTATACACACCCCAACATTACCAGTTCCCTGCTACATATTACCATCCACCAACACCCACCAGTGCACCATACACACCAAGCCAAAATCCTAGTTCGAAAGGAGATGTTTCTACATCTACTGCTATTGATCTTCCTCCTATTCCAGTAGATGCAACAAAATCTAATTCGAATGGATCTGCTAAAGCAAGTGCAAATACCAACAATGGAACAACAAAAGCAAAACCAAACCAACAGTATGCACCATCAAATGCCATGGGCTCGTTTGGCAAAGGCACCTTACCTGGTGCAAATCCATCTTTAGGCTACCAGGATCCAAGATTTGGTTATGATGGCATGTGGTCGCCTATTTCATGGTATGACAGTTCCATGTTTCCTGATGGGCAACAGAGACCAACATCCGCTAACAATGGTTCTTCAATGATTTCTCATATCGGAAATACTACATCCACAAGAAATCAGAACCTCCATCACCTTCCTCATCTTACAGTATGTATTATGCAAATTAGTATCTTGTCTGTTAACTGATATATTTGTTGTTTTTGATGAAACTGAGTAGGGGCCATATATGTTAGAAAATGTGGCACGTGCATGCTTACATTCTGTTATAACTTCATCTTAGTAATCATAATCTAGCTTGCAGCAGCCAAGTATTTCACTGAACTATTACTTTAGGATCTACTTGTCAAACATTATGTTAAGCTGAAACATACTAAAATTCAGATTTGATTCTATTTGGCACTTGTGTTTTCTATTTGTTGTTTAGTTGGAATATCTTATGAGTTATTATTTTGCCAGGGAATGCATACTCCAAGATCATCAGCTCCTGGGATAGTGAACAAGATGTATTCTAATAATAGAATGTATGGCCAGAATGCTAATGGATTCAGAGGTAACCAGAATTTCCGTTCAAATATCTATGACTCTAGCATGAATGGAAGATGGTTAATGTCCATGGATAACAAGTATAAGCATAGAGGCCAGGTCAATGGTTTCAGTGGCTATGGTAATGAGAACTTAGAAGGGCTAAGTGAGCTTAATAAAGGACCGAGGGCAGGTCATTTCAGAAATCAGAAGGGATTTGGACCTAATTTTTCTGTTGCAGCCAGGGGACAAAGTCTTCCTACAGATGTCCAGGACTCTCCTGAAGTTCCTGATAAAGATCAATACAACAAGTTGGATTTCTCCGTAATGTATTCAGATGCCAAGTTTTTTATTATAAAATCTTACAGTGAGGATGATATTCACAAGAGTGTCAAGTACAATGTGTGGTCTAGCACGCCCCATGGTAACAAGAAGCTTGATGGTGCTTATCAGGAATCTAAGGAAATCACAAATGAATGCCCAGTTTTTTTATTGTTCTCTGTAAGAATTAATTTTATGATACACTTTCTTATTTTCGGTGTTTCTGTGTGAACTGTTGAGTATATTTTTGCATTATAGGTCAACACAAGTGGACAGTTCGTAGGTGTGGCAGAGATGGTTGGTCCGGTTGATTTCAGCAAAACATTAGATTATTGGCAGCAAGACAAGTGGATAGGATGTTTCCCTGTTAAGTGGCATATTGTAAAGGATGTACCCAATAGCATCCTAAAGCACATTACTTTGGAAAACAATGACAACAAACCAGTGACAAACAGTAGAGACGCTCAGGAGGTAAGGAAAGTTTTTATCAACTTGTTTTTTCATCTGAATTATCATTTTTTATCAACTCAGGAGGTGAGGAGGTAAGATGTACGCAACAGCTCAAGTATCATTTTTTATCAACTTGTTTTTTTGCCTTAGGTGAAGCTCGAACAAGGACTTCAACTACTTAAGCTCTTCAAGGAACATGAGAGCAAGACATCAATTCTCGATGATTTTGCTTTTTATGAGACCCGACAGAAGGTGATGCAAGAAAAGAGACCAAAGCAACAGCTGTTACAGAAGGCATGACCATGTTTTTTATACTTATGATATGCCATGCATTTATACATAAACTGGTTTATGCTGCAATCCATAATCATTTAGCAACTAATGCACGTTTGCAGTGCATTAATAGTTCAATTACTCAGTTCCATAAATTTCCTTTCTGAAACTCATATCAAGTGCCTGTGTGGGAATTTCTTCTCCATCTAGGATTGCTACCCTTCTTTTTCCTACACCCATCCTTGTTATTTTCATTTCAGGTTGTGGATGGAAAACCTGTCATTTTTGAGGAAAAGGACAAGGACTCGGCCAATGGGAAGCCTGGGTTGCAGAAGCCCTTGGAAGTGGTTTCAATTTTGAAGAAAGAATCTGCACAAAATGCACTTGCAGAATTCACTTTATCAGAAAAAAATGGCGTGCCTGTTGTAGCTGGCGTTGCTCCTAGGGATGCTAAACCAGTGACTGAGAAGCGTGTTGTGGCTAATGGTATAGCTAATGGGTACTAAGTTAGTCTGCCAAACTCTCCCGCAGCTTCAACTATTGGTTTTGTCACATCGCTGCTTTCTATGGTGTTAAACTTGATCAAAACCTGGGGTACCAGACGGCGGGCATGTATGCTTTAGGTCTATGCTGGCCACTGCATTGTAGAAAAGCTGTAGTTTCACATATTCCAGCTTAATATTTGATATGGAGTTTGTTTTCTAAGCTGTCCCTTAAGTAGTGCATTGGGGGGTTAAGTTTCATAGTATTAGAGGCAATCAACCTGTTTTCTCTGCTCTTAATAGTGTGTATTTTCTGCTGCGTATTTCGTTTGCAAGGATCGTTGTGGTTTAATGTTGCTTATCTCATCGTTGTAGCTCTTTGACCTGCAGATTAATCCAAATAAATCTTTTCTTTTGGTTATGTAGATGTTCTTTTGCGCCAGATGGATTTTAGTGGATGCTCTCATAATCAATACTTGTGTTGATTATGCTGCGTGGGCCAAACATGTTTATGTATATGTTTTAATTCGATTCAAATAAAAATTTGAATTTATTGATTTGTCATTTGATTTGAATTTGAAAAGATAGTTCTTCTATGGTTTGCTGACGTTCTTACAATGGACACCAATGAAATCAAACTTTAGTAATAAAATCAAACCTTGACTGTATTTAAAATTTTTGTAATAAATTAGATATGTAGTTTCTCGCTTAAAAACTAGCAGATGTCAAAGAAATCTAGCACGTTCACATCACTTTGCGTGAGCACTAAGCTCCACATTGCTGCCCAGACAAACAAAACCATCCTTGTTCATCAAGAATTTGAAGGCATTAGATATTCAGCACTTTTAAAGTTCACAAACAGAAGTCTATTTGCTAGATGTGCAAAATATATACTAGTTTACATACAACATATCTGCCTAACTTCTTGCTCACAAAAGTCGGACTCTTTGCCAAATATATGTATATATAGGTCTGCATATATATATGAGAGCAACTAGGTTGAGTTCGAATTGGAAGGCATCATCAAAGCCATTCTCATCATCATCACCTTCTTGTGTGAGTTGGAGTGCTTGCAGCTCACAAAAGTAGGGCTCTTGGCTGGCCTGTACTCAGGGAGCAGCCTCCCTGACTTGAACCTCACTCCACATGCATTGCACAGGGTCTTGGGCCCCAGTGGCCCTGCCCTCCACTGCGGGGTCTTCTGTGACAGACAATGACTGCACCTCCTTGCCTGCCCTTCTCCTCCTCCTCCTCCTCCTTTCAGTGCTTCTCTTGGAACTGCCTTCACCTCTTCTTCTTGCTCTTCTTCCTCTTCCGGCTCTTGTTCCTTCTTCTTGGGGAGGACGAGGAGCTCGCTGTCTGCAAGCCAGTAGGCCTGGTGCAGTAGCGGTGGGTCTGAGGACATGCCGAGGGGCAGATTTGTGTGATCTGCTGGGGAAATTCTCCTCCTCTTTCGGGTTCTGCTCTTGGTTGTAGCCGTCGTCGCTGCTAGCGGGAGCAGTGGTTTGGAGGAAGGATTGGGGGGTTGTGACGGCGGTGAGGTTGGAAGATGGTTGAAATTGTTGTAGGATGTGGCGCTTGAGAAGCAGTCCTCCACGTATATGGATAGCCATTCTTCTTCCTCCTCCTGTGTTCATGGCACATAATCAAGTGAGCTGTGTGTTTATTATGGCACGAATTGTCAGGAGATGGAAGAAGAACAATCGAGTGAGCTATATAATTACAATGGCATGAATTTTTCAGCAGGTGAAAACAAGAATCAAGAGGGCAGTCCACAAAGCAAAAGCTGGCACCTCTCAGAGTTTTAATGATTCGTTTCTTGAGATGAAATAAATTTTCTGCAGGCAGATGCTTTTCAGTCGATAGGGATACTGAAATATGGACAAACCTTTATGAATTGAAAGGAAACAAGCTCATTGGAGAAGTGACAATTCTTGAAACAGAACACAAACGTCTTTCTTCAAGTTGAAGCAAATTAGAGCTTTCATTTGGAGTGGAAATTGACAACTCTACTAAAACTATTCATTGATGTATATCGAAGAAAGTTTGCATTTTTCACTACACGCCCAACACGAGAGAAACTAACACCGAGAAAGAAGCTTGTTTTGCGTTTCCAAGGAATAGCAAATGAGAAAAGAAAAATGACCATGAATGAGCCAGGAACGAGGTCTCCCAACGAAGAAGATGCAGCAGTGGAAGAACTCTTGCTGGTGTCCATTTCAAACTGCTCAACTCGCCAAAACTAAGAACAAGAAATTGAATGCTACGTTCCTTGTGGATTAAGGAGAGGCTTTAAAATGAGGGAGGGACAGGCAGCAGCTACCTCCTTTGCCTCTTTTCTCGTCCCTTTATTATCTATCTCCTTGCTGTTCTTTGTCGGTAGAGACTAGAGACCATATAATACAATTACACAACCAACCAAAAGAGGGAGAAAAAGTCCCTTTCACACACCCACACACAGATGATCACTCTCCCTCCACTCCATCTCCACGGGCAGATGGTAAAGAGTTGGTAGATTATCAATAAAGATTTTGAATTTGAGCCACGGGACTGATGGGGTATAAATCCCTCCACTTTACGTAAAAAATCTCCCTCTTAATCTCTTATCTTTTCAGTTATTGTGATTTATCTCCTCCGTATTGATTCAGGGATATACTGACGAAAACGTTGAGGGTGAGCGTTTCACTTTTGCCACTCTCCCTCCGCTCCATTAAGAGGACACACATCTCTCCACCCTTTCAAATTTTGAATCCATGAGAAAAGTGACTGACGAGTCCACCATCTGCTTTCTTTATGGATCCAAAGTTCGATGCTGCGAGCCTTATGTCTATTATAATACAATACTTTTGAACTTAGAAAAATCACCAAACAGGCCAGAGTCAAGCGAATACAAAAAAATTGTTGAAGGATTACTGGAAGCAATGTTTGGATTCAAAACAATACGGTAAATTGCTGCATGATAAGGCTCATTTGAGAAATAATTACTTGCATTGTGTCATCAATTATGAGAAGAGAAAGAGACATGCTTGGGCCCTCTCAAGCTGCTGCAATTACACAGGTTTTGAATTATTATTATTATTATTATTGATGATATTTTACTGTCAAAGAGGCTCCACGTTTGGAAAACTCCATTACTTCCAATTGAGCACAGCTGGCTTTGCCTACCCCTTTCAAATTTATCACTGCATAATGGGGATAGGAAACATGAAATAGCTCTTTGGTGTCCCTGTGGACAGTGAGTGATCCACTGTAAATTAAATCTATTTTCATCTTTTCAGATTCCTGTTGCGTGACGAACTGGAAGAAAAATGATGACAACGAAAAACAAGAACAGTGCTATTTTGCACACAACTCAAATAGTCTGAGGCTCTTAAAGGGGACACGTAAATATGGTAACTTTTCATGATAGAACATGGTGAGTTGGAATAGTATCCAATATTCCAAAGGTCTCCTATAAGCAACCAATTAAAGGACTGTGGGTTAATGATGCCATGCAAGATTATGGACTTTGCTAGGAGAGGTACTGGAGCCATTATTCAGGGACCCCTTTTCTCATCTTAAATTTATATAGCAACAGATGGCAAAGGCATGGCTAGGATGTCATGGTCTTTAGTGGACTGCAATAATAATTCAAGAAAACTATGTACTAGTAGTGAAAGATACAGAAGTAGTTGAGCAAAAGATGAACATAAATGCCGAGGGGTTCCTAAATAAAATAGGCAAATTTGACTGAAAATAGTGAAGTAATCGCCCTGCCCATTACTAGCATAGGAAAAATCTACAAATCAATCTATCGGAAGAAAGATAATTATCCTATAAATATTCATCTAATAGAAAAATCTTGTTAAAGTTTTGATGTCTAATCCGAAAAAGATTAACATATGATAAAAAATTATTGATTGCATATTTATTGGATATGCACATAACAACAGTGAATATTAATTTTTTATACGAGTCACAAATACGGATATATACAAGAGCTCGATGATAGAATTGAGAAATACCTTATATTCGAGCATGTGTTTCTGTATAAGACTCTAGAGGAAACAAGTTCCTCAAAATGGACATATAAAACACAAGAGGAAGAAAAAAATGATGAACTAGTTGAGGTTGAGCTTAGATGAAGTAAAAAAGTTTGAGTGGAAAAATCCTACGGAACAAATTTTTATCACTTTTATGTTCGTAAGTGAGCCCCAAGGTTACTCAGAATTAGTAAACACTTCCGATGGACCTCACCGAAAGAGAAAATTACATCTGATATAGATTCTATCTTCAAAATCACATTGGAAAACTAGTGAATCTTTCTTTGAGAAGTAAACCACTAGGTTGCAAATAGATCTTTAAGAAAAAAATGAAATAAGATAACACAATTGATAAGTACAAGGTCAAATTGGTAATTAAAGGTCACCGACAACAAGAAAATCTTGATAATTTTGATACATATTTTCTAGTATCGAGAATAACTTCCATTAGAGATTATTGACTATCATTGCTCTATGAAATCTAGAAATATATCAAATGAATGTAAAAATAACTTTTCTAAATAGAGATTTAGGAAAGGAAATTTACATGGAACAACCTGAAAGGTTTTCTATGCCAAAGTAGAAAAATTAGGTTTGTAGATTAGTGAAGTTGTTATACGGCTTGAAATAAGTATCAAAGCAATAACATGAAAATTTTGATAATGTCATGAATGAATGAATGCTAATTCAAAATCAATAATGTGATAAATATGTTTACATGAAAGCCACAGAGAATGACTATGTCATCTTATGTCTATATGTAGATGACATATTTATCATTGGAGTAATGATAAGATAATTAAACTCACTAAAAACATGTTGAACTCAAGATTTGACATGAAAGACATTAACCTAGCTGATGTGATTTTAGGAATCAAAATTCTTAGAATAACAGAAAGATTTGTTCCTAGTTAGTATCATTATGTGGACAAAATTCTTGAGAAATTTATCAAGGGTGATATTGCGTTGGCACGAACGCCAATAGATGAGTCAACATTTATCGAGATCTTAAGAACTAGGTTCAATGGAACAACCTAACTGTATCGACTAACTGGGGGAACTACTTAATGAAAGAATGGAAGTTAAGCATATGACTTTTAATGAACTAGTGGAGTAATGTAGAATACTCCTAAGAGATCACCCATGTGATAAAAAAGTGGGACCGCTTTGAAGAGAATTAGAGATACAATTCTTTGAACTTCTCACATAACCAGCTGTATTCATGACCAAGAACGAACACACTTATAAGAACTGAGTTATATTAGGAAGAGTCTTAGGTGAGATATGTCAATACTTACATAAACGACGGAACAATTCAAGGGCATCATGTCTATTGTCAGCCAATAAGCAAAACAAATCTTCACAAGGGAAGGTTCAAATGGTAAAACCTACTTGTCCTATACTGAACTCAATTGTTGAATACTATCACATAACATGTTTCATTCATGTGGGGGATTGCTGGATCTATGTAAATAGAAAAGAGGTGGAGAGAAAATAAACTCTATTGTGAATGAGACTTTAGTCCCACATTATGAATTTCATGGCATATTGGTTGATTTATATTGTTTTACAAGCATTGTAATTGTGAACAAATATATTAGAAGAGACTCTCTCTCCACGCATGGGTGCGTAGGGGAGTTGCAAATCCAAGCCCAGATTTATACTGAATCAAGTTTACTTATATGTGAGCACGATTTGTGCGTATCGAATGCCAAACTGATTAAAGTAAAATTTACCCAATTTTAATGTGGATAATTATTTTACTTGATGTTGAAGTGTAGCAGATGAATTAATCGGCAATTAATTGAGAATCCATGACCGTTAATTTGAAATAGTCATTATTGATGACCGAGCAATTGGAGGCAATGAATGTTCATTGCTCGGTCATTCAAAGCAGCGAAGACATGCAACGAAGACATGGATGCAAAGGTGGAACCGCCACCTTAGCGGCCCCCTGGTCTCGGCCACACAAGTGTCCAGAGGGGGTAAATCACGGTTTTACTGGTGGGGTAAGGCGCCTGGGGCCGAGAGGATTTAAGCCAGCAGACCAGGTTTTTACCCCGTGTGCGACTGGTGACTCTCGAACCTGAAACCTCCGATGCAAGCAGCCAGACGCCTTACCAATCGAGCCAGCCCGTGGGGGCTGCAACGAAGACATGGATGCAAAAGGTGGAACTACCACCTTAGCGGCCCCTGGTCCCAGCCCCACAAGTGTCCAGAGGGGGTAAATCACGATTTTACTAGTGGGGTAAGGCGCCTGGGGCCATGCAACGAAGACATGGAGCTCCTATAAGATGAGGTCATAACCTTGAGAGTAGATTAATGAAAGAACAAAAAAGAAAATCTTCCACCTTCGTTCTCCATCTTTCTTCTTTTGCCGATTTATTTCGATTGGCAGTCTTCTAGAGATAGTATTCGGGTACTCACTCAATTCACCATGAACAATCAGTGCTTGATTGTCGGCATGGTCTTCCCCTTGTATCTTGGGAAATATACGTTCATCGTAACCTCAAAGCACTATTGGAGGGGGACGAATATGTTTTAAGGAAACTGCATCAAACGGAGACCTTAACTATCTCGACACTCAGTTATCTCGGCATCTCGGCGGTCTCAACTGTCTCAATATCTTGGTCATCTATACACTCGAATGTCTAGTCATCTTGATGGACATCTTAACCTCGAGTATTAGTAGTTATCTCAGCATCTCATTTGTCTAGACAGGTCTAAAATTAAATTTTAAATTTATTTTAATATAACCACTATTCTATAATCTCCTATGAACCATCTTTATTATAGAAGATTGTCAACACTCTTGTTCCGAAAGCCGACAACATGGACAGTGGACCTTCAGTAATGTGACTTGCGGCTACGTGGAGGCTGTGACATGAGGAGGGAAAGAGAACGTTAGAAAGACACCGGGAGTGGTCCCGGCGATGTTACTCCGACGCTCAAGTCAGAAGTAGGGTCTCAAAAGTAAGTGAATGGAAAGAGGAAAGAGAAAGCTTAGAAGATTTTAGACCTTTTCCCATGGGTTCCTAGACTCCTTTTATAATCATTGACCCTGGCTCTTCATTTCCCGTCATTAATGGTAATAATGATGTCCTTTATGACCATCATTATTGTCAATTATTGGAAATTAATGACATCTCTTTTACGGCTATTATTATTCTCGTCATTTATTTGGATATGTTTTCAATTTCTCTTATTAATGTGACCTTTTCGTACTCCGATGACGACTTAGAAGCTTGGTATCCCTTTAGTTTCAACCTTGTAGGAATATTTCTAAGTATTTCTTAGGATAATTCCCGCCGCTAGGGCCATGTTGTCCTATCCACCTGAGCGGTGTTTCCCATGTCCCCCAAAGACGCGCTCAACTGAGTCATTCAGACTCCCGAGTTAGCCTGTCTCGAGTGAGCAATCAGAAGACCTTGAGGGGTTGGGCGCCCAAGCGGGTACTTGTCAGGGCCATGTTGGCCTATCATTTGGGCATCGTCACAATGTCCCCTAAAGACGCTCTCGACTGAGTCGGTCAGACTCCCGAGTTGGCCTGCCCAACCAGGCGATCAGAAGACCTTGAGGGGCGCCCGAGTGGGTACTTATCTAGGCCAGCGAGCCCAGCTCTTCAGTCCCTGGTCTTTTCTTCCTATGGTAGTTGTGCTGCCACGTGGTAATCTCTCAGTTATTGCGTTGCCACGTGGCACATTCCCGATACATCCCCAAACAACTATTCTGTTGGACCAGGTAGCAGACGATCCTAGGGTGACCGGCCCGGCCCTACGGAAGTTTCCCATCGACCACCAAGGTAAATCGGAAAGCGCTCGCGGTGGCAGACTAGAAGCCCAATGTACTAGGATTCGCGCCCCATTTAGAGAGAAAATTCCTACAAATACGCCGTAGATGAGGATCGAACCGCAAATACGCCATAGCAACTAGTCACCCTACCACTACACCATAGCCTCGGGGGCATCCACAAACAACTATTGATCCTATCTAAGAGCGATGAAGAACAGAGCTATAAAACCAAACGGTATAACATTTAAACAAGAGGAATAAAACCAATTGGCTGCAGAGCTTCACTACCACAAAAAACTGCATTTCCGATGGAATTTACCGACGGAATTCCATCGGTAAACACACTTACCGACGGAATTCCGACGGAATTTTCCCCATCGGAGTGAAATCCGTCGGTAATTCATTACCGGCGAAATTATTGTACCATCGGTAAAATTTTCAACAGAATTTTATTTCCATCGGAATACTGTTCCGACTAAAATAAAATTCCGTCGGAAATTTCCGACGAAATTACTAGTTCCGTCGGAAATTTCCGACGGAAATCGGGTGATTCCCGTCAGAAATTTTTGATGGAATTACTGATTCCGTTGGAAATTTCCGACGGAATCAGAATTTCCGTCGAAAATTTCCGACGGGAATCGCCCGATTTCCGTCGGAATACTGTTCCGACTGAAATAAAATTCCGTCGGAAATTTCCAACGAAATTACTGGTTCCGTCGGAAATTTCTAACGGAAATCGGGTGATTCCCGTCAGAAATTATTTCGATATTTTCCGACGGAATATTAATTCCGTCGGAAATCCGTCGGTAAACAAAAAAAAATTCAAAATTTTATTTGTATTTCATACATACATACATACATACATACATACATTTCTTCACAGCAGCTTACAAATTCAGAAAAAATTCACAGCAGCTTAAAAAAATTCACTACCATCACATTTCTTTCATATATACACATGCATAGTCATACATAATAAGGAGTTAACAATATCGTTCGAAAGCTTGAATATACTTACAACTAAAAAATGTGTTGTTGGAGAAGCAAAGAACGGGAAAGGAAAGTCTTCAGCTAAAAGAAAGAGAAAGTCACGAACAACATAATTTGACTCACACAAACCAGCTGCCTCACATCTCTGCAAGTGCAAAATATGCATTATTAGAATGCTAATTAGTTAACAAGGACAAAAGGAAAAATACAAGGAGTTGGTAAACAAGGCCAGACAAATCAAGTGAATTAATGAATTGATAGTTGGTAAAGCTATAAATTTATGAATTGAGACCACTGCTGCATAAGTTCCATCAGCTTCCTTTTGCTTTCGCTGTAGTATAGCAGAAAACACTATCTATTATAAGCTCTCAATACATAATGAGCGAACAATCTATCAAAAATAAAATGCAA
This sequence comes from Boesenbergia rotunda, assembly GCA_024364735.1. NCBI lineage: Eukaryota > Viridiplantae > Streptophyta > Magnoliopsida > Zingiberales > Zingiberaceae > Boesenbergia > Boesenbergia rotunda. The sequence goes on from JAGFNQ010000113.1 coordinate 600,088, forward strand.
ATATAACCAATGCATATGCCTTTCAGAAGCATGCTTAGCATGTGTGGTCATTGCATTAGTATGCTGTTTTTCTAGACCAACCTTGTTAATGAGTTGAATATTACACGCACAGCTGGTTGTTTCTCAAAGTCACTTGTTCGAGCTCTTTTTAGTCCTTTTATAGGTAACACTCCAAATTAGGAAAGAACAATAAAGTGACGTTGATTTTTGAGCAAAAACCCAGATCAGGCCCAAATAATGAAGATTCAAAAAAGCAACTTGATGGACTGAAAATTTGCAGGTAATATATCGTATAGAAATTGTTCTAGATGATAAGGCTACCCTCAAACATATTGAATTCTGATTATACAACGTCCGTCAAGAGAATGAAATAGGCAATCTCCACTCCTGGAAATGTTGTTTGGTAAAATAACTTTGACTGAAAATTTGCATGAAAAAACATTTTGTTTCAAATTGACTTAGATACCAATATGCTCAAGTATATTAAATTACAGTTATATGCTATACAAAGAAGCTGTCAAGAATGTACAATAGCAGATTTTCTGTCCAATTTTTTCCCCAAATGGTCAAATAGCTTGAAAGATCGAGGAGGATATTTTTATACAATAGGTTGTGTGTGTGGTGGTGGTGGTGGTGGGATGGGGGAATCAGATTTTCTAGGTACACTTAACAGTATCCTTCACTTTGTATTAAAGCAAAGAAAACAAACTAATTTTTAAGACAAATGCCGAGTCAATCTAAAATTCAGATAATTGTTAATAAATGTTTGGATTATAGTACTTGTATTTAAAGTAGGGAAAAAAAACATAACCACAGTGAATACAGATAAACTGCACATTATGGGACAAGCAAGATGTTAGACAGTGAAATCACACCAAAAAAAAAAAAATGGTTATGTAAACCAAGCTACAGGATACGCCTAACAAATGATATAGAAGACAACATATGGGATCAAAGTGTAATCAAATTTGCACCAACCTTTCAGGGGTCATATCAGAAAATGTCTTTGGTGTTCATGCACATCTACTGCAGGCCATTTATTGATTGTTGCCGCTAAATTTTATTGCAAGTTTATAATTCTAAAAGCTATATTTATTCATATGAATCTAAGTGAAAGTTGATTTTCAGCTAGAGAAGATAAAAGTTATGAATTTCTATCACATTCAGCAAAATTGAGAAGCAAGAAAAGACATCTAAGTGACCTGGACATATCCTTCATGAATCTGAATGCAATCAAGAAAACCACACGGATGAGATGGATATAAGCTCAGGTAATAGCCTTAGTTAAAGAAAATAAGTTATCAAATTGGAATTTGATGGAGTGTTTGTTACATGAATTTAGAACCTGGAAGAGATAAGTTCATACTGAATCAGTTAAACTCTAAAGCCCAACATTGCTCAAAAGCTTCATCTGCACTTCAGAGAATTCCAGATCCCAGTTTCATTTTTCCTCTGGAAAAAGTGCCAACGTCCATCAATCATGTTGGAACAGCATGCGAGAAAGAAGCAAACATGAATAGGCTACAGCTACCAAGAATCCAATCATTTTCTGTCTTTGTTTATTTCTTTGTCTATACTGTGCTATTTGTTCTCACCAGGTGTGCAAAGGGAAAATTGTACCTACTATGGTGCATGGGGCAATAATTTGAAAGACTATCCAATACCAAACTACAAATACAAAACTATCAAACATAAAGCATATCCAATACCAAACTACAAACATAAAGCGATATAAATAAAAACATACCTGAATCACAGAGGATCCTTGAAAAAAAATCAAATTAATATATTAGTAGACTATATAAACAGAATAAATATATTTTACAAGGTTTAATATGTAATTGAACATACCTCAAAAAAACTTAATCAGCCGGCGGATGAAAGGGCCCTGGGGCGTCCTGTGATGGCGGACGAGGCAAGGAATCTAGGAGGAATCGCATACGACTCATGAGATCTCTATTTTGTGCAATAAGTTGCTGATGCTCCTCATCTCTCCTTGCTCCTTCAGCTGCCCTCGCCGCTTCATCAGCGACCCTCCTCTCATTCTCAGCAGTCATCCATTCTGCCATCTCTCCTCACACTGATTGAACTTAACTGCGCAGATCTCGATTTTCTTCTAATATTCTATGCATCTCACTGGAATAAGATGAACGATAACTGGATCGACCCCTCGAAGCCCTCAAGCGACCATCAAATGCAACTCTGGCCTGAGAGCCAAGGCCGTAGATGATAGAGTTCTTTGTCCGTCCACCGACAACATCATAATATATGTCATTACGTGTCTCGGTGGATAGAGATTGAGACTCTCCCCCCTCTACTGCAGGCTGAGATGCCTGAGCGACTCTCTTGGTCATTTCCGCCAATATTGTAAAATAGAACATGATTAATAAGTAATTCGATGAATCGTACTAAAATGTAACTAAAATAAACACTAAGTAATGTTCTTACATGGATGGCCGCAGAATGAGAATCTACGAATGTGTCATCTTTTTCTTGTGCGTCCTCACAAAGACCTCCATACTGGTGGGCGGTCGAGCTAGTTCTCGTTCCTGTATACAAATATATATTAGGCAAATATCATACAAGTATGATAATAAATGATAATTATATTTCGTGCCAACATTAAATTAAACTCATCAAATCAAGAGCATGCTCTACCATAGATTTGTGGTTGTGCTATCAGTTGAAAAACTACTTTGCAGAATACAATTGCATTATCCACTACAGAGGCTGAATATATGACTATTACAGAAGCTTATAAGGAAGTTATTTGGTTGAAAGGACTTTACAATGAGCTCAGCGAAGACTTGTAGATTACTACAATCTTTTGTGATAGTCAGAGTGTCATTTTCCTCATGAAGGATCAGATGTTTCATGAGAGGACAAAGTTGATGTGAGGTATCATTTAATTTTATACGTGATGTTATTGCTCGTGGTGATATTATTGTTAGGATGGTCAGTACTCATGATAATCCTGCTGATATGATGACTAAGTCACTCCCTATAGCCAAGTTTAAGCATTGCTTGGACTTGGTTAGTGCTAGATGCTGAAATTTGCCTGTGAGACTTTTGTGGAAGAGGTGGAGAATGCTCTTTTGAAAATTTGTGAAATTCGCGTCATGGTGGAGATTGTTAGAGTTTGGTGACCCGAATTTAATTTAATCTGTTAATTTATTATTAGATATTTTTCTTATTAATATGTTAATTAACAGATTTTTTTTATAAATCTATTAATTAACAATTTCGTTATTAATTTTTCATATAACTAAGTATCCTAAGATATTTATAAATTGTATATCTCATGGACAAATTTTATCAATCAAGAAAGTTATTTGGTTACCTCTTCTTTCTTTCTCCCTTCCTCTCTTTTCTCTCTACTTCTCTTTTTACTTTATAAGAGTCGTCGACTTTGTATTCCATCGTTCATAGTGATTTTTCCTTCTCTGCCCGTGATTTTTCTCGTCAAGGGTTTTCCATGTAAATATTGTGTGTATTTTCTATTGTTCTTGTTATTATTTTTCGTACTAATCTCGTGAATATATATATCTGTGAATGATATTCGAACTGTAGTAGAGTTCGCGACAATTCCGATGAACCATGTCGGCGAGCTACAGCAACAGACAAAGAAGAGGCACTCTACTGCTCCTCCTGGAAGGAAACGAGAGTAGGTAGGGAAGGACTGTAGGCGGTGGTGCATTGACTCGATCGTACAACGACGCAAGTGAGCAGGCGACGACGATCCACCTGGAAAGAAACGAGAGGAGGACAAACTTGTAGGGAAGGACTACCGCAGGCGGCGGTGCATCGACTCGATCGCACGACGGCGCAAGTGAGCGGGTGACGGCGATGTGGAAAGCGTTTGAAGAGTTAGATACGGATTTATCAAAACCTAGGCATGACTGAATCAGGTTGGTTCAAACTGGTTCAGCACTAGTTTAGACAATTGAGTCAAGCCAAATTGAGATTAATATGAATTAATCTGAGCTTGAAATTCGATTCATTAAATGTCGCTTTGGATGGAATAAATAAATATATCAAAGGTTTGTGTCAGGAGATTATAATCTCCATGAGCATAAGCAATACAAGCAATCATACCATTAACCTCTACATATGAGGTAATCTTCATCACCAACACCCACTTTCAAGTCACACGGACTTGGACAAGCTCACAAAATTACTCGAACACAAGCCACTTGTGTCCCTACCTTATTAACACAAGTAATTGCACGGACAATTAACCTCCAAGCAATTTCCCTGAAATTTATTGCCATTTAGTCACTACTACAATTGATTCTCGAGGGCAGAATCCTAGTTACTTGGAATCAACGGATGACAGATCAATTAATAAATCATGAAAGCAGAAGACGAATGAATTATATAAGAGGCGAGACCTTACCTGGCCGACGACGGACAGAGATGAGATGTAATGTTATAATAAATTTCTTGTATACTAAATCCTAAATCTACCCTAAACCCTAAATTGGCCCTAAACCTTATATATATATATATATATATATATATATATATATATATATATATATATATATATATATATATATATATATATATATATATAGTGATAATAAGTTTGAATATAATATATCTATTATTTTATATATCAAGTCATATACACACACAAATTTTATACTAAAGACGTTACTACGCAAACTCGTGTGGACTAAGTGTATTTAATTTTTTATTTTATTTTTTTTTAATTTACGATTACACCGTTTAAGATTTTATCTTAAGAGTGTAGTATTTGGATTATAGTGTTAAGATATAATATTAGAATTAGATTCAAAACTAAAATGGCAAGCCAATGGGAAATTCGAGAAAACGTCGATTGTACACAGTCTTCCTTTGCTTTACAAGAAATTATCTTGCTTTGAAAGAAATTATTTTCGAGACTCGAAGATGTGATTTCTAGATCATATGGTAGCAACTTTACCGTTGCGCCAAAACTCCCCTTCAATTAGATTCAAAACTAAACAATATAAATAATTTTAATTGCAATTCAATATGAATTGATTCAAATTGTTCAAACTTTAATTCAAACATAATTAAAATTTCAAATTTGGTTTGAGTTCTTCGTGCCTTAATTTGAACATATTAAATTTAAAATTATATAAAAATTAATGTCACGCTCCAAGAGAATCGTTGGTCCAATATAAATCAGAATACATGACCGGGAAACTGCTTGCAAGTACCAATATCAAACCCGTCTGTGGGGTATGAAGGTCATAAACCCCCGAACCTGAAAGGTCACCAGACTATATGCAAATAAAATACCTCTTGTATATCCATATCATTCAAATGCAACAAATAACTCAAATAAGTGCAACAAACACAAACCAATGCAATCTATGTAATTATGCACATGATGCAATGACATAGTCACCCCCTGATGCCAGTCAGCCACTGTCACTTGTCATGGGGGAGGTCGAGTGGGTAAAGTTATAACAACTATACACATTCTGTCATCACTGTTCCGGAGTGACCCAGTGGACAGGATATTGGCGACAATGTAGTTAAAATCAGGATTTTAACTTGAATCGGAAGAAGTACTTAAAATCGTAAATCTTAAAATCGTAAATTGTATCGTAAAATTTCACAAATTCCTATATATATGTATATAAAATTATAAAGTCATAAATATGCATGTAAAATAATATAAATAATAAAAAAACTTTTAAATCACTAAACAAACTTAAATAAACTTATATTAATAATCAATATTACATAGAAATGTCATTCCTAAGCCATAAAATAGTAAAAAAAAACATAATAACTTCAATTAGAAATGTACAAATATACAACACACCGCGTTTTTAACAACTTACAAGTTACAAACTAGCAAATAACAATACATACAAATACAATACAACTTAAACATAACTAAATAGTGATATTCTAATTATAGAATCTAGATGTCTAATCTATAAATCTATAAAATGCGACACATTAAAATCATAAGATTCCACCATTTGATCTTCATTTTCCTCTCCAACAGCTTCATCATCAAAATCCTCCATATCACCATCACCAACAACATTCTCTCCAACTTGGCCTTGAACCAAGTTGTCATCTTTATTTGGAACATCCAAATCCAAGTTGTCCACATCCAAACCTTCAATCCCAAAGTTTCCATCACCATCACCGATTTCCAAAATCCACTCATTATCAAATAAAACATCATCAAGATCTAGCTCACGAGCTCTCCTACTTTGCTTCGCTTTGGCCAATTTTGAATTAGCCATAACAAAAATAACATCATTCATTATTTTTTGCTTCAAGTGGTTTCTTTTTTTGGCGTGGACCTAAAAACAAATAAATACAATTAAGATGAGAAGCCAATAGATTAGTTGGTAAGTTTAAAAGTGGATTACAATTCCTATTCATTTTTTCAGATTTTGAAAATCTTATCATCTCGAAGGCACTCTAGTTACGCTCACATCCAGAGGAACTACATGTCAAGTTTAACATGCGAATGGAAAATCTCTACATTTTCAGATGTTCATCTCCATAAGTCACCCGCCAATCTGTTGGACTCTTCTTATCAACTGTTGCCCTAGCTAAGGCACAACCAAAAAGCTTCACTCTATTCACCATCCTTGCCATACAATCAAATAGTCCCCGTTTGACTTCAAGATCCACCTTAAGTTTAGAACTATAGTGCAACTGAGAGTTGAGAACATGTCCCGCAGCATGCAAAGGCCTATGTGTTGGGACCTTGACATACGGCTAGAGGGGGGTCAATAGCCGATCACCCCCTTCGATCGCGGTTTTCTTCCTACACGTTGCTAGTGCGCAAGCGGAATAACAAATAACAAATCTAACAACTAAGAAGACAAACCGATTTACGTGGTTCGGAGATAAACCTCCTACTCCACGGCTGTCCGTAAGATGGATGATCCCGATCCGTCGGTGGATGAGTCCCCGGAAGACCTCCGGTTAGCTCTTGTCGCTCTTTGTGGGTGGAGAAACCTCGCCACAAACTCTTGACAACTTCTGAGCACTTGTAGCCTACTAACAAGCTTTACCCAAGCTTATTTCGCCAACTCTTTCGCAGCAAAACCGAGCTCTCTTAAATAGAGCTCATAGCTGAAAAGACTGTTACCAGTCGACTAGTTCACCTTGGATTCGAACGTTACTGCCCAACGTTCGAATTCCATCCGACACCAGTCGACTACACTTAAGATCATTCGACTGATCTTTCTGTGCACTTCATCAGTCGACTGATCCACCCCTAAACCTAGGGTTTCCCTTCCCGAGTACAATTCTCTCAGCACTCGGACCCTCACGACTCAACTGACTCTTCTTCCAACAACCTCGACCTGTTGTCTTCAAGCCTTCTTCGACTTTGGCTCTCATCCCTCGGATGCATATGAACCTGCGGCTCGTCCTCATATCATCCTTCGCGTATGTCTCGAAGTGCGCTTCCCTCGGCTCATCGTTCCTGCTTCCAGCAGCCTCGACCTGTTGCCTTCAAGCTTTCTTCGACTTCGGTTCTCATCCCTCGGATGCATACGAACATGCATGGAGAAATTATGCATGGGTAAATAATTTTCATTATTTCTAACATGCATGGAGAAGTTTAAATTTGAATTACATTTAAACTTAAAGTTAGGGATTACCTCCCTTACCCTTGTAGCTCCTCCTCGATGTGAGCTTTTCTTCTTCTCCTTCTTCTCCCATTTTCTCAAACGCTCTAATTTCTTGAATTCTCCTTTCCTTGAGCATTTGGTGTGGTAGTGTCCTAGCTCACCATACGTGAAGCACCTTATATGCTTCTGCTCCTTCTTTTCCCTACAACCCATGTTAGAATTTAAAGAAATTGACTTGCGTTTAGGATTTACCTCCTTTTTCTTACCCTTTGGACACTTGTCCTTATAGTGTCCCTTTTCATTACACCCAAAGCAAATAATATGATCCTTTGACTTTGCTTTGGTGGAGGTAGAAGATTTTTCTTGTTCCGGTATTGAGGATGGTGTCTCCTCCCCATCAATCCTTGAAATGGAGACTTCTTCTTCCCCCTTTGATGAAGTGGATGAATCTTTTTCTTCTTTCTCCTTCTCTTCGGATGTTGAGCTTCTTTCCTCATCCGATCGGTCCTTCTCGTCTTCTTGGACCATTAAGCTCATTTCCTTGGACTCTTCTACTACTTGAGCTTGTGTAGGTTTTGATGTAAAGCTATCATCTTGCTCCATAGCTCGTGAGCATTTTTGTATTGACCTACACCACTAATTATATCACTAGACAAAATATCAAGTAATATTGAAATTACCTTTTCGTTTGCCTTTGATTGGGTTTGTTGCTCCTTAGTCCAATATTTTGGTCGGAGCTTCTTCCCATGCTTATCTTTCGGGGCTTCAAATGGATATTTTAGTGCGATCATTAAATCCCAATCCATGTTGAACCATAGCTCTATCTGCATCCTCCAATAATTGAAACTCTTTCGGTCGTAAGGAGGTGGAACGTTGATGTCGTCCCCTAAGCGTTCTTCACGCGTCATTTCCTCTAGCCTTTTGCTCTCTCGACGGTTAGTTTGTAGACGAGCGAACCGTGCTCTGATACCACTTGTTGGGACCTTGACGTACGGCTAGAGGGGGGTGAATAGTTGATCACCCACTTCGATCGCGGTTTTCTTCCTACACGTTGTTAGTGCGCAAACAGAATAACAAATAACAAATCTAACAACTAAAAAGACAAACCGATTTACGTGGTTCGGAGATAAGTCTCCTACTCCATGGCTGCCCGTAAGGTGGACGATCCCGATCCGTCAGTGGATGAGTCCCCGGAAGACCTCCGGCTAGCTCTTGTCGCTCCTTGTGGGTGGAGAATCCTAGCCACAAACTCTTGACAACTTCTGAGCACTTGTAGGCTACTAACAAGCTTTACCCAAGCTTATTTCACCAACTCGTTCCCAGCAAAACCGAGCTCTCTTAAATAGAGCTCATAGCTAAAAAGACTGTTACCAGTCGACTGGTTCAAGCACAATCGACTGGTCCACATTGGATTCGAACGTTATAGTCCAACATTCGAATTCCATCCAACACCAGCCGACTGCACCTAAGATCAGTCGACTAATCTTTCTGTGCACTTCATCAGTCGACTGATCCAAGCATCAGTCGACTGGTCCACCCCTAAACCTAGGGTTTCCCTTCCCGAGTACAATTCTTTCAACATTGGGACCCTCACGACTCAGCTGACCCTTCTTCTAGCAGCCTCGACCTGTTGCCTTCAAGCCTTCTTCGACTTTGGCTCTTGTCCCTTGGATGCATACAAACCCACGACTCGTCCTCATGACATCCTTCGCGTATGCCTCGAAGTGTGATTCCCTTGGCTCATTGTTCATGCTTCCAGCAGCCTCAACCTGTTGCCTTCAAGTCTTCTTTGACTTCGGCTCTCGTCCCTCAGATGCATACAAATCCGTGGCTCATCCTCATGTTATCCTTCGCGTATGCCTCGAAGTGTGCTTCCCTCAGCTCATCGTTCCTGCTTTGTCCACTGTCCCTCGGATGCATACAAGCCCACGGCTCGTCTCCTCATGTCATCCTTCACCGGACCCGAAACCATCCAGCTAAGTCTATGTGTATCCTGCAAACTTGCACACTCACATATACATATCAAATACAAGGGTGAACCTAACTTAAACCCTTTGCCCAAACATCAAAACACATGGTTTCTCCGAACCATCGATTGCCCCAACACTATAGAGTTGTTTGCCCCATCTTTTATCAATGATGTTCCATAGAGATAAATAACTAAGAATAGAATGATTTGAATTAGTTTTTCTAACAAAATATCAAAGATCATAAGATTTCAATTAAACTAAAAATGATAGTTGATATTTGACAATTACCAACTTATCATTTCTTGATACCATTAAAAGCACCTTGAATTTTCCCTTTAGCATTGTCCATTGCCTCATAGATGTAGCCCATAGCTGTCTTCTCATCTGAATCCACTAAACGAAGAACTCTAATTAAAGGATATGCACCCTTCAAACAAATTAGAATATCTTTTCCAAAACTCCTTATCCAAAACCACATCCTCTATAAATCTCCCATCACTTGCCCTAGCAAATTTGCTAGTCTTCCATTCATTAGAAGTGAACATTCTTATCAAAGCTCCCTTGTTTTCGTGAAGGCATCCCAAGGTTAAATAAGATGTGACAAAGCGAGTGATGCACAGTCTCACCAAATCTCTTTCTTTTGTGAAGTGTTGTAACAAAGAAATGAGTGAAGTTCTTGAATAAATATAGGTTGTGATCATTTTCTCCTTTGAAATTGTGTCTTCATGAATGAGTATCTTTTTTCAAAGTCTTCCAACATCAAATCAATGCAATGCGATACACAAGGAGTCCAATATAATTTCTTCCATTTCTCCATTAACATTTCTCAAGTAGCTTTATAATTTGCTGTATTGTCTATCACAACTTGAATTACATTTTCATCACCAACTTCTTCCACAACTTCATCAAGCATATCAAAGATTTTTTTCTACTATTTTAGATATGTAGGATGTATCTATAGACTTCAAAAACATCATTCCTTTTAAGAAATTCAATATTGTCCTCTTACTCTTATCAATCCATCGGTCAACCATTATGGCGTAGCTAAATTGCTTCAAAAATGCCTTATGTTCTTCAATCATGTCCATTGTTAACTTCACTTCTTGCTTCAAATACTTCACTCTAATATCATAATAGGATGGTGGCTTAAACCCCTGGCCATGTTGTGGAATTAAGACGCATAATATGAAATTTTTCACTTCTTACCACATTAAATGGTATGACATTATTGTAGAAAAACCTTGCAATTGCTCGACATGCATCCTTTCTTATACTTTTCTTAAATATGTTATTCATTATGGATTAGACTCCCCTTCTCTTAAAAATGTTTCTAACTGTAGGGTCAACATTCTCAACATCCATTTCATTAGCTTTTCTTTTTCCAACAGTTTTCGTAGAATCCTCAGTCAAATCTGATTTTTTAAGCAATTTTATTTGTAAATTGATAATTGATCACAATCTCCAACATCTCCTTATTCACATCTTCAGGAACTTTGCATGCTTCATCATTTAGATTTGTTTCAGCTAAATGATGCTTCAGCTGACAAACACCTCCTGTTACTATCTTCTGACTAAATTTATATTGAATCTTTATAGTACTACTTTCAACTGAAATCCAATACATTCATCCCATATCACTCCTACTTCCACGAGCAGTCTGATAAGCCAATTTAAAAGTCACACTTGCAGAGCAAGTAGCACTAGAGTTGTCTGGCCTAGTACTACCACTAAGTGTGACACCACTTGAGCTTTGGCCACTCTATCAGTGGCATTGTTGCGAGGGCATCAGCAATGGTACATTGTGCAATACTCATCCTTCTTCAACAACGCATATGCTTCACATGGCATTTACGCCAATGCTTTAACATTTAATATGTACACCCAAAGTTGCATTTCTTGGATACTGCTAGTTTTTTTTTTTGGTCAGGGAATTTGACGCATGGAGATGGAGTTCAGCTGCCTCAGTCGCTCGCGTAAGCAAGATCCCATCTCGTTGTTCGCCGGATTCTCCGCGAAGACGACGTGGTACGCCGCCACGCACGCCTGAGGCCAAGCCATGGCGATCCGTGTCTGTTTCCACAAAATTTAGACATGGTTAATTATATAGAACCTATCCTATATATCCTATCCAACACAGCAATCGAGTACGTAGTTACCATGAAGTAGCCAACGAAGAAGGCGTAGGCCGTGGCGTCCGCGACATGGCCCTTGTGCGAGACGAGCACCCACGCCCCCGCTGCCACGGCGGCCACGCTGCCGCTAGCCACGCCGCAGAGGAAGCAGAATGCCCCCGTCAGATCAAGCTCGATCAGCCTCTCCATCCCCTGCTTCGCGAACAGCTCCCACACTTCCACCGACGACCGCCCGAGTCCCTTCCCCTGCGCCCCTACGTACACCAGCCCCCAGCGGTTGCCCAGCGCCACCATCCGCTCCGCCACTCCGTCGAAGCAGATGGTGCACGAGAACAGGAACTCGTCGGAGTCGCGCACCACCTGCCCCATAGTCTGGGACGCTCCCCGCGCCAACGCGGCCGCCGGTACCACGGCCGCGCCGTATAGCACCTCCCCGAGAACGAGCCTCGCGGCGGCGGTGTCGAAGATGGTGGCCGTGGGCTGCGGCTCCGCCCCCGACGCGAGCCGCGCGTAGGCTGTCTGCGCCACCGCCACGTGGACAGTGTACCTGAGAGCCTGCATCGTCCATGCCAGATTCAGGAGCAGCAGTACCGCGTAGAGCGGGACGAACCGCGAGGCGGAGGCCGCGGCGCCGCCGGCGCCCAGCGTCCAGAAAAAGAAGTAGAGTACTCCGGCGAGTAGCGCGACCCCCAGGTACTTCGCCAGAGCGAGAGTTGGCCGGACGGCGGCTCCGGCCGCGGAGAGTACCTCCTCGGCGTGGCGAAGGCGGCGGGTGATCCAGCAACAGTAGAGAGAAAGCACGAGAGCGAGGACGAGGAAGAGCACGGCGACGGCCAGGCTGTACCCGTTTTCGTCGACGAGGAGGAGCACGGCGACTGCGCATGAGAGGATGGGGGCGAGCCAGAGGGCGGCGCGGAGGGCTTTAGTAGGGTGGCGAAGCGCGACTAGGAGCCAGAGGACGGCGAAAGGGACGGAGGCGGCGGCGGAGGTGAGGAGAGGCGGGAACCAGTAGGCCTGGTGGAAGGACGGATGCCGGGAGGGGAGGCCGCGGGCGGCTAAGTAGATGATTAGAATGACGGCGGCGAGGAGGTGGGTAAAGAAGAGGACGGTGGCGAGTCTGCCGGCGAAGCTGCCGACCGTTCTCGATCTATAGTTGAATTGAACTGCATCAATCTTCAAAATTGCTACAAATTAAATTGGTTTCTCAAGAAAATGTAGGATAAATCATTTGTAGATCATCTTGAAATCAATTAGGAAGATTTGCTCGCGAAAAAAGAACAATTGATTTTCTTTCACCAATCAATCGATGCAACGCCCACAAATCCATAAAGTCGAGATCTTCAGTAAACGATTGAAAAGGGAATTGTCAGAACAAAACCTAACCAATCCAAATAGACAACGCACGCGAACAGAGAAGTGCCCAATTAGAGAATTAACAAAAAACACGACTCCATGAAACAAGAACAGATACATCAACAAATAGTAATAACCATGTGAAATACAAAAAACCAACAACAACAATAAATTGGACAAAACAATTATTCGAGTTCCTCACCCGCGTCGTCGTCGGCGCAATCTGATTGAATCGCGTGATGGAATTAAACCTACCGTCCTCCCTCGAACCCGTCTCCTCGTCAGTAGAAATCTCGACGATGCTGCTCTCCATCTTTCTCTCTTCTTCACTACTCCTCGCTCGCTGCTTGCTTGGCCCTCTTTCTTGTATGCTTCATCTCTCGGCGTGTTCGTACCAGGCGTGGACTCGCCGAGTCAAACTCACAATTACGGTGAACTCACCTCTTACGAAATTAAACGATGTGTTTCCGGCATCAACTAACAACATGTTTATATATAAACATAGATTAAAATTTTAATTTATAAAAAGGAAAGAATTTATTTTTTAAAATTCTAAATAAATTCGTCATCTTAAAATTCCTAAAAATATATATATTATAAATACAAAAAATACATTAAATTTCAAAAAATAATCATAAATAAATAAATAAAAATCCTCCATATCACTGTAGAGGTGATCGAGACTACGCCTACCGCAACCAGGGAGACTGCGACAGGTTAGCAGAGAGGCCACGACAGCCAGGCCTTTGCCGCACCCCATTTTTATCTTCCAATTTACCTTGCCCTACCCTTCAACGTACCCTTCTCGCCACTGGTCCGCAGCAACGTGGCCACTGTGGCTCCCGAAGTCCATGCGTTGCGGGAAAGTACTAACATTTTCCCGGGAAAAAGGGACCTACTCAGCCATTGCTTGGGGCCCACGTTTCACGTCGCTCGTTTACTTGGAAGGCATGGAAATGGGAGATGAACTGGAAATGTTGGGTTTAACCAACTAATTATCGAAGCTTTGATTAATACGCTTTGATTTGATAAGGAAGTTGCGTGCTTGACACAATTATACGCGTTATAAAGGAGCGACTACTTGTCAAGTGGACACGTTAGCCAGCCACTTGAGCGCTTAAATCTTAAATAAATCAAAATAATATTTTTCTCACAAATTATTAATTTCGTGTAATATTATCTTTAAAGTGAATTAGCTTCTTCAATTGCCTTTATACATTCAATTAGCAATTATAATAAAAGTAAACAAGTCTTTAATCTTTTTAATCATTATATTTCCAACGGAATTTTGATTTAAACTTCTAATAAATTTATGCATAATTATACTCAATCAATACTATTTACCTTCCTGTACATATGTTTACAACACTAGTACCAGCACACAAGCATGCAATAATAAGATCATTCATTGGTCGTTACCAAAATATGTAACTAATCGCCACGATAAGTAACAACAGTTACACGTCGAATGATTTTGATGGGCTTCAAGCTACGCACTCTGAGGTTCTGTATATTTCATCGACATGCGCCGCGGGAACATATAAGACATTCATCAGAGAGCTGTGGGTTCGTCCATAGAACAGATACACAACAACTCCGAGCAATAACCAGAGCGAGACTCGAAACCATGTGCCAGCACTGATACCAAAAGACAATCAAAGTATGTGGTTAGTGAATTGTTATGACGATAACCATTTTGAATCTTCGATTTTCATGGCATTTGAAAAACTCCTATGAAAGAAGTCAGGGAGATAACTCACCCGAGATTTACCAGAAGATAGGCATTGATAAGAATGCAACAAGCGGGGAGAAATGGGACGAAGGGGCAAATGAAACCTGAAAAGCATCGGTCTTTTCGTTACTAAGATACCGCCGAAAATGTTAGAACTCGCGGCATTTTGAAAGGAATGACAATATACAGTACCTCCAGTGTGCCCGAAATTATGGCGAGCATCATCTTGATCTATCCAGGACAACACAAACAGACCACCCAAAAGAAGCAAACCTCCGATAGAGCATGTCATATAGCGTAGGACACTGTCAAGAAACATTAATTCGAAGAACATCAGCAGGATCTGAAAAATGAAGTTCAATATCAAACATCAAATGTTGAAGAAAAAGAATCCTGGAAACTTTCAAGGTAATTAATCGCCCTTGTCCATTCTCAGCATTATGCATGAATCAACTATCAATTTGATGTTTCATCAATGAAGATCCAGAGCAAACGCCCGTAGAGGAGAGAAAACATTATCATATTTGATGTGTTTCTCTATTATTTATAAAGTTGGAGGTGGCAGTAAGAACAGCGTGAACGAATGTACCATATGAAAGTCATTTTATGAACAAATGTACCATATGAAAGTAATTTTATGATTCTTAAAGGTTGCAAGTAATTCATCTCAGGGCATGGAAGACACCAAAGATCGCAAAATTCAATAGCGCGGCTGGTACATATATGCAGCTGACAAGGAAATATTCACTCAATGTTGGGAAAACCTACTTGGGCAAAAATGAATAAGAAGCTGATGTAGTGAGGATGAGCACTCCAACACAAATAGAAGATATGCTCCAAGCTGCTTTCTGACGCCTATTTTGGTTGCTCAAATTCTCTGCAAAGATCAACTGATATATTGATGACTTTGAACACAATGGCTACAAGAAACTGATATTTGCATTTTGGTGCTCATAACACACCGATACACCTAGTGAGTGACATAGGAAATCTCCATTCAGTAAACAAGAGAGAAGTGTTCGACCCACATTGAGAGGATTGATTTTAGCTGTAGATACCTTTCTTAAGTTCCTTCACAATGAGAGGAGAGTCAGCTGATTCCTTAGAAATTGCTGGGGATGTGACATCATCATTGCTTTGATTACTGCTATAGCGAAAAGAAACTGATTCGATTGATTCCCGGAGAGACGATGGCAGTGGGACCTCATGTGGAGGAACATATCGCAGTATCAAAATTGAAACTGCAACTATGGTAAATGCAAGAAGTGTGCCAACGCTGACCTATATGTTAAGAGACAATGAAAATAGATGGTATACTGCAGCTTTTCTTTGTTTATTCATCAGGATGAATTGACTACAAAAGAAGTATGCTCAATCTTCAAAGAAAACATTAGATCCTTAAGTTATTTTACCATTCCAGCCAGTTGTGAAACGTCCATAAAGAATGCTAGGGACGCTGCGAAAATTCCAGTTATAATGGTGCTCTTGACAGGAACTTGTGTGCACTTATTAACGTCAGAAAAAAATGATGGCAGCAATCCATCTCTAGCCATTGCCATCAGGATTCTAGGCTGGCAGAAGAAGCAAACAAATACAAACATTAATAAACTGCATTATCACAACTTCACAAGTAATCATCTACACATAGTTAAATGAAACAATCACAAATAATTATCTTGTAGGTAATTGGTGAACACACAAAATGAAACCAATCTTGTAGCAAGGCTATTCAAAACACAATCTCTTATTGTGGCATATTTTAACAGTCTCAGGTTCTTGATCTTGCTGATGTTGTTAGATATTTGCTCAAAAGAAGCATGGTAAGGTACCTTGATTCATGGTTGAGTGACATTACTGTAGTTATTAAAAGAAAATTTGCAAGTAACGTGCTACTCAGAGAAAAATCATGTGGTCATAAGGTTTATGACTATTGCAAGTTTAACAATGAAACTATTAAGATAAACAACCAAGGCCAACACTTTCCTTGTTATCAACAAGGACCAGCTGCCCCCACAGACTGACGCAATTGGTTCATGCAAGTGTGTTGCTGCCAATAAGCCTGGGTCCCTCCCTCTCTCTTTCCTCGTGATTTACCTCCCTTCCCTTCTAGACAACAAAGGGCCACCCTGAAGAGGCCGCCAAGGTAACGGTTTCACCTTTTGCTACCAACAAGGAACAACTTACCTAGTAAACACAAGACATATTTTGATACATTGTACCAAAGCAGTTTCACACAATTAGTTTTCATTTTTCATCATATTTGCATTGACAAAAATAATCATTTTTACAGGTGTGCACTGACTGTTTGCAGACAGGATCTAGGTAAATTTGAATTACAACATTCCCTCACAATAACATAAAGAGCAAAATAATCATAAATGGTGAGAAATCTGCTGAAAGTGAGGAAAATGCATCAGGATTTATTCACTTATGCTGTACCTGTGGGATAAGCGAACCCAACAAAGATGAGCATAGTGCAAGAACTGCACCTGAAGTGATTATGTACCTGTCATCATGATGCCAAAAGAAGAATTAGAAAAGGAACAAGAATGCAAGAACTCAGATGCATAGGCAACCTACTTACACTGCCCAGTGAACATCATTCCGGGTAAATGCAGATGATATCGGAGTGTCAGGGTCCATAGCAAAATATGGAACCAAGCCAACAGCCACAGCAGAGACTGCCATATACAATAAGCAACATACGGACAAAGAAGTTGCTATTCCTAATGGCAAATCTCTTTGAGGATGCTTAACCTGCAATTGTCGTCACAGTCACCAATCTTGTAATCCTTGTGAAAAATTCTTTTAAGCAGCAGCAGCAGCTGGCTTAGCATCATTTGAAGCAAAATAAATAAATAAAATCTAACCTCCTCGGCAGTGCTGGCAACATTATCAAACCCTATGTATGAAAAGAAAACAGTTGCTGAACCAGCAAGAACTCCATTTACCCCGTAAGGAAAATATCTGAAAGATTAGAGTACACAATGATCAAGTTCCAAGAAACAATCTAATCCTTCTATGGAATTTTGAGTCACACAATTACCCGCCAGCGACAGTATAGCCAACCCATCCAGTCTGAAAGGCAATATACCCACCGGCAATAATAACAAATAATAAGACACAAACATTTAGTGCTGTGACAATTACCTGTACGAGCACACTCTGCGTGATAAAACAACTAATGTCAAAAAATGTAACAAGCAATCAACTTTGGTGTGAAAAACTTCGCACTTGGTGGCATACCTCCTTTATTCCTAAACAGAGTAATCCAGTTACAACCAGGACAAGAACAGCAGCACACGGATCCACAACAATATCAAGACCTGGAACATAAATGCGTTCTAAATATATAGGCAGACTATCTGGTCCTCCAAAAACTAATTCCTGAGATCAATTTCAAGTGTCAATATACAATCTTGTTAGATTACTATCATTTAGTCGATGTTCCAATAACTTCAGTTGAAGATCATATCACCCATTGTTTGTATTTCAGTACAAGAATGGATAATACAAAAAAAAAAACATAGTCAATAACTTCCCATCTAATTCCAAAGCAAATGAGATCAACAACAATTTTTCCATGTTATGCATTCTGCTAGGTCTACAATCACTAGACAGATTTTGGGAGTTAGATGAAGAAAGGAAATTAAATTTCTAATTTCAATTGCAAAGCATAAGACAAGAATTCATTTAAAAAGAAAGAGATTTCTGATTTTTCACAATCTTGACAAGCAATATGATGTGCACATTAGTATCAATTTTTCAAGAAAAACACCTAAAAAATTGTTAATCTCATTAGATGTGAAATAACAAGGTCAAAGGACGAATCCAGATAGGAAAAAGTAAATAAATAGCAAAAGATAAGAGTCAAGACCAAAAACTTGAACACAATGTATCCACGAAAAAGTTCCAACTCATGAAGCAGGAAAGCACAAAGTGCAACTTGCTCAAGAAAAAAGTGGCACAATTACTACCAGCAGATATAACAAGTTATAAGAAAATTTAGAAGATTGATAGGAAATCATCTGAATTTTGCTAAAAGTGCATTGCTAACAATAAACAATCGTTCATCGTGGAAATTTCAAACTCTCAAGTTTTCAATCCAACATACTAACACCAGATTCCCAACACTCATACAAGTAACAAGTGCAATATAATGTTCCAGAATATGAATACAAAAGAATTACCAAGTACCAAAAACAAGCAATGATGTACAAAAAGGTCTTGAAGGATGTGTTTAATTCAGAAAATGATAGATCAACCATTATATATGAGTAAACTACATACGTAGAAGTCCCGAGACACTAACCAAATTTGGAGTTATACCACGTGCAACAGCTGACCCTCCAATTGTATATTCAAGAATTAAAGCCCAGCCAATAATCCAAGCAACCCTGACAAAGACAACAAACTTAGAAATAACTAACTTATATTTAGTGAAATAATTGCTCAACATAATAAAGACATATATAGTCTCAATTATTTGGGCCCAGAAATATGGATATTATTATGTCACAAGTGTAATTGATTTTACATAGTTCTACAGTTCGTTATATATGGTCATTTATCTCGATCAGTAATACGGCCTACATTTTTCAATAAAACTAGTTTTTCTGATACGATCTTAATATTGTACATTGGAATGGTTTGTCATTTAATAACAACACTAACCGCCTAACATTCATAATGGTTACCCTTCTCCGACACAGATGTATGAATAGTGATAGGCGCTTCCTGCAGAAGGGCATCGACTTGCAAGCTCAGCATAGCAGAAAGCTGAAAGAGCAGCTGCTATCCCAGCTATCAGAAAAGAGATGGTGAGTGCTGGCCCAGTATGCTCTCTGGCAACAGTTCCAACAAGAACATAAACTCCAGCACCTATTGTTGAACCAACACCTATAAAGAAAGGAAGAGAAATATTGTCAAATCGAAAAATTCTTCTAAAATTTAGACAAAAACAAGTTTTCCAGAACCATAGAATTAACTTAATATCCAACAATGAAGCTATGAAAGGTAACCATGAAAATATTGTCGGCGACTTGCAAACTATTATAAAGAAGATGCTTAAGGCAACAAGTATAACCATTGACTGTACTATGCGAGGTAAGAGGAAAAATGCAAGTTAAAGTAGTAAATTGATGTACAACCAAGAAAATAGAGCAAAGCACCAGAATTCATGCAAATTAAAATCCTTTGCCTTCTCAACCAACACAAAGACTTAGAGACTCGAGGAAAATGCAAGTTAAAGTAGTAAATTGATGTACAACCAAAAAAATAGAGCAAAGCCCCAGAATTCATGCAAATTTAAATCCTTTGCCTTCTCAACCAACACAAAGACTTAGAGACTCGAGCTAATAATGCGCATTTGAATTTGCCTTTGGTAAAAATAGCTACCCAGTCGATAAATTGACCAAAGTGCTAGAATACGCTGAAAATCTAAGGGGGTGTTTGGTTTGCTCCATTTTCTATTTTCATTTTCCAGAAAACCGCATTTTCTACAGAAAATGAAAATAGAAAACACGCCTACCAAACGCCCCCTAAACCTTTTACCTTTTAAACTAACCTAAATAATGCGTATGTGTGTGTTAAATATCTTTGACGAGAAGAAAATTGAGTTAATTGATAAAATTCACCAAATTCTAATTTTTAAAATTTCTTAGACTATCACGAAGGCTACAACTTTACTCAAAACACGTGTTTAAAAATTTGTGTACTCCTGACAAAACCAAGCCAATTTACCCATCAGCTTCGTGCTTCACTTGAAGATGAACGAACCGATGATAAATTCACCAACTGCAGCAAAGATGACCATTTTCCTTCCCGACTAACGAAAAACATAAGGGGGAAAAAAGCATCTCTATAAAATAATAGCCGAAAGTGAAAAAGTATGGCGTATTACCCAAAGAGCGAGAAGAAACTGGACAAAACCCGACAGCAGCACCGCGTAGATCAGGACTAAATATCTAACTCGAAAGTCATAAGAAGAACAGGAACCAACATACAAGATGAGAACTTGAACAAATCGACGGCACTACCTATGGCCACAAGCTGCGGAACTGACAACGCCTTAGCGAGCTGGTGACCTCCGTCCGACCACGCGCGCTTAGAATCCACCTGCTTGCGCCTCGTCAGGAACCGTAACCCCACACGGACGCCGCCTCTCTCCTTCCCCATCCCCTCCTCGAACCTCATCACAAGCGAACACAAAAATATAACAAAAAGACGGCTTTATCGATTAATCGATGTCAAATTCCTCGGTCGCAACAAAGACTGGGTTTTTGCCTCTTGTTAAGCGAATAAACGGAGAACGGGGAGAACAAGGAGGAGAAGACGAACACTTCTCCCCTGTTTCTTAATCCCTTCTCTTCTTCTTCCTCCTCGGCTCCTTCTCCCCACTACTCCTCCTTCGCACTTCTTCCGTGCAAGCAAGAATCCCTGGCTTTCACCTATAAAATAAAAAAGAATCTCTGGCTCTCCTTATTCCTCCTCGCCTCATTCCCTAGTTTCACAAGTGCGTTTTCGAGGGGGCAAGAATGACCGGCCCCATAATTTATTGATTTTTTTATCTCTTATACTTAAAGATATTATTTATTCATTTTATAACTAGATAACAAAAGACGAATAACCCACGGCATCATCAATCTGTCATAAAATTAATTCGAAAAAAATAAATTACAAGACCACTAACTTAGATATTATAATTAACGTATAAACAAAATAAATATGACAATACTTATATATTAATCATCAATTTATTTTATAAATACTATTCATTTTATAACTAAGAAAATAAATGAGCAGCCTGGATGAAGACAAACATTAGATTGATGTCTAAAAAAATTATTAAAAATTAAAATAGCGCCCTCTTAAAAATAGCGCCCTCTCGAAAATATCCTGGATTCAATATTATCATAAAAACTATCCACTATTTTTACTATGTATAAAAGCTAGGGCGTTTGGTTTGCATTTTTCAATCTATTTTTCGTTTTTATTTTCTGTAAAAAATATGATTTTCTGGAAAACATGTTTGATTTATATTTTTCTAACTTTATTTTCTAAAAAAAAATATAGCGTTTTCTGAAAAAACTGAAGAATGAAAAAAAGTCATTTTCCAGAAAATTAGATACGAGCATATCCATAATTAATCATTATCTTACATATCCATAATTCGATCCCCAACTACGACATATTTTTTAAAAAAAAATTCTCGAAATAAGATACGAGCCCTGGAATGCTGGACTTTTATATCACCATAAATATTTTTTTATTTTTCCTGATGATCGATGAAAAATTTCTATAGGATCGGACCGTTATAAAAATCATTTGTTAACTTTTACCAATTTGATTATAATTAAATTATATTTATTTAAAATGTGATAAAATCTTTATCGTTTGATTTACTTATTAAAATATTATTTTAATTTTTTTAAAAAACAATATAATATAAATAAGTTGAGAATCTATAATTTTTATAGATCGAATGATCGAATAATATATTATATAAGTAAATAAATAAAATTTATATATTATAGAAGTTAGATGTTAATTTTTATAATTATAGAAGTTAATTGTTAAATTTTATACAGTGGAATGATAAAGATATTTTGGACCGATCATTTTAAAAAGAGGCGCAGAAAAAGTCTTATTTAACTTTAATAAAAAAACTTAAGGTGCACATCTCATGAAACCATAGATGATGAACGCTATTTTTACCCTTCAATAATTATAAAATCGACAATTTACCAAAGGACGTATCTAAGAATTAGAAATTATCAAAAGATGTACCATGATTTCATTTTCACCAAAGGGCGCACTCATTTTAGTGAACTTCCTCTTATACCACTCCTGCTAACTACTATTTTTCTCTTTCTCTCTCAGTAACAAATTTTAAGACGTCTGCACATGCTTTTTCAGACTTTTATTTTGAAATAATATATTATGGAATCGTCGCTAAACTAAAAAACGTAAGATAAAAATTGAAAAAATATTTCAGATTAAAAATATCTCATCCAATGTGATTTACAAATATAAATAAATGATTTTTTATATTTGATTAATAGAAATTAATATATTAAATAATATTTAATAAATATATTAATAAATAAAAAAAATTGAAATCAACATATTTCAGGCAGCGTGGGCCTGAAATAAAAATATTTCAGGCCCAGCGTGTGCCTGAAATCTTTTGATTCAGGCCGGACGCGGACTCAAATTTTTTTTTCTATTTTAAAAATATATTAATATATAAAAAAAACCTATCAAAACACGTAATTTCATATTAAAACGCAGGGTCTGAAGTCACGCTAGGAGGGCCTGAACACAGATGTGTTTAGGCCCTCCAGGCCTCAGGAATGTTCATGCCCTCTTTGGGCCTGAACAATCTTAGATAAATATAAATAAATTAAATCAAAATATAAATAGTTCTAGCTAGAGTTGAGCTAGGAGATGATATTTTTGGTGCCTAAACTTCTAATGATTATAAATTATGTTGCAATAGGAGATTTTTAGGTCTATCAGTGGGTTTTCACCAAAACTCACTGATGGACCTAGGATATTTGGATTTCTCAAAATTCAATATCAATAGTTAGAGTTGAGCTAGGAGATGGTATTTTTGGTGTCCAAACTTCTAATGATTATAAATTATGTTACAATAGGAGATTTTTAGGTCTATCAGTGAGTTTTCATCAAACCCCACTGATGGACCTAGGATATTTGGATTTCTCAAAATCCAATATCAATAGTTAGAGTTGAGCTAGGAGATGGTATTTTTGGTGTCCAAACTTCTAATGATTATAAATCATGTTGCAATGGGAGATTTTTAGGTCTATTAGTGAGTTTTCACCAAAACCCACTGATCGACCTAGGATATTTGGATTTCTCAAAATCCAATATCAATAGTTAGAGTTGAGCTAGGAGATGATATTTTTGGTGTCCAAACTTCTAATGATTATAAATTATGTTGCAATGGGAGATTTTTAGGTCTATCAGTGAGTTTTCACCAAAACTCACTGATGGACCTAGGATATTTGGATTTCTCAAAATCCAATATCAATAGTTAGATTTGAGCTAGGAGATGGTATTTTTGGTAACCAAACTTTTAATAATTATAAATTATATTGCAATAGGAGATTTTTAGGTCTATCAGTGGGTTTCGTTGAAACCTCACTGATGGACCTAGGACACTTGGATTTCTCCATACTTAATATCTCTATTTAGAATTTACTTAGGAGATGTTATTTCTGATGTACAAACTTAGTACCAATAGTTTTCAATTATGTTCTCTAACCGTATCAGTTGACACACAAAGATGTATAAATATGAATGCATTTTGGCCACATGCAGTTAAAAGAAACATCTCTTTCAACATGATTTAAAAAATATAAAGAGATAATTTTTTATATTTGATTAATCTAAATTAATTGAATAAAAAAGCGTCATTTTTATAAAGAGATGTTTCTAAACTAATCTAAATTTTTTATAATTTAATTGAATGAAACATCGTCATTTTTATGTCTTTTTCAGCGATTTTTATTCTGATTTCAGAAATATAAAGAGATGTTTCTTTACGTTTCAAACTTACGTAAAAAAACCTATCATAACATATGATTTCAAGCCGACGCAAGACTTATCAAAGCCGACGCAGGACCCACCGTGGCCCTGAATACAAATGTATTCAGGGCCTCCTTGGGCCTGAATACATCTATATTCAGGCCCTCCTAGCGCGATTTTACCCTACGTTTGAATATGAAATTACGTGTTTTGATAGGTCCTGCGTCGGCTTGAAATCATGTGTTATGATAGGTTTTTTTACGTAAGTCTGAAACGTAAAGAAACATCTCTTTATATTTCTAAAATCACAATAAAAATCACTGAAAAAGATATAAAATGACGTTGTTTCATTCAATTAAATTATAAAAAATTTAGATTAATTTAGAAACATCTCTTTATAAAAATGACGCTTTTTCATTCAATTGATTTAGATTAATCAAATATAAAAAATTATCTCTTTATATTTTTTAAATCATGTTGAAAGAGATGTTTCTTTTAACTGCATGTGGCCAAAATACAGTCATATTTATACATCTTTGTGTGCCAACTGATACGGTTAGAGAACATAACTGAAAACTATTGATACTAAGTTTGTACATCAGAAATAACATCTCCTAAGTAAATCCTAAATAGCACTGTTCTGAAAACCGGACCGGACCAGCCGGTCGGACCGGTTGAACCGAGAATCGGCTAGATTTTCGGTCCGAGTTGACTCTGAAAATCAACTATTCAAGAACCGGATGCGAACCGTTCTAAACCAGGCGGGAACCGGTGAACCGGACAAACCGGAAAAACCGGTCAAACCGGAAAAACCGGTCAAACCGGCTTGGTTTATTTTATTTTTCATTTTTTGATTTTTTTTCCCTTTTCAGTTTTGCTTTCTTACTGAAAATGAAAATTGAAAAACAAAATATCAAAAATCTAGTTTGCTTTCACCCAAAGTCCCAAACGAACAAATTTGTTGTTTGCTTGCAAGAGAGTCACCGTCGCTAGCCTCTCGCCGCGTCACCCTGCCTCTACCAGCCTCGCCGTGCCACCCTGCCTCTGCTAGCCTCGCCTCGTCGCCGCTAGCCTCGCCCTGTCTCCAGCTTCGTTGCGTCATCGTGCTGGCATATGAAGGCGGCAATATATGACATATTTGGATGTGTAATTTTGCATGTGCTTTACTAGTGTCCCCTTTTTAAGTGTTTATCGGTGAACAAATACTATTGTGGTATAGTTTTCACTTCTAATAAGATTCTTCAATTCGTATCTAGATTTCTTGAATCCAATGGTTTTAAACTTGAATTTTTCTTTGAAACTAATCTTTATTTTCAAGAATATTGTACTGAGTTGTTGACAAAAATATATCACATGCTCGACCTAGTTGATCTAAACTTGAAGAAAGTAGTTGGATAAGTTGTTAGTTTCATATGTTTATATAAATACATGCTTTATTATATACCGATTATATCCCGGTTGGACCCCCGGTTAAACCGGTTGAACCTCTGAACCTCTAAATCCTTGCTCCGACCGGTTCGATGTCCGGTCCGGTTCTCAAAACCTTGCTAAATAGAGATATTAAGTATATCCAAGTATCCTAGGTCCATCAGAACGTTTTCACCGAAACCCACTGATAGACCAAAAAATCTCCTATTGCAACATAATTTATAATCATTAAAAGTTTGGACACCAAAAATATCATCTCCTAGCTCAACTCTAAGTATTGATATTGGATTTTGAGAAATCCAAATATCCTAGGTCCATCAGTAGGTTTTGGTGAAAACCCACTGATAGACCTAAAAATCTCCTATTGCAACATAATTTATAATCATTAGAAGTTTAGACACCAAAAATACAATCTCCTAGCTCAACTCTAACTAGAACTATTTATATTTATATTTAAGTTACTTATATTTATCCAAGATTGTTCAGTCCCAAGGAGGACATGAACATTCCTTAGGCCTGGAGGGCCTGAACACATCTGTGTTCAGACCCTCCTAGCGTGACTTCAGACCCTGCGTTTTAATCTGAAATTACGTGTTTTGATAGGTTTTTTTATATATTAATATATTTTTTAAATAGAAAAAAAATTTGAGTCCACGTCGAGCCTGAATCAAAAGATTTCAGGCCCATGCTACCTGAAATATATTGATTTCAATTTTTTATATATTAATATATTTATTAAATATTATTTAATATATTAATTTCTATTAATCAAATATAAAAAATTATTTATTTATAGTTTTAAATCACATTGGATGAGATATTTTTAATCTGAAATATTTTTTCGATTTTTATCTTACATTTTTTAGTTTAGCGTCGATTCCATAATATATTATTTTAAAATAAAAGTCTGAAAAAACATATGCAGACGTCTCGGAATTTATTACTGAGAGAGAAAGAGAAAGACAGTAATTAGCAGGAGAGGTATAAGAGGAAGTTCATTTAAATGAGTGCGCCCTTTGATAAAAATGAAACCATGATATATCTTTTGGTAATTTTTAGTTCTTAAATACGTCCTTTGGTAAATTGTCGTTATAAAATAGAATCAAAACTTTCTCATTTTAATTTTTGAGAATTTGACAAAAGATGCATGCAACTTTTAGAAATGACAAAAAAAAAAAACATCACCCTTTGTTAACCATCAAATAGCAGACACTAATTTATTTTATCTTCCATTGCTTGGTTTAGGAATACAAGACCTAGCATGTGAGAAGATAAAACAAAGAAAATATAATAAAAGAAGATTTATCTTTTCAAAACATCTTGACCATCACTAATGAACATCGAAAATAATAATAATAAAATATTTAGATTTCTTATAATCTCAAAAATTCACATAATTTAAAATTGATACAATATGCGCTATCTCGATTAATAAATTTTGACAGAAACTCACTAATAAACCTAGACAGGTACAATTGGACCCATTTCAAATTCTGTGGATTTCTGAGACTGCGAGGAGTTCGGCGATGTCCTTCATTACTTATTTTAATTTCTGTGAAAGTGTTAAAATATTTTGAAAAAATCAATTAGCGTTAGGTCTGATAAAAATATATCAGGCTGAACATAGGTATAATCAAACACATATTGGACATTTTCTGGAAAACTAGAGAATGAAATAAAGTCATTTTTCAGAAAACGAGAAAATATAATTTTCTGACATTTCCGAAAAAGCCGAAATAAGTAATGAAGATGATTGTTAGACTCTTGCAATCTCAGAAATTTACATGATTTAAAATTTGCCCAATTGGACCTGTCCAGGGCCATAAGTTATTTTCAGTCAAAATTCATTGATCGACCTACAGAGTTCAGGTTGTACTTATTTCAGTTTCTATAAATTTCTGAGGTTGTATAGAATATAAATATGTTTTATATTATTATTTTTGATCTTCTCTAACTGGTCAGAGGTTTTTTTAAAAAATAAATCACCTTTTATTTTTTATTTTTTGTCAATTTCTCATACGCTGTGTATGTTATCCCCATTCCACACGCCCAATATGGTCTTGATATTAAAGCATATCAAGACCAAGCAGAAAAATACAAGTGAGAGAAAATAAAGAAAAATTTAGGTTGCTTACCATATTATTTTTCATTTTTATTTTCTATAAATAATATGATTTTTCGGAAAACTGGTTTGATTTTTATTTTTCAGATTTATATTTTTAAAAAAATATAACATTTTTTGAAAAATTAAATAATGAAATAAAATCATTCTTTACCAAATGAGAAAATATGATTTTTTTAAATAAAATAAAATAAATAAAATAAACTAAATGCTCCCTTACATTTTACGCGTAGAAAGAGAAGAAGAGAGATGTATCAAAGATTCAAAGTTGCATGTGATCAGGGCCGGAGCCAACTCATGTCCAATGTAGGCAACTGCCCATACTGAGCATGACCAAAAAAAATTACTATAAAATAATATTTTATATATCCTAGAACAAAACAAAGGTAGATCAAGAGACAACAAAAAAATGAAAATGAGCTTATTCAGTTTTGACATGTTAATACATTATTGAATAAAAATACTAATTTTTTACATTTTATTTTTTTTTTCTATTGACAAACCTAGCTGTTAGTTTATTGTGTCCTTAGCATCGAAACCATCTTTAATTTTATGATTCTCTCCTTTAGTATTTGTTTTTTTCCTAATTGAACGATGTAACAAACATCTACGATATGCCGAAAACAAGATACATGTTGATCCAATTCTTTTCTTATTTTGTTTCTCATACAAGTATAAGAAAAAAAATTAGGCAGATGATGAAAAAAAAGGCAAGATACACAATGATGCGGCTTGCAAATTGGAGAGCTGTCGGGTTTGCTGCTGGAACTAGACCAAAGGAGGCAACCTCCACAACATGTTTGTTAGCATAACCCATAATTCGCCTACACTAAACAAATATCCTAGCTCCGCCCCTCATGTGATTGATAGGAGATCGAATGAAAAAATAAGATAAATTAGTACTCTCTTTATTAATTATCAAAGCATGGTTAACTTTTGGTTTTTTTTTTAATTTTTCACTGGAGCTGTGGTGCAGGAAAAAGGCGACCAATTGTCATTTCAGATATTCACAATTTGATTCCTAGCTATGGCGTATTTTTTAGGATTTTTTTCTCCGAATCCTAAGACGTTGGACTTCTATATCTCCTATCGTGAATACTTCCCAATTTACCTTGATGGCTGATAGGAAATTTCTATGAGATTAGATCAGTCTTATGAGATTCAATGTTATCCAACCTCTTTAATATTTTTTTCTTTTTAATTTTATTTTTTCTCCAACAACCCTTATGCGGAATTTTAAACAATTATTAAAAAAAAACTTGCAAGGGTAAGAAATGGAATGTTCAACACCTACATCAATGAAAGGAAAGGAAGATTCAAAAGTATATATATATATATATATATATATATTATATATATATATATATATATATTATAAATTTAACAACTTAACAATTTTAAAAAGGGAAAATTTGAAAAACCTCCCCAATATCAAATTGGGCTTTGCATGTACTCCTCAATCGGAAATTTCTTTGCATGCACTCTTTGATGAGATTGACAAGACAATTTTATGTGTTATTTTTTTATCAGTATAAAAGCGTAAAAATTTAGTATAAATCGTAAAGATTTAAATACAAATTGTTTGAGATTGAGTACTAATTTAAAAAAATTAAGTATTATTTGGAAAAAAAATTGAGTATACATTTTTTCAATATATAGTAAAAATTTCAATATACATTATCAAAATTTAAGTATGAATTGATTTAGATTGAGTATTATTGAAAAAAATTTGAGTATAAAATTTAGAAATTTGAATTTGTGAGATTGCATCCACCACATCAAGATTTTCACATGAGAGATCATCGAAATTTTATACTCAAATTTCTTAAATTATTACTAAATCTCAAATAATTTATACTCAAATCTTTATAATATATACTGACTTTTCACTCTTTTATATTCACCACATCAAGATTTTCACATGAGGGGTCACCGAAACTTTGTACTCAAATTTCTTAAATTAGTACTTAATCTCAAACAATTTATACTCAAATCTTTATAATGTATACTGAGTTTTCACTCTTTTATACTCAATCTATCAGGGAGTGAATGTAAAAAATTTATGTGAGGAGTGCATGCAAAGGATAGTTTGGGATTGGGGAATTTTCTCCAATTAACCATTTTAAAAATATAAGGCTTCTGTTTGAATTTTTTTTCTAAAAAATTGTATATTTTTATTTTTTTTTAAAAAATATTTTTAGATTTTTTTAATTTTCTAAAAAATGATATACCTTTTTTTTAAAAATAGAGATGAAAAATAAAATCAAACATAATTTTTCCAACAAATCATATTTTCTCAAAAAAATAAAAACAAAAATTAGATAAACCGAACACAACTTATTATTTTTCTTTGTCGTCTCTCATCCAAATTTTATTTTATCGTGTGTATGTCATCCTTTCCCCTATCAGGAATATTCTACAATAAACAATAAAGTACAATGACAAATTAACCTGTTCTTTCTTTTTGATAATTCGGAGTTTATTTCTTAATAGCCCAGGCAATCCATTACTGTCCGTAGCGACCGATTAATGCAAAATTCTTATTTCAGTAACAATTTATTTGTTTTAAATAAATATTTTGCGTTGCAACTAAATAACTAATTGCATTATTTTACGAGGAAAAGGATACAATAATTTTGTCGCTTAATTTTGCTAATAGCGTGCACTTATCACTCATAGCGTGCAGAAGCTAAATAGTAGAGTAATTTATAATATGAACGCGGAACACGCGCTACTTTCTAAATTTGCAATGATTCAAATCTTAGGTAGGATTATGATGGCCCTCGAATTTGGCGTAAATGATAAATACATCATGTATGATATTCAATTCAGTCATGATTTGATCTCAGAATTTTACCGGAGTTCTCCATATGGGATCCACTGTCCCAATTATTTCCCTTCCCGCCTATTCCATTCGTCGGTGACGGCCGACAATGCGTTCGATCGTCGATCAGACACCATCGATAATTTTTGATCGTCCTCCCGAATCAAATGATATCATGGAAGAACGATGAACCGGTCGAAATCGTTACAATTGCAATCTCGTCGGATTCGACGGTGAATCCGACGAGATCGAAATTGCGGCGATCCCGACGGGTTTACCGTACCTCCTAGGATATAGTTTTGTTCGGGGCGGCGGCCTCCGGCCGCCGGTGGTGTCTGATCAACGATCGGATGACTCGCCGACCGTCGCCGACGAGTGGGACAGGCGGGACAAGAAAATAATTGAGACAGCGGATCTACCCTCGGAGTTCTCGGTTATGCATTTAATGTAATTAGCATAAATTGCAGGAATATGCACTAAAGCAGGCAGTAAAATATGGTTGCAGCAGTCTGATAAGGAAAGAGCAGAGTTAAAAATAGTTATCCGGTTGAAGCGTCGGCGTGCCGACTGCCCTTAGAGAATTGATTGTCGTCCTACGGTGCAAATGCTTCCGGCAACACCCTCCCAAGATTCGACAACCACGCGATGTTCGTAGGTGCACTCCAAGACGAACGCTGCCTTCGGACACAACCTCTGATCACACGAGGAGAAGCCTCAAGACCCGCAAAACAAGAAGAAAACGAAGAGAAAAGATTCGCTCAGATAGAAAAATCGAGAAAGGAGCAGATGCAGAGAATTAGTCTGTAAAATTCTGCATTCTGTTCCCTATTTATAGATCCGAAGAGGCATTAGAATATCTTTTCGCGCTGAGGAGTCGCGGCCACGCGAGGCGTCGCGCGGCGCAGAGGCTTGTTTCCTCAAAAAAAGAAAAAGGAATAAAAATAAAAACCGCCTGCAAGCGTGAGGCCCACAGGCTGGGGATTTGCACCCCCTGCGCGCGATAATCGCGTGCGTCGCGCCCGATTTATGGATTTTCGACCCAGACCCCCTGAAACCACTTGGTTTGAGCTCAACTCACGCATGCGTGTAGGTCCTCTTAAGCTTTCTAAGCATATTAGGAATGATTATATATAAGGCTTTCAACTCTCTTAGCTTAGCAAGATGAGACTAAACACATACACCACCATCTTCAAAATATTAAAATTCAAAACAAAAATCAACATTTAAACACCTCGTGTTAAACCTCTCTTCTTCAGGATGGGACCGTTAACGAGGGATCACTAAGTAGGCCGGCTCTAGATTTTTAAAAGATCCTAAAAAAAATTCAACTGTTGCGCGCGCCTCTTGACTACACTTGCACACTACTGCTATGTCTAAGCGCTCGAAGACACTGCGGCACATATTCATATCTAGAACGGTTGTTTTTCATATGGCCCAATTCCACTCATGTGTGACGTAGTCGCGTATGGACTCCTTCTCAATACGTGATCTACACGTGTCGACTTTTGAGTGGACTGGCAGCACTATAAAAGTAAGATCGAATTCCCCGCAGTTTGGGCAGATGCACGTTGGGTCAGAGGGGTTGATTTGGAAAGATTTCCACCAAATGATATATGCCCTTTCGTGATTTGCTATGTTGTTTTCAATCCTAGACCATGGTTTAGGCTTCCACGTTTGTCCTGAGCCCTAATAAGTAGGCAGAGACTTGTTTGCCTAATAAGTAGGCAAACAAGCCCTAATATATTTGGTATTATATAAACAAGTCTCTGCCTACTTATTAGGCAAAAGCCTAATAAGTAGGCATAGACTTGTTTATATAATACCAAATATGTCACAAATTGTCACAATTTTTTTTATTTCCAAATGCCCTCATTAAATTTAATTATAAAAATTGAAACTTGGTTATATTAATAGTTAATGGGTGGGGTTTGATGATCAAAATTCAACACCCTTCATCTTTTTCATCGTATCTATATTAATAATTTTGAGATGGATTAATAGGCATTAAAGTGAACGAATCATCATAAGTAACCATAAAAAATAAGCAGTAAAATCACCAAGGACGACATGTACGAGAATAGTTTTAGAAAAATTTAATTGGAAACCCACTTATTCCGACATTTAAGCTACGTTTGGTTAGGGGTAATGTAATTCAGTTTGTAATATAATTGAACCTGTAATGTAATCCATATTATATATTATTGGTCTTATAATCCAGATTACAACACTTTTAATAGCTTTGTAATGCAGATTACATTACATTGCAGTTTTAAAACGGTACCAAACAAAGTAATTAAATTTGTAATATAATCCTGATTATATTACAAAGCTGATTATCCCTTACCAAACGTAGCCTTATAATTATTAATTCAACAGAACATAACCGTAACAGCTAATTACTTCAACTAAATATACATAGCTATTAACAAACAAAGTTAATTTTTTTATTTTTTGTGAAATAAAATATTTTTCAAGATGGACTTTGTTGATGTACTCCCCAAGTCCGCAACCAAATTAATCTAAATGGACAAATAAAAAATGTAAATTTCGATCATCTTTCGCCTCCGGATAGGGGCGTGCATCTTGCAAGGATTTTCTCATAGAAAACTCCGATCAAAATTGGATTTCAACCAAATCCTACAATCGCATTGGGAGTCGTCCATATATGATTCACATGATTTAAGCTCATTCAAGAACTGCACAAATAGCAGCCTTTAACGTGGAAATATATATACAGATATATAAAGTTGCCTAAATAGATGAAGATTGATCCGGACGGTTTGGTGGACCCTCTAAAGGGAAGGGAGGTCAAGATGGTTGGTTAATTTGGAGATCAAAGTCAAAAGTCAAAAGTCAATTATGTCCCTGATCTAAGATCTGATATGAGCTAGAGATCCCTGGTAGAGTCCGATTGGGGGATATGGTCGTACGCCCTGGTGCACTGCAAAGCCTAGGTTAGCCTCTAAGCAGACATAACCAAGTGGACTTTGAGGACCCCGATGAGACATCGTAAGTCTTTCACAAGGGGAGGACCCCGCTTGAACTCAGGGCCGTCTTTAGGCATAGGCCGTAACGGTCTATGCCTAGGGCCTTAATTTTTATTGGGGCCCATTATTTTTGATATATTAAATACTTTTTATTATATAATTTAAGGGAATGGAAAAGAATAGGATCCTGATAAAAAATTTTACGTATCTCATTTTTTAGTCAAAACTTTAGATTTTATAAAAAATCTTATTATTGTTCCAATGGATAAAGTAATAGGAGTCTCTCTTTTTAATATTTTAAATTTAATTTTTATTATGTATATTATTTTATAATATCTAATGTATTCGTCTTCAATATCTTTCAACCCTAGTCTTCTCTTGTTACATTTTTTTTGTAGTGACGTTTTCTCTTTTGGTTAGTATAAACATGAATTAAAATTTTTTTTATCTATGCAATGCAAAATAAAAATATTAGTCTTTTTTCGAATTCTCCCTCTTCCCTTGATTAGCTCCAGGGCCGGACCTGAGGCGAGGCCCAAGAGGCGCTCGCCTCAGGCCCAATTTTTTAAGGGGCCCAAAATTTTTTTTTTATTTAATATTATATTTTATTTTAAACTTCTCCCTAATTAATTTGCTTGCCCTAGTTTTTTTCCCGTGCCTCGCCCAAATCGCCGACTCGCCGACGCCGTGACCGTGAGTCTTCCTCGCCGGCTCATCTTCTCTTCTCATCCCATCGTCGATTCGCCGTGAGCTCCTCCTCGTCTCCTTCAGTCCTTCTCCGACTCTCCTTGCCCAGTTGCCCCAATATTCCCCAATTTGTGATTTCGTTTGGGACTGGGAGATCTCCTTTGTTGGTGGGGCTGACCACCATTCAATTTGCTATCGCCAAGGGAGCAGGTAATGTCCATTGCCCTCGTCTTTCTCTGTCTGCAACTACAAGGAAGTAACTGTTCATGAATCATGATATAGAATAATCGAAATAGTCATCTGCCCATCTAGCTTCGCAACAATTTGATAGTTCAGTTATGCAATTTTTTTTTTCCTTTTCAGATTGTTCGAGTAAACTCTCTCATAGATTTACTTTTTTCTCTACTATAACATCTGTCCATATAATTTTACATAGATTTACTTTTTCCTCTACCATGACCGTGACAGTTTTGGATCAATGGAGAATAATGATCTCAAGTTTTCTTAGCATCTTAATAAGCATGATTATCTAATAATGTGGTTAGATGGCTTTTTTGAGAGTATTATAAGCTATTTTTTTGTTTGTTTAATTTTTTCAGTAACGTTTCAAAATATTCATGTTATTTAATTTTTTATTTTCTTATATATTTCTTAGGTACGTTAAAATTTTTTGATCACGTGTTAAAAGGAGGATTATATTTTGAAATGTGAATGATTTTTTAAATTAAAATAATAAAACATTGTAAAGGGCCCTTTTCTTTGAAGTTCGACTCAGGCCATCAAAATCTCAGGTACGGCCCTGATTAGCTCTCCCTCTTTGTACTTCTCTCGCTTGTTGATATTAGGAAAAAGAAATTACACCTAACGCTGTCACGTTGATCCGGTTGGTGCTACTATGCTCCTTACTTGATTAAGTTCAAATGTTGAGGGATTCATCCATATTGTGTTCAATCGAAATAGAGGATTTTATTATTTTTGAGCAATAGTGAGTTAGATATTTTTATCATTTCACTTCCTTATAGACACTAAATTTAGCTTTTATTTATATGTATTTACAGAAATAAATTTTTTGGCTTCCCTTTTGTTTTTATTCTATCATTTACAACAATTTTGGTTTAGGTAATAAAAAATATGATTTATTTTTTTCTTTTGTTTTGTGCCTAAAATGACTTATTTAATTCTTAATAAATGATAATGACTGATTTGATCTCGTTATGATTTTTATTTTCTAAGAATTACATTTAGTTGTGTCGTTTTGTAAACATATTATTTATTTATTTATTTTGGTTTGCGGTGATGATGAATTGAGGATAGAAACATGATTTTTTCTATTATATATTGTCCAATTTCATTTATTCCTTTTTGTAAGAGTTTTTATTTTCGTCTTTAATTTGAATAATTAGACACATTTTTTTTATCTTTCTTAGTTTTTAAATAATTCTGAATATATTTGTTTTCGACCAAGTGCAGCCTCATCAAACAAGCGCTAAATAGAGGAAATGCGCGAGAAAGACCCAATGCTAATATATTCTACAAAGAAATCGATATGGCACAACACTCTATAGCAACTGCAATCACTCTGATCTGACCTGGCTCTCTGTGATCCGTAGTAGGGCGTTTAACCAAGGGCGATCGAAGGGGGCTCTTCGCCTTTTGAATCGACAGTAGAGTAGGTTTGATCTTGCTTTCTCAATCTTTCTCTGCTCCTAGCCGTGTAGTAGATCCGGTTCTCACTTCTCTTCCGAAGAACAAAGAACATAAAAACACAATAAAAGCACAGAAAAAGAAGACAAAGGAGCTTGACAGTTGCAAGTCCAAATGAAAAAGGACGAATAGATTTTTTTTAAAAAATAATGTTAATGACTTATTTTTTTTGCCTAGGGCCTTAAATAGGTTTGAGCCGACCCTGCTTGAACAAGTGATCATTCGAGCAATTTCGAAAAATTAGTAACTATCAGATCAATATTACTAAAAAAATAAATAATATGGTTGAATAATTAGAAGCGATCGATGAACCAGTGACAAAAGATATATCAATAGGAGTAGTTTTTATAAATCGTTCCTACAAATAGTTTTGTTGGCATAACAACTCTAATGGTTGTTAACCGTTGCAGTTGGAAATCTAAAAGCGATTATTGAATCACTCATAGAGTGCTTATAGAGGTGGTTACCTTGGCAAAGCCAATGTGCCCCGTCCTCTTTACACAATAGCCACAACATCATAGTTAGTAGCCCCTGTGATTTACCTCTTTCGTGTTCGCCCTAGAATGGGTTGACGTGGCACGTGGATGCTAGGGACGAGTGAATCGTTTTTTTTATTTTAATGTCACCTTATAGAGGTAGTTTTAATCGCTACTAAAACTCTATAATTTGACCATATAGAAGTAGTTCCAGTGACGACTTTTATATTCTTCATTTATGAGTGGTCTAGATGACTTCTAAAAGTTAATACAAGATTTTGAATAACGGGGCAAATTTAGGTATTGCATGTCATTCATATACGATATTTCTAGGATTTTAGATTTCGTCGCTGGCATATTATTTTGACACTTTTACTTCATAAATTGTCAAATATTTTGTTTGTGGAGGTATGTAAATTCTTTGTTAATTTTTTTTTCGATGTGCAAAATTTTTTCCGGATGAAATTCTTGTAAAAATTATATCTTACCATACCTTTTTTCTACTAAATAATATAATATCGATGTTTAAATTCATTTTAGAAAAAAGTAACTTGTCGTACATTTTCTACTTAATATATTGTCAAAGATTTTAATTTGTTGTGGGCTAAATGTGAAATTTAGAAATTACTGTATAAGAAATTATGGTGAAAGAATAGATGACTATTTCATATGAAAGTCTTGAATATCATACTGAAATTCTATATTTTCTACGTTATGCTTTTGGTGATGCGACTCAATAAGTACATTTCATGTATGTTATTTCGTATTGATTTAAAATATTTATTCTTTAAATAAATTATAAAATCTTAATTTTATTTATCCATTCTTATTTTAAAAAATATTCTTAATTTTATTTAAACTAATTTTCTTACTTTTTCTTATATTTATTTTTCTTGAATATTTTTCTCCTAAATCCATAATTTTCGTTCCAAGCTTCACACGCAACATTTATGCCTTCGTTCTAGGCTTAATAAATAAATAAATAAATATCTCTTTTACCGTTCTCCCAATTAATAATAATAATATAACATATTAAACTCTTGATTAGTTATTAAATAATTAACTAAAATATAAAAACATTAATAGTTGTAGTTTAGTTGGTTAGAATATTAGATTCTAATTTAGTAGACCTAGGTTTGAGTCTCAATACTAATAATTTTTTTAATACCTATACGACTATAAAAAACCCTGATTCTAATGATCAGTTAATTTAGGTCTGAACTGGGTCAACATGTACCCAACAAAATTACGAGCCTAGAGTCGGGTTGGGTTTGGACCTAGCCTGGGCGATTCTACCATATTTACATTTAGGCATTTTAAAATTGCTCTTATATTTCAGACGTATAAGAATAATTTTTCAATTTTTATCAACGGTTACGAAAACCGCTTCGATATAGGAGCAACAATAAGAGGAGCGATTTCCAAACTGATGATAAAAGTGTATGAGTAGTTGAAAATCACTCTTGAAAATCAAAAAATTATCGTTCTTTTATGAGTGTTTTTTTAGTATATATCCAATCAGATACGACGAAGTACCCAAGTCAGTAAAGGCTAAAAATACGTTCGATTGAATGGTCTCTTGAGCAGGTTAGTTGGACATGATCTTAGGTAGGGTTGAGACCCACTGATATAAGGTTTTCTCAAAGGGTTGAACTGTTGTTAATATAGCACTAAAATCAGTAATATATTTGCACTAATAAAATCAGGCAGCATGCAATAGACAATAAATGAATAAGCAGGGTTAGGAAATCGTTATCCTCCGGTTGAAGCGCCGGCGTGCCGACTGTCTTTAGAGAATTGATTGCCGCCCTACGGTGCAAAGGCTCCCGGCAAAACTCCCCCAAGATCCGACAACCACGCTGCGTTCGTAGGTGCACTCCAAAACGAACGCTGCCCTCGGAGACAACCTCAGATCGCACTAGGCGAAGCCTCAAGACCCAAAACCAAAAGAAGAAAACGAAGAGGAAAGAATCGAGAATTGCTCAGAGAGAAAGGAGATTCTCGCTCAGATCTCGTTCAGAGAGAAAGGAGAAGAAGCAGTGAGTGAATTGCTTCTTCTTTCCTTCTCCTTTTATAGATCTGAAGAGGCAAACCTTTGCCTCTTCCCTTTAGGAATCGCGACCAGCGACCACGAGGAGTCGCGTCGAGCGCCAGAAAGAAGGGGACGCGATTTCTCAAAAAAACAGGAATAAAAATAAATAAATAAAAGGAAAGAAAAAATAAAACCAAACCAATTAGTTTAGGAATCAAACCGAACCGAAATCTGCAAAACCAAACCGCGCCGCCCGCAAGCGCGAGGCTCACGGGCTGGGGATTTGCACCCCCCGCGCAGCGCGCGATAATCGCGTGCGTCGCGCCCGATTTATGGATTTCTGGCCCAGACCCCCTGAAACCACCTGGTTTGGGCTCAACCCGCGCATGCGTATAGGTCCCCCTAAGCCATCTAAGCATTATAGGAATGACTTGATATATAAGGCCTTCCATCTCCTTTGGCTTAGCAATGTGGGACTAAAGGTTTTCCAATAGATTTGAAATTTCAATCAAAATTAAACATGAACTTCAATACTTAAAGTCCAATAGGCTAGCTAAGGGTCCTCACTCTTAGAAGCCCCTTTAGGTGATGGCCCAAAGCGTAGTTGAGTATAAGACTGCATCTTGTATAGATACACGCAATGTATACAGGATGATCATTATATAGCAGTGATGGTACTGCTCCCTTATTTGATAGATAAAATGATTTAGCAGCTTCATTTATTTTGATATAACATTTCATTAGAATGGGGTTACGAGAGATATTATAAACAGGGGTCCTCTTCTATAGCAGAGGTACACTCATTTTTTATTGACTTCAGCTCCTATTTTCTGGTAGGACCTTAACGTTTTTCTCTTTGAGTGTTTGCAACTGCTCGCAGGATCTTCCCGTGATAAACTTTTTCTCCACATCACTGATATGTTCTATCTCTTATAGCACTCCGACGGGATCGAGATGTTGTAAATTTTTATATTTTTTTAACTATACCTTACAGTCGAATGCTTTGTATTTTAACAGGTAATTACGCATGCAATAAGTATCAATTTTTCATTCAAATATTGAGGGAATGCATTGTATATAATCAACAAATAAATAGGTAACAGAGACAAGATCCAACTTCCTTTCTGTCCGTCCTTAAACTGTGAGAGGTCGTCAAGAGACTGCTTTGCACATCACGCGTTAATTTATAGCTTTGCCTGCCCACTTTCTCTTCTTTCTTTTCTTTCGCTAATTAACAATAAAAAATTTCCACTTTTCCATATGTTTTTGTAATATTTTTCTAACAACAAACGCCAGCTTAATTACTAAAAAAAAAATGGCGATTTTTTTTTATTTAGATTAATTCTTGAATATGGGAGTCCACCATCCCCACCCATCTTAACCTTCCCATTGACATTGGTATTGCACCGTTTCACCAAATCCCAAACCTACCACGAAAGGGGAAATCTTTCCTGCTGACCGTCCAATTCGATCAAAATTTAATCGTACCAGCTGAAAATTAAATTGTAATTAATAGTTCAGAATAAATTTTTATCATATGGATTGAGTAAAATGTAGCTTATGGGATACACTGTAGGTCCACCTACATCCA
The DNA here is from genome assembly GCA_024364735.1 of Boesenbergia rotunda. Classification (NCBI taxonomy): domain Eukaryota; kingdom Viridiplantae; phylum Streptophyta; class Magnoliopsida; order Zingiberales; family Zingiberaceae; genus Boesenbergia; species Boesenbergia rotunda. Next base: position 640,282 of record JAGFNQ010000113.1, read on the forward strand.
CCAATCCCTTTTATTTTTGCAAAAAATCAAGAATGGAACTGAAATAGGAATTTGAGAAATAAAAATACTAATATATATTTAAAAATAATTATAATTGTCGAAGAAAAGAAAGTAGAAGATTTTTATGGTTACATATTTACCTTATATTTGGGTTAGCGTATTTTAAATTATTTTTTTAATTTCATTTTCGGTTGGTGTGTGGATCCGAGTCTATTAATAGCGCTGCATACCTCGGCTTACGCTCGTGCTTCTCTCTTCGCCACCCCTTGCACTTCCCTTGGTTCCCGATCCTACTCCGGTATCCAAGGTAAGCTCTTCTGGCTCGCGATTTACTCTTCTCCACGAGATCCGAGCTTTCTCGCTATAATATTTTCGTTTTTTTTCATCGAAGAAGAACCTTTTGTGTCTGATTCGTCCAAGAAATTTATTGACTTTGTTAAATTTTTTTTTGTTAAGGGTTTACTGCTGGTTAGTACCTTCGCTAATGCTTGGACGTTTGAATTTTTTGCATATTGATATGAACCTTCACTATTTTGGTAAAATCTCCTTCGGCTGGTTTTTGCGTTCTGGATCTGTTTCTGTCAGTTATGGATCGCGATCACTTGGTCATATTCTCAGTTTTGATCGCATGCTGATTGCCAAGCCTTTGGGCTTAAGTGAAATGTTAGATCTGCATATTTTTCTGGGGTTCTGATGATTAGTACGACTCAGATCTGGCGCTTTTGGAATTAAGGAGCGGGCCTTCTTTTTTTGGAGTTCATGTGTCATCGTTCCTTCGTATATCTGATGTTGGTTAGATTGCGGTGATTTTACCTTTGTTATTGGCTATTTTTTGTTGCTTCTAATCAGCTCTTTTGGATCGAGGAGACGCACTCCTTGATTGCATCCCATGTGTTTGTTGTTTGCCTATGTGACTTAAATTGGCTTCCCTTTCTATCAATGCCCTGAAGTTGTTGATTGAATGGCTTGCTGTCCCAGTTTATTTTGTCCTCATCCCTTTACTTCATTCTATCTTTTATATTCTCGTTCAATTAATCACCTTGCATGTGGATTTGCAAACACTAAACAAACTGTAGTGATATCCATCGTTACGGTTTCAGCTTGGGCTAAGTTTTGATGGATATGGTAGCGATGTAGTCCATTGATCTCACTACATTGCTTTCATTATTCTTGGCACCTGTGCGATATCTAAGGTCTCTAAGATGTTATGGACAAGTTTGTTTCATTAAATTAAATTCATCACAATCCTTTTTACTTATCTAATGCATGCATATGAGAGCTAGACGCATTTAAGTTCTCTAAGATGGTATGGACAAGATAGTTCAGTATGCAATGCTGTTAGTTATTTTGCGTTCCACTTAATTATGTCGTGCTTTTTCTTTTTTGAAAGTGGCTATTGTTATTTATATCCATAACAAGGTTAATGTTTTTCACTTAAGATTGTAGTTTCATTTTCTTGTCATTTCTAGTAAAATGGCATCACACATTGTTGGATATCCTCGCATGGGGCCCAAGAGAGAGCTCAAATTTGCATTGGAGTCCTTTTGGGATGGGAAGAGCAGCGCCGAAGATTTGCAAAAGGTTGCCACTGATCTCAGATGTTCTATTTGGAAGCAAATGGCTGATGCTGGAATCAAATACATTCCCAGCAATACTTTTTCTTATTACGATCAAGTTCTTGATGCCACGGCAATGCTTGGTGCTGTTCCTGAGAGATACAACTATACTGGTGGAGAGATTGGGTTTGATATCTTTTTCTCTATGGCCAGGGGAAATGCCTCTGTTCCTGCTATGGAGATGACCAAGTGGTTTGATACAAACTAGTAGGTCCTCTTGAACTTCCTGTCACCTAAGTTGGTTATTCTTCTGATTTTGTACTTCCGATGATACATTATTTCTTTATAGTCATTTCATTGTCCCTGAGTTGGGCCCGCACACAAAGTTCTCATACTCCTCTCACAAGGCAGTGTCTGAATATAAGGAGGCAAAGGCAGTATGTACTTGGTTCCTTTTTTTTTTATTAAACTTGAGTTTCTTGTTTGATCATTCTTATTCAGTTGTTCCTATTGTAGCAGTATCATTTGACTCATGCTGATAGTATCGTGCTTGTTTTTATGAAAATATAATTTTTTTTCTATCTGATTGGAGTCTTAACAAAAGAGTATCTAGCTCTCCAAGGACATGTGAATGCCCAGCATTTTGTTGTTTCCTTGACCCTCAATATATTTTCCATTGATGATAAAGTGGAAATATTTACATGAATAATCTATTCTTACATGCTGCCAAAGCTATCTTTTAAAACCAAATTATCTCAGTTCTATGGTTAATTAATTGGTTTTGCACTGAAATTATCTATGTTGTCAAAGTGAATGATTGAAACTTCAATTGCACGTTGGATTTTAGCTGTACCAGGAACTGGATATTCTAGTAGTGTTATGTTTTGTGATATTTATGAGTGATCCTTATCTCTTCAAATAGTTGGGTTGATTAAATATTGTAGGAAGTCTTATTTTTATGCTTTTACGCTTCTCATTGATCAATCATCTTATTTGTGTGATTTTGTTATCTACAGTTGGGAATTGAGACTGTCCCTGTTCTCATTGGTCCTGTAACATACCTGTTGCTCTCAAAACCAGCTAGAGGTGTTGAGAAGTCATTTTCTCCTCTCTCACTTCTTGAAAGCATTCTTCCTGTTTACAAGTAAAGATCCTAAACCAATCCCTATGATATTTGTTTAGATTTGCTTTATATGATTTTTGTCATTTAGTTTTGTTATTAGAAATTGCAATGTTATAAAACAACAGGGAAGTTATTGCGGAGCTGAAGGAAGCTGGTGCTTCGTGGATTCAGTTTGATGAGCCAACCCTTGTCAAGGATCTTGAATCCTACCAGATAGAGGCATTCACAAAGGCCTACTCTGAACTAGAATCATCCTTGTCTGGCTTGAATGTGCTTATTGAGACTTATTTTGCTGATGTGCCTGCAGAAACATACAAGTTAGTCTGTTCATTTTAACTAATAATGTAGTGCATGTTCTTTGAAAATTTTCATTATTATTTTGAATTTTTCAGGACTATTACTGCTTTGAAGAGTGTCTCTGGTTTTGGTTTTGATCTGGTTCGTGGAACCAAAACAATTGACTTGATCAAGACCGTAGGCTTCCCTGCTGGAAAACACCTTTTTGCCGGAGTTGTTGATGGAAGGAATATTTGGGCAAACGATCTTGCATCATCTCTCACCACACTTGAGGCTCTTGAGGCCATTGTTGGCAAAGGTATTCATGGATCACTTTTTTACTCTTTCCAATTGCCTTTATATTGAAAATGCGACTGATGGAATTTGTTGTTTGCCTGTAGACAAGCTTGTTGTGTCTACGTCATGCTCACTCATGCACACTGCTGTAGACCTTGTCAATGAAACAAAGTTGGATAGTGAGATTAAGTCATGGCTTGCTTTTGCTGCTCAAAAGGTGGTTGAAGTGAATGCATTGGCTAAAGCCTTAGCTGGTCAAAAGGATGAGGTAATTTCCTACCAATCTGCCTACACAATTGATATCTGCGTCTATGTTTCTCTTGGTGGCCAAGGAAATCGATTTGGTTGTCCCTTCAATAATTACTCGAAGATAGACATATCTTGAAGTGTTGAATCTAGTGACACAGGATCATGATAGATCTCTCTTTCACACTATGGTTTGGTGAGATGCCAATCAGTACACTTCTTGTGTCAGACACTACTAGTGGCACAGAAGCTGAGAAGCACTATGGGTTTTGTATCTCTGGGCATAGATTTTGGTGATGAATGGGAATTGATTAATCTAATCGGGATATGCTTTTCTTGCTGGTTTATGTGTACAGGCTATCTTCTCAGCCAATGCTGTCGCCCAGTCTTCCAGAAAGTCATCTCCTAGGGTGACCAATGAAGAAGTTCAAAAAGCTGTAATGTATCTTAGAGTATAGTTAATTTTTGGTTTCTCTGAACCTCCTAATGATTTAATGATGGCATTGTAGGCTGCTGCTTTGAAGGGCTCTGACCACCGTCGGGCCACAAATGTTAGTGCCAGGCTAGATGCACAGCAGAAAAAGCTTAACCTTCCAATTCTTCCTACAACCACAATTGGATCATTCCCTCAGACAATGGATCTTCGAAGAGTCCGACGTGAATACAAGGCAAAGAAGTGGGTGCTCCTATTCATTTATTCTCCTTTTTTACACTCCTAGCTGTAATGGTTGTATATTCATTGCCATGTATACTCTCAGAATCTCAGAGGAAGAATATGTGAAGGCCATCACGGAGGAAATCAGCAAGGTTGTCAAGCTCCAAGAAGAATTTGATATCGATGTTTTGGTCCATGGAGAGCCTGAGGTGAGCATGCAAGCCATACTATCTTGTTTCCTATCAGGAAATATGTCCCGTGTTCAGTCACATAATTGTCTTATTATCACTGCAGAGAAATGACATGGTTGAATATTTCGGGGAACAACTTTCGGGCTTTGCATTCACTGTGAATGGTTGGGTGCAATCTTATGGTTCCCGCTGTGTTAAGCCTCCCATCATTTACGGCGATGTTAGCCGACCTAAGGCCATGACTGTTTTCTGGTCTAAACTTGCCCAAAGCATGACTGCTCGCCCAATGAAGGGTATGTTGACGGGTCCTGTCACAATTCTCAACTGGTCCTTTGTTAGGAATGACCAACCCAGGTGAGCCATTTTCTCTATAAGATGATTATTCAGTAAGACATTCTGTTACATTACATCAAAATTATTTTTAAAATTAATCTGGTTGCTTGCTGTATCAGGTTTGAGACTTGCTACCAGATTGCTCTTGCTATTAAAAAAGAGGTAGAGGATTTGGAAGGTGCTGGTATCCAGGTTATTCAGATCGATGAAGCAGCTCTGCGTGAAGGCCTTCCTCTTCGCAAGTCTGAGGAGGCTTTCTATTTAGAGTGGGCTGTTCATTCCTTCCGGATCACAAACTGTGGTGTTCAGGACACTACTCAGGTTCCACTCTTACCCTTGAAGTAATAACCTCCGCATCTGTTGAATCTTCGCTTAACCATTCATCTTTTATGTACAGATCCACACTCATATGTGCTACTCTAACTTCAACGACATCATCCATTCCATCATTGACATGGATGCTGATGTGATCACGATTGAGAACTCCCGGTCTGACGAGAAGCTGCTATCTGTCTTCCGCGAGGGAGTCAAGTACGGTGCTGGCATTGGCCCGGGCGTGTACGACATCCACTCCCCCAGGATACCCTCCACTGAGGAGATTGCTGACCGCATCAACAAAATGCTTGCTGTGCTGGAAACCAACATCCTCTGGGTCAACCCGGACTGTGGGCTCAAGACTCGCAAGTATGCTGAAGTCAATCCTGCTCTCACCAGCATGGTCGCTGCGGCTAAGCTGCTCCGCACTCAACTGGCCAGTGCCAAGTGAGAGAGTTGCCCCAACTTTATCACTATATTTCATAATAATGTTGCCGGTTTTGAGCCAGTTATTAATTGGCCATGTGTCGTGGCTTGCTAGAAATCTGTGGTTCCATTTAGGGTTTCAACTCAATGAAATATCATGATTCTTGCTTCTGAACACAAACAAACAAATTAATCAATCTTTCGAATTTTAATAAAACATTTAAAGTAATTTATGCGGTTAGCAAACAAGATAACAAAAGGTTTATGTATTTCAGGATTAACAAGGAGAAGATAAATTACATGAATATTAGTTCGGAAGTTGTGGTTAGTGCGTGGGGAGGATCGATGATAAAGTCACCGTTGGAAAAAAACCAATTAAAGCTAACAAACAATCTCAATAGAATCGTTGGAGATTTGCGTGTCCAGTCACACAGTTCGGTGGGAGAAATGTGGAATTAAAATAGATTGCAATTTCTACAGGACCGTCCTCCAAAATTAACCAACTATAAAAAATTTTAAAACAGTCTGGCATCATGTCAAAGGGTTACAAAATGAACAGCAACACCGAGGAAAGAAAAATTATAATATATGCTAAGTTTATACCTGTACTTCATTGTCTTTGCCGTTGGACTCCATCTTTTTTGTCCTCTTTGTTAGTTCTCTTTCTTATTTTTCCTAGTACATGTTGCATCATACAGCTAACCCAATGCTTGAGCATCGATTGAGGACGAACTCTCATTGTTGACTCAGTCATGTTATCGATTGCTATATATACTTGCCTTATTAATTCTCCTCTCCCCATCGAGTTTAGGGAAGCTTGCATCTAGCATTCTTTAGCTCCATGGCTTCCAAGCTGATGTTTGCCTTAATTCTTGCCGTGGTCTCTGCTGTTGCTCCATTTGCCATGGCAGGAGATATTGTGGTTGGTGGTAAACAAGGCTGGGGGCTTGGCTTCAACTACACTGTATGGGCTGCTACTCAAAAGTTCTTGGTCGGCGACAATCTCGGTAATTTCTATATATATATCAGAACAGGATTGTAGTGTGCATAATTATGATCAAATGTCTGTGAAGCTGTCATTAAATGGTAGGAATAAGACTTGTACATTTGTTTTGCAGTTTTCAACTACCCGCCAGGAGTTCACAATGTCATCCCAGTGACTGGAGCAGAATTCAAGGAGTGCAACGTTACCCAGTCGCCCCGTAACTTCACCTCCGGCCATGATGTGGTGCCTCTCAAAACTGCAGGGAGGAAATGGTACCTGTGTGGGGTTGCAGATCACTGCTCTCAGGGCCAGAAGTTCGCCATCACTGTTCTTCCGGCGGCGACTCCTGCTCCTGCCTGGCCTCCGACTGCTCCTGCCTGGCCTCCGACTGCTCCCGCCTGGCCTCCGACAGCTACGACACCTCCTGCTCCTGCGCCGAGTTCGTCCATCCAAATCATGTCAAACACGTACAAGGTGCTGATGGCGGCGGCGGCGGCGGCGTTGATTGTGTTGGCGTGAAGAATTTTCAAGATGCTGAATTGGCTCTAAAATAAATGCGTTTGATGTAGTGTGTGGAATTGGTGCCTGTTATGACTTATTGGGCAGAGTTCTTTGGATTCAATAACCTATAAATTAATGAAAGCTGAGCGCTTTGATTTAGTTAAGTAATACAATTTATCTTGTTTCTTCTTGTGCGTATTTGGATCATATATATATATATGTTGCTTTCTCCATTGTGCCTTAAGCTGCTAGGCTCATCTGTTGATTGTACACTCGTCGGTAGAGGTATAAATTGGCCCACACATTTTCAGGGCGTCGCCGAATTACTATCATACGGTAGATTGGTAGAATTAAATAAAATTGAATTACGGCAAAAGTCAGGGAAATACTCTTTCACAGAGGATTTATTCGGTACCTAATTTATTCTCTCAATAATATGGAGAATCGTGATAAATTTTACTTTTTACGTAATAAATTGACCCACACAATGACATGACCTGATTTGATCCGTCTGATTTGGGCTCAGATTAGTATGGCCGCGGGTTGTGTCGCTGCTGGGATTGACTACCTATTTTGGAACAATAGTGTATCTATTTTGTTTGTTAAGAATTTGCATAAATTAGGTTTCCTATATTACATTGGATTGTAAAAATAAATTTAGAATATTAATTTCTATAAATTATGATTTAAAATAACTTTTACAATTATGTTTTAGGAAATTTTGATTCCAAATAATTATTCACAAACTCTATGTATTTTCCCCCCAAAAATGTTATTTATTTATTTATTTTTAAAATGTATATGATGAATAAATAAATCAATTAGACGAATTGGTAAGTTGATCATTAGACATGTCAACATGAGTGGATGAATCAATTTTGCTGTTGGAATCAAATAAATGAATTTGTTAAATACGATAACTAAAATTCGACTATGAAAAATATTTTCGGAGAAATTTAAGGGGGGTTTCGGTAAATAGGTTAAGTTGTAAGGGTTTAAATGCTTAACAGTTAATCTTAAGGGTCTAAAGCCGAGATTGTGATACCATCTTTGGATTTGTTTAGGGATCGATTTTCTCCTTCCCTGTTATGATTTTTGTTCTCAATCTATTGGAATGGATCTAGGGTTCATGAGGGGTTGCTAGGAAGAAGATATTCACTGATTCATTAGCTAATTTTTCCGGATTGAAGCAGGGAGTTTTGTGTGCAATTTAAGGTGAGTTCGAGTTCTTCTTCCAGTTATTGGTGATGGTTAATCTTGGATTTCTATTGGGATTTCTTTTTGTTACCTGCTGTATGTTTGAATTTTAGGGAATGTTCTACTTTAGAAGCTTGATGGTTTGCTTCCAGATTGCTACCGTGTGCTGCTAGGTTGGTGTTGTTATGCCCTCTGTCGTGAGACTTTGATATACATATGAGATTGTTCATTGGTTATGGTGTAGATCAGATTAGGATTATGATTTGATTTTTGAGCTAAAAAGGAATGGTTGCGGCTGGTCACCTCGTAAATTCTGATCTGATCGGTTCTAAGCTGGAGGATCCTTGTCGGTGTGCCTCTGGTAGGTTATATAGTTGATTGGTTTTCGTATGGGACGAATGATATCAGAATGTTTTATGCTTTGGATTGGGAATTAGGTTTTCAATTTCTGATTTTTGTGTTACTGTTTTGTCATGAGTTTCCTGATGAGAATTTTGGTTTGGATTGGATCTATCTTGTGGATTTGGTAATATTATGGATTGTTCAAGATGATATCTAACTTAGTTGTTGTTTGTTTTAACAACATTCTATCATATTTAGTTGGATCAGTTGCGATGAGTTTGTTGTATGGTTTGGTATAGCATTCCATTGGAGGAGGATCTCTGTTGATTTTGCAACCCATGATTTCATTCTATGTTAAATGACTTCTATACCAGGTAAGTTATGTGGTTGGATTAAGCTCTAGTAGTTTGGTGAGTTCTGGTGATCTCTGAATTGAAATTGTTTGTAGGTTGTAGCCTTAGAATTTGTTTATGTTTTCGTGCTAATCTACCGTGAGATTGATTTGGGATGGACCTGCCTTAGTTATTAGGGTTGAACCATATATCACAATTGTTGTAATTATCCCTAGGCCATAGTAACTGAATCCTTGTTTTATGTTGGAATTAGTATTCATGTTGGTTCCTTAGGTTTAATTTGAGATTAAACTTAATAACCTAAACTTGATAAATTTGGATTTGGAAATCTAACATGAATCTAATCTTGGTAGCTTGGGATAATTAAGGGCTAATGATTTAATTATGATTAATTAAATTAAACAAGATAATTAGGACAATTCTAATTAATTAAGGTAATCTGTTTAGCTAAGTATCACCTGTTATTATAACTAAACATTATGCCTTTTGATACAGGGCGTTGACTGGATTTATTATTGCTGATTATTGGATGGGAGTTCTCTGTTGTGACCGATGACACGGCTAGAGGGTAGGGTGAACAACTTGGTCACCCAAATTCACTTTCTCCCTACAATTGTTAGCGCAAGCGCAAACATAAACTATCAATTAGAACAATGCCAACACTTTACCGTTTACGTAGTTCGGAGATTGTTTGCTCCTACTCCACAGCGTGTCCTTGAGGTGAACGAACCCTTGATCCTTCAGTGGATCACGCCCCAGCAATCTCCGGCAAAAGCTTTTTCCTTTTCGGCGGAGAACAACCTCTCACAAAGGCTTTTCCTCTTTATAAAATGTGAGCTAGGGTTTAGGAGGAAGAGGGAATACTTGGAGCTTGAGCACTTGAACACTTGAGCAAAGATTTCACAATGAAAGCTAACCTTTCTCAAGTGTCAAGCTCCTCCTTAAATAGAGGAGAGAGTTGTTAACCAAACAGCTTAGCCCTGACGCCAGTCGACTGCCCCCGTGGTCAGTCGACTGGTGTCCAGCCAACGACTAGTCTAACGGTTGAAATTCGAACAGACCAGTCGACTGGTACCCAGACCAGTTGACTGATCTTTCTATGAATTTCCTCTCAACGCTGTCAGTTGACTGATTCCCTTGCTAGTCGACTGCCTAGCTTACAAACTCACTCTCATCATCTCCGGAGTCCATCCTTCGCATATGCCTTGAAGTCCACTTCCTCTGTTTGCCCCTTGAAGTTCTCTTCCTTTGGCTCTCATCCCTTGGATGCGCACACAAGCCCGCGGCTTGTCTTCATGCCATCTTTCGCGTATGCCTTTGAAGTCTACTTCCTTGACTCTCCCTTCAAAGTCCTCTTCCTTCGGCTCTCGTCTCTCGGATGCTTCACTCCGTTATTCCTCATGTGTGGTTCACCAAGTCCTGCAAGACTCAAACGCACACATCAAATCAACATGAAAACCTAACTTAATCATATTGACACACATCAAAATTCATGATCTACCCGATCAAACTTGGGTCGATTGCACCAACATTCTTGTTGTTTACGGATTTTTCAATTGGAGATGGATACTTCTTTTAGAACTGTTTTATCTTATGCATGACTATTATTGATTGCAGTAGGTTATATTATCTTAAATCTGCTCCTATTATTTTCCTGCTTGATACTTACTGTTTGACCTTTAAGATTCATTTCATACTTGTGTCTATACAGTCTCGTGGCTTTGCCTTCTTACTCGTTATGGTACATACATGTGTAAGTATATATAGGAATAGTGGTATGCTGCATTATAATTGACATTGGTTGACTATTAGATATATTTTACATCGATATACTTTGTTATATGATTTCTTGGTCATGATATATGATTTATACCTGTGCATATCATATTGAGGTATAAATGAGGACTTGGTGGGTGTTGTACGCGTTAGTGTCATTTACCATTCTTACATTGTTGCATGCCGACGATCATCAGCTCCTTTGCAGTCTGAGCCCATCGTCTATCACATTAGGATATATGCACACATATCCACTCAGAGGTTAGTGGTTACTAGAGATTGTGTGCATTTGCTCTGTATTACTCCGCTTGACTGCTTTTGGGTAGTGTTTCTGGAGTGTGGTAGCAGTCAAGGATCCCTTTTCGTCCCAGAGACACGAGGAGATAAGAGAGGGACTCCCTCATTACTTGGGGTAGGAGGGTGTCCTACGCTAGTATCTTGTTCACTCGGTTAGGAATAGTAACATCAGGGTGTGTACAACTGTCACAGTCCCATCCACTTGCTCGTTCACTTATGATAGGTGACGGTGGCTTGACTGTCATCAGAGGTGACATATGTCATTGCATCATATGCATATAAATATGTATTATGTATTTGCTTGCGCTTGCTGTATTTGATTGCTGAATATGTTTGATATGTATATACAGGAGACATATATACTTTGGATTGTGTATTGTACTTGCTTTATAGGGGTTGATTGTACCACTCTACAGAATATATGGATTCTGATACGTATATGCATATTTTAGTATTTATGTTATGCATATTCTTATTCTCCTACGATACTGTATCCTGTTGTTTCTTTATATCTTGTATAGCTATTTATATTGTCATGTATGTGTATCTCTATACACGCAGAGTTCGCTTAGACTCACCACCGTTCAGTCTATTTTTTATTTTCAGATTGATGTTCGCCAGGGGAGCTCGGTTGCCAATCCCATGCCCGTGACGACTTCTATTTTTAGTTTTTTTGCATTATTTATTGATTTTTGGCATGTTATATTCCATACTTTGTATTGGTTTGTTCGTGAACTTGTATTGCGTGGTGTTTTGCATAGATTGTACTTTTGAGTCTTTTGTTGGACTTTATGCGATGTGGTTTTATTGTGCGCCTGCTCAGAGACAACTCAGGTATGTCTTTATTTGATTTATGTTATGAATCCATTTTATTCATGTTTTTCAGCTGAGATTGACCGATTTATTTTTATTTAAGGTCAGAGGTTATATATATTGTGTGGGTGGTTGTATTAATGTTTCAAATTATTCATCGTATAACTGTCCGATTGTATATTGGATCAGAGATTCTCTTCCGGGAGCGTAACAAAGTTACCTAGTTAAACTGAGAGGATGATCGAGTCAAATAGGTCAATTAAACTAATTGATTAAGTTAGAAATAATTAATTAAAAATGAGGCATTGAGATTAGGAGGATAGGTCAACAGTGTAGAATTTCTATTTTTTTTTACTCGATGACTAAGTGATACTATTAATTGCACGAAAATATACTAACACAAACATACGAAATCTATGTAAAAAAAATCCCTTTTAAAGATTATAAAAAATTAATTCAACACACGTAAATTGAAATCAAGTAAAAAAAACTCAATTTAAAGCTAAATTATCATTTCAATATCATAAATAAAATTAATTTTTTAAATTACTATTTCTATTTTTCAATGACTAAAAATTCTGAAAGAGAACGAAGAAAGATCCTCAATCTCGAATTCCCCGTCGGCCGTCTCCATTAATTATTTATTCCAACATCGAACTCGATATCTACGACCATCTTCATCCATTTTATATTTCTAGGAGATGAATTGATAAGTCGCCGTGAAATTTGTAGATCAAATTCTTACAAAAATTAGATATTTATTCTTCTTTTTTATTAGTCGTTCAGATTAATAATTTCCCACCCTCTTCATCCATTTGACTGTAGCGAGACGATTTTTAGTTTTATTTAGGTGGTTCTTTAAATCGTGTCCTACGGACCTTTTCATCTTTGACAGTGAATTTTTATCTTTTCCAAATTCCAACCTTGACCTCTCCAGAATAATTACAAAAGTTCCTTGAAAGCCACCACCACCCCCATTGGCAACACCGTCCCTGAACTCTGCTTACTCGGTTGATGGCGTGCTCTGTTTTGTCCTTTTAGATTCCCGGCACTCCTCCTCCTCGGCGACAGCTAAAACAAGGCTCAAATTAATGATTATAAATATATAGATCGAGTGACAAAGCATCAATGAAGAATCAGAAGCAAGCTTCTGAGAAATATCAGTAATTAACATAGCAGTTCCAATACTAATAATGGCGTCCAGGCAGGAGCTCCTGGTGGTTTTATTCGCCACGGCGGTTGCTGTGCTTCCATTTGCCGTGGCGGCAGATATTGTGATCGGCGGACAGGATGGCTTGAAGCCGGACTTCAACTACACCAATTGGGCCAGCAGCAGAGTTCGGGGTCGGCGACCAAATTGGTAAGATCTGCTTTCACTATTCTTTATGCATTTAACATAAGCCATCGAAATAAACAATCTGAGGAGCAGCCATATACATCTCTGAGAATCTGAACATCTTTGCAGTGTTCAGTTACACTTGAGGGGATGACAACGTGATCCCAGTTGGGGGAGACGAATTCAAGGCGTGCAATGCAAGTGAGTCGTCTAATGTTCTTACAAGCGGCCACGATGTGCTGCTCCTTAACTATGAGGGAAGGAGATTGTAACGAGTCGGCTCCTCGGTTCTTTTGATGGCCAAATCAATATTTGACGGCCTAACAACCTGACCCCTCGGCCCAACAATCTGGCGGCCCAACTTTGACGACCCCTTAGGTCGTCGATCGTTAGTCGTGTCATTACTTACAAGAACATTTCACCCCCGTTATTGTGAGTAACGATATGACCAACGGTTGATGACCTAAGGGGTCGTCAAAGTGGGGCCGTCAAATGTTGATTTGGCCACCAGGTTGTTGGGCTGAGGGGCCAGGTTGTTGGGCCGTTAAATGTTGATTTTGCCGCCAAAGGTGCCGAGGGATCGGGTCGTTACAATAAAAAGACGCAAAGTCTTTTTATTGTAACGACCCGACCCCTCGGCACTTTTGGCAGCCAAACCAGCATTTGGCGGCCCAACAACCTCGCCGCTCGGCCCAACAACCTCGCCGCTCGGCCCAACAACCTAGCGGCCAAATCAACATTTGACGACCCAACTTTGACGACCCTTTAGGTCGTTGACCTTGATTGTGCCGTTACTCACAAGAACTTCCCATCCCTGACCAGTGGATTTTTACCTTTCTCAGGATTCGAACTCTAGACCTCCATACTAAGTATTAGAGTTTATGAATCCTGATAGCTAAAAGGTCTAGAGTTCAAATCCTGAGGAAGATAAAAATTCACTGGCCAGGGGTGGAAAGTTCTTGTGAGTAACGGCACGACCAATGGTCGACGACCTAAGGGGTCGTCAAAGTTGGGCCGCCAAATGTTGATTTGGCCGCCAGATTGTTGGGCCGAGGGGTCAGGTTGTTGGGTCGCCAAATGTTGATTTGGCCGTTAAGTTGTTGGGCCGAGGGGTCAGGTTATTAGGCCGCCAAATGTTGATTTGGCTGTCAAAAGGACGGAGAGACCGGGTCGTTACTGAGATGGTACTTATCCGGAGTTGGAGATCACTGCATAAGGGGCCAAAAGCTAGTCATCAATGTTGTTCTTGCTGCAACTCCACCTCCGACTCCAAATCCGACTACACCTCCACCTCGACCTCCACCGATTCCTTCTCCACCTTCGCCTTCGCCTTCGCCTTCGTCTCCTTTGCCGCCGACTCCTCAATCACCCAATGTCCTCCCGCCGCCATCAAGTTCGTGGCGAATCACGGCGGATGTGTATCAGATACTATTGCTGGTGGCAACGACGGTAATGATCGTTAAGGCATGAAGAGTTTGATCGTTGTAACGTCGAAGCCGAACGGTGTCGCTTCAAATAAAATGTATTGATCGTCTATTTCAAGCGTAAGTTTGAAAATGATAGATTGTCATGAATCTTTTCATGATTCTGTTATTCTCCCTCATCATCTTTTCAAAAAAATTTAATTGTTCAGTTTTGTTTTATATAAATCTGAAGTCAACTTTGTGAAATCCCCAACGAAAAGTCGACTATTAAAAGAACGTTGTACACCAGAACTTAAGTATTATATATAAAAGATAAGTCTAGCTTATTAATTAGTATGAGTCAATTGAAATCGAATCTGGGTGTATAGTTGAAATTTTAAATGAGTAATCATAGAGAGAGAGTGAAAATAAAAGAGTGAAAACAAAGTGAATGATGTGACACTTTACATGTACATGTCTAATTATCGCTTGGACACCATCAGCGGCATTCGGTCGCCGCCCCGAATCAAACTATACCCTGGGGGGCACAGTGAACCCGTCAGAGATTAAAATTTCATCGATAATTTGTTGGATATTTTATGTCGTGGACTAGCATAAATAATTTAGTTATAATTTTAATTATATTCTAGATTAATTAGATGCCAAATTATATAGATATGGTGTTGTTTGGTTATTATTATTGGGCTTAACTATAATGGGCAGGCTTGGCCCATTTTTTCCTAATCTGCAGAGGCCCCTACTCTTAACCCTAATATAAAATGGACGTTGCCCCATTGAAATGACACGATTTTTTTTGTAATTGACGGGGTGATAGGAGGAGTTACTCTCTGCCGCTTGAATTCTCTCATAGGAAATCATGGACTCAATGATGTCTTTTGCTCCAAGTAATTCTAGCACCTAATTGTATCTATTGTATTTATCTATCATTTGTCGTATTTGGAATTGGATTTCGATTTGTCGTCAAAACATTGTATTTCGATTTGCTGTCAAATGGTATCAGAGCGAATTTAATTCTTATACGACAGTGAATTTACTGTTTAAATAAGGTGTTAAGGATTTAGTCCGAATTCTTTTCTGGTTAAAGAGAAGAAATTGAATCTGAAATGAAGAATGAGGCAACTTGATTTGAAGGAAGAACATGAATAGTTAGCTTACTGACCAAGCAATTAATTCTTTTCTCTTATGGATTTTTTTTTGGAACATTGACCGAGTAATGATTTGGATGAAAATTGAGAGAGATAAAAACATTTTCTGTACGTGGCTATAGTCCAAATACTTATTCATTTGGATTTTAAGTTTTTTTTTAATTTAAGAAAAAAAATCTTAAGTTTTTAAGTTTTCTGTACGTGGCTATACTTCCCCTTAAGTTTTTTTTTATGAATTTTATTTATTTTCTGGCGATCAGAATTAAGTATTATTCATTTTCTATTACATGAATTGCTTTGGCGCTCTCCAAATTATGGTCTAAATTATTCTTTTTCTTGCGCATATTTTGATTATTATAATATGTCATATTGCTATTATGAAATTTTATGACATATTTCTAAGGTATGGTAATTTTAGACCATTTGGTACTATTTTGGATATTTTTCATAGTAGTGAGCTCGCCTTCGCGGGACAGATTATGATAAAATACTATTATTGGAAAATTATTATTATTAATGTGGCGTTAGGAATTATTTTGATAATGCACCTACCCTATCGGTTTGTCTTTATTGATATAGTTCCTAATGAGTGGTAATTATATTTTAAAATTTTCAATATCCTCTCGATATTAGCTTTAAGAATATAATTATTTTCTGTGATATGAGAATTATTTTATGCATTGTAATTCGGGACCCTTCGGCGGGATTGCTTTTGCATGAGATAATTTTATTGTAGTCATAAGCTCTATTTCTTTTGTTGGATATGCTTGATAACAAGTCTCCCATTAATGTACAAATTCCAGCTTTGCCTATGAGTATGAACTCTTTACCAAAGTTGAATGGAACTAATTATGAGGACTGGGTTGACTCTGTTAAGTTGTTCCTTGTTATTTCTAACGTTGATGCTGCCCTTACTGAGAATGAGCCTGAAGTTCCCACACTTGAGTCTTCCGCTGCTGTTATAACAAAACATAATAAGTGGACTCATTCTAATAAAGTGTGTCTGATGACTATGAAGTTCACTATGGACAAGACCATCAAAGATAATGTTTCTGAGACAAACAGTGCTAAAGAGTTTCTTATGTCTGTGGGCAAGAAATTCAAGAAATTTAACAAGACAAAAAATGCCTCCTATCTTTCATTACTGACAAAATCTAGATATGATGGTGTATCGGGTGTGCGCGAGCATGCCATGAAGCTCACCAATTGGTACAACAAGTTGAAATCCATGAAAGTGGAATTGGAAAGTGATTTTTTGGTCTGGCAAGTATTAGACTCTCTTCCTTCTGAATTTGATGTTCTTAAAATTTCCTATAATGCACAAAAGGAGGAGTGGTCCATTGATGAGCTTGTAGCCATTCTTAGTCAGGAGGAGCAAAATATGAGAAAGGGTAAGGGACAAGTTGTTCAGTTGGTTTCTCATAAGAGTCATGAGCAAAAGAAGAAATATTTTAAGGGAAAGAGTAACAAGCCTCAATTCAAGAAGAAGTGGAGTGATAAATCAGGACCTTCCTCAGTTCATGAAGATGGTGAATCATCTGGTATTAAAAAGAGATTTAATGGCATTTGCAAGTTTTGTAATGTATTCGGGCACAAACAATTTGACTGTTTTAAGTTTAAGAAGTGGTTAGAGATGAAGCAAAAGCAAAAGCAAAAGCAAGGTATTTATCGTGCTCTAGTGTGCTTTGAATCTAATCTTGTAGATGTACCTTCTCATACTTGGTGATTAGACTCTGGTACGACATTCATATTACAAAATCTGTGCAGGAGCTCAAAACCAAGAGAAGACCAAATAAAGGAGAGGTGTCTGTTACAGTTGGAAATGGAATGAATGTCAAAGTAGAGCACATATGAGTAGTTGCTTTGAAATTAAGTGGTGGACATGAGTTGGTTTTGCAAGACACTGTTTGTGTACCTTCTATGAGAAGGAATTTATTTTCAGTTTCTGTTTTAGATGATTGTCGTTACTCTTTCCATTTTGGATCTAATAAAGTTATTTTATATTATGAATGTCCTATTGTTGGTTATGGTGTCAAGTTAAATGACATGTATATGTTGAATTTTGATCCTTTTTCTATTGAAACACGTCATACCAATGTTAATAATGTTGTTGGGTAAAAATGTGGAAAAGTTATTGAGAACTCTTCTATATTGTGGCATAAGAGATTGAGACATATATCTCGAGAACGGATGGAGAGATTGATCAAGGAGAATATTCTTCATAGTGTGGAGTTCTCAGATTTTGACACTTGTGTTGATTGTGTGAAAGGGAAGCTTGCTGCTGGAGTTAGAAAGAATAGAGTTGTTAGAAGTGATGGGATACTGCAGTTGATTTATACAAATATCTGTGGGTCAATTACTCCCATTGCGTTGGGAGGATATAGATATTTCATTACTTTTATTGATGAGTTTTCAAGATTTGGCTGGATTGATTTGTTGCGTGAAAAATCAGACTCTTTAGGTGCTTTTAAGACTTTTAAAGCTGCCGTTAAGTTGAAATTTGGCACACAGGTTAAGAGTGTTAGATCTGATAGAGGTGGAGAATTTTATAGAAGGTATGATGAAACTGGCAGGAATCCTGGTACTTTTGCAAGGTTTTTACAGGATTGTGGTATTGAGGCACAGTATACTATGCCTGGCACTCCGCAGCAAAATGGTGTTGCTGAAAGGCGAAATCGTACTCTCATGAAGATGGTTAGATGTATGCTTAGCCATTCAAGTCTTCCTGATTTTCTATGGGGAGAAGCCTTAAAGACAACAGCTTATATTTTAAATCATGTGTCAAGTAAGTTAGTTCCAAGGACCCCATATGAACTTATGACAGGGAGAAGGCCTACTTTGAAGCATTTTCGTGTCTGGGACTGTAAGGCAGAAGTCAAGGTCTACAATCCAGAAATAAAGAAGCTTGATCCTAAGACGATTAGTGCGTTTTTTGTAGGACATTGTGTTGGATCTAGGGGTTCTAGATTTTATTGTCCAACTCATACCACCAGAGTTGTTGAATCTGACCGTACTATTTATTTTGAAAGCGATTTAGAACATGTTGCAACTCAGGAGCCACGTGTAGTTAACTTCAGAGAAGAGTATGTCCATATTCCTGTACCTATTGCTCCTTTGCCCGAATCTATGCCAGTCATTACCACTCATGATAAAGTCACTGATCCCATTGTTGATGCTAATGTTGATATGCATGTTGACTATGATGTTCAGAATCTGATGTTATTATGCCTCAATTGAGGCGATCTCAACGTGTTCCCACATTTACTGGGTCTACTAGATTCAAGGATTATGTTGTTTATTTGCAGGAACATGAGTTTACTTGTGTTGGGGATTCTGACCCTATTACTTTCCATGAAGCCATTTCTGATTCTCACAGTTCACAGTGGCTGGTTGCTATGGAAGATGAATTAGCTTCTATGCGAAAGATGATGTTTGAGACTTGGTGGTATTGCCCGAAGGTTGCAAATTTGTTGGTTGTAAATGGGTTTTTAAGACCAAACGTGGTGTTAAAGGAGAGATAGAGAGGTACAAGGCCAGATTTGTTGCTAAAGGGTATAACCAGAGAGAAGACATAGATTATAAAGAGACGTTCTCTCCTGTCTCTACTAAAAACTCTTTTCGTGTTGTGATGGCCTTAGTTGCTCATTTTGATTTAGAGCTTCATCAAATGGATGTTAAGACATAATTCTTGAATGGTGATTTATTTGAGGATGTCTATATGGATCATCTTGATGGTTTTGTTGAAAGTGGTAAGGAGCACATGGTTTGCAAATTGAAAAGATCTATTTATGGTTTAAAACAAGCTTCTAGACAGTGGTACTTAAGGTTTGATCATATTATAAGTTCTCTTGGTTTTGAAGAAAATACAGTTGATCAGTGCATTTATCTAAAAAAGAGTGGGAGAAAATTTATTATTCTTGTTCTTTATGTTGATGACATCCTTTTGGCTAGTAATGATGTGAGTTTTCTGAATGAGACTAAACAGATGCTTACGACTCATTTTGATATGAAAGACCTTGGTGATGCATTTTTTGTTTTGGGTATTGAGATTCATCGTGATAGATGTCGTGGTATCCTTGGTTTGTCTCAACAAGGATATATTGATAGAATCCTGAACCGGTTCAATATGCAATCTTGTAAGCACTGTGTTGCACCGATTCAAAAGGGTGAGAAGTTGTCTAATGATCAGTGTCCTCAAACTGAAAGAGAAATGACAAATATGAAGAAAATTCTATATTCTTCCGCTGTTGGCAGCCTTATGTATGCTCAAGTTTGTACACGTCCTGATATTGCTTTTGTTATTGGTGTACTTGGGAGATACTTAAGTAAACCTGGTGTGACACATTGGCAGGCTGTAAAACGTGTTTTGAGGTATTTGAAAGGTACCAAAACTTACATGATCACATATAGGAGATCAAATCATCTTGAGGTAATAGGTTATTCTGATTCTGATTATGGTGGTTGCCCAGATGATCATAAGTTCATATCAGGTTATGTATTCATGTTAGCTGGAGGAGCTATTTCTTGGAAGAGTGTCAAATAGACTCTTACAGCTACATCTGTAGGATTGATGCACGTGAGAGGGGGGGTGAATCACGTGACTTTTAAAATTTAAATCAGAGTGCTTTAAAAAGTGTGCACAGCGGAAATGAAAGAGACGAAAAACGAACACACAAACACGAACGATTTTTACTTCGTTCGGAGCCTTCGGCGACTCCTACTCGAAGGCCCAGGTCCCTCGGACCTTTCCGTTGGGCAATCCACTAAAACTCTCTATCGGTCAACCCCGATAGAGTAGGCGAGTACAAATGAATTGAAAGTGTGACAACCCCACACTTTCAAGTAATTAAGTGCAATAAAATATTAAAAGAAATTCTTCTTTTTACCGACGTCCGGAGTAGGTCAACTCTTTCGGGGCAGCAGGACGTCGTCGGCTCGAAGTGAAGCGTTTCCGGAGCAAGGCGTGAGCGTAGAAGAACTTGGAGACTTTGGAAGAAGTGTTGTACTTTGAAGAGGGTCGAGGCCCTCTTTATATAGGGCAGGGGGCGCCCGACATGCTCGGGGCGCCCCCCACGTGGCTCTTGATCCGGTGAGCCCTCTGGTCAAGGCTGATCTCTTCATCTTCGGGATCAGCTTTGACTGGGGCGCCCGACGCGCACGGGGCGCCCGGTTGACCGGTCAAAGCGTCATCTTCAGGGCTTCGCGAGAGTGAGCTGCAGCAGCCTTCAGTGGCGTGGCACAGTGGGCGCCCGAGACACGCGGGGCGCCCGACATGCGGGGCGCCCGATACACGCGGGGCGCCCCCAATTGCGCTGCTGTCGGGGCGTTTACCTCTCTGCTGACTTTGGGTTGACTCTGGGGCGCCCGACACATCCGGGGCGCCCTACTCAGCTACGGCCTCACTCCATTGAGGCTCTCTGAGCTGCAGAAACACAGTCCTTCGGTCCTGCATCCAGGGTTAGTCCAAAACAGCAAATAATAAGTTAGTTAAAACAGCCTTAGCTGTCTTGGTTCTGACTTTGGGTCTCCAAAATGGAGCCCTAGGTCGAACCGACGCCTAATGTTCCCTCAAGGGGAACGCGTCCTCACTGGTTCGCTCCTCCAGTGACTTACCTCACTTACCCTTTGTGCAGCTCTACCTGACTTCTTGACCCACCAGGACTTCCTGCCAAGGCTCAACCACCTTGGTCTTCCTGCCAAGTCTCAACCAACTTGGTCTTCAGCCAGTTGTCAGGTCCCGCGGACCCAACTGGACTTCCCGCCAGGACTCAACCATCCTGGACTTCAGCCTGGTGTCTGGTCCTAAGTCTTTCAACCCTGCACACTTAGTAAAGAGGTTAAATACCAACAACAACCCTAACTTTAACCACTTTGTCATACATCAAAACCCGAGTTTGACCGTTAGTGCAAACTGCACCAACAATCTCCCCCTTTTTGATATAATGACAACCTAGGTTAAAGTTAGAGAAAAAACTAGCAGAAAAATAAAAAATAAGCATGAAAGTACATGGTGCAAAATTAAGTAGCAAATAGAATTTTCTAAGCTTTAACCCTACTCTCCCCCTTTGTCATTCATCAAAAAAAAACATACGTATATTAAGTTACGGAGAGTAGGATCCAAAGCTAAGTGATAGGGAAAACTAGACTTAGGCAAAATAGATTAAGTAAGATAAATAGCCTAAGTGAAAAAAGGAACTCCCCCTAAATCAATTAACTTAGCTTTCAAAACTAACAAATAATTTTCAACAACATTATTTTTCAAATGAATTAGAAATATTTTCAAAGTTAAGCTTGACAATCTTTTTAAAAGAAAATATATAAAAATTTCCCAAATAATACATATTTTTCAAAGCCAAAAGAAACTTTGCTACTGAGCTTTAACTTAGAAGAAGGAAGATATTCTAAGAATAAGCTTTAAAAGTTTCAAGACCATTATTCAATTTTTAAAACTAATTTTTCAAGAATATACCTTAGATTCTTTTGAAAATAGTTATACTTTAAAAGTAATATCATAGACTTGATCAAACTATTCTTAAAATTAATTTTCCAAGTTAGTTTGAACTCCCCCTTAACTTGACAAGCCCTTAGAATTCCTTGTCAATTTCAAGGTAAACATTCTATTATGTCCTAGGGATATCCAAACTACAAATAAAAATATTTCAAAAGAATCATTTTTGGAAGTAAATCAATCAAAATATTTTGATACTTTCTAGTATAAGAACAAGCTAATAGTGGATTTTCAAAAAACATAAGTGTTTTTATTTTAAAGTTAATTTGAAAATAGTTTATCAAGGAAAATTAGTAAAATTTGAAAAAGGAGATTTGCAAGACCCAAAAATACGGATTTTCAATGCTAAATAGGAATTGCAAGGAACTATTTATAAGCATAATCCTAATATTTTTCAAACAAAACAGTAAAAATAAGACATGTATGGCATCTCTTAAAATAGGTTTAGATATAGGGCATTTTTATTTTTAATCACATATTTTAATAAAATAGTTTAAAAGTATTTGAAGAGAGATTTTCAAGAGGATTGTTTAATATTTTGAAACAAAATTTGATATAGTAATAAAGTTATTATTATTATTTTCAAATGATAATAAGAATATCTTTGAAAGCACAAAAAAATTGAAAATAAGTTTTGAAAAGAATATAATTGAAAGAAAAAAAAAACTTTAAAAAATAGTATTTTTAAAACAGTTATTTTCAAATATGTTATAAAGGATTTGCCAAAAAGATGTATAGAAATATTTTCCCTCCCCCTCAACTCGATATTCTCCATAAGTCCTTAGGGGTATTTTCGTAAAAGAACAAGCAGAAAGAGAAAAGGAAACAAAAGAGTTTTTTTTTTTGTTAAGTTGGTTTAATTAAGGATTAGGTGTAGGCTTAATTACGCCTTTAGTGTGGGTTTGCTTTTAGGTTTGGTTTAATTAGGTTTGGATTCATTAGATTTAAGTTTGGTTTAATTAAAGTTTCATTAGGTTAATTATATTTAAGTTTGGTTTAATTAAAGTTTTTAGTTAAGTTGGTTAAGGTTGGTTGGGTTGATAAATTTTAATTAAACATTAAAAATTATGTTAAAGTTTTAAAATTATGATTTTAATTGAAGTAATATTTAAAGTTTAATTTTAATTACAATTAAGAATTAAAGTTTAATTTTAATTAGGATTAAGAATTAAAGTTTAATTTTAATTAGGATTCAATTTTGGTAAAATTAAATTAAGATTTAATTAAGAGTTAAAGTTTGATTTTAATTAAGATTAAGATAAAATTTTAATTACAAACTTTAGTTATTTGGGGATTAAAGTTAGAGGTATTTAAATGAAGTTTTAATAAAGGGTTGAAGTTCAATTAGGTAAAATTTTAGGGGTTAAAATTTAATTTGGTCGAATTTTAAATAAATTAATGTTAGTTAAGATTTAATTAAAGATTCAAGGTTAATTCATTGGAGTCTGAATAAAGATTGAAATTCTAATTAATTAAGGATTAAAGTTGATTAAGGATTAAAGTTTATTAAGGATTCAAGTTTAATTAATTAAGGATTAAAATTTGATTATGTAAAGAGTTAGATTTTTAATTATATAAAATTTAATTAACGTTAAATTTTAATTTAATTAAAGTTAATTTAAATAAAGTTTGATTATGTAAATTTTAGTTAAAGTTAAAGTAGAATTTAATTAAGGTTAATTTTTAATTTATGTTAAAATTTAATTAGATGAATTTTTAATTAAGGATTTAATTAGGTGAAAAATTAAGATTTAGATTAAGTTAAAATATGAGTTTAATTTTAACATTTAAATAAGATTCAAACGATTAAAATTTTAATTAATATTTAATTTGGTGAAAAGAAAGTAAAATTTTATCGGTTAAAATTTAATTAAGTAACGGTTAGGTTAAAATACCCAAGTTTCAAATTTTATTGTCTCTAATCATCTCACTCAGTCTAATATTGTCAATCAAAGGGATCCTATCGTTTGTGTGAGATGAGCTTGAATTTGATTTTTAATTTTAATTTTTTTTTGAATTTGAATTTGAATTTTAAATTTTGAATTTGAATTTGAATTTTTGAATTTGAATCTTATTTTTGAATTTTAAATTTTGAATTTGAATTTTAATTTTTGAATTTGAATTAATTTGAATTTTGAAATTTAATTTAGTTAATTTGAATTTTGAATTTTGAATTCGTTAATTTGAATTTTGGATTTAAAAGGTAAGATTTTAAATTCAAGTTTGAGTTTTAAATTATCAATCAATGATTTTGAACTTATTATCCTTATTCAT
Source organism: Boesenbergia rotunda (assembly GCA_024364735.1). NCBI lineage: Eukaryota > Viridiplantae > Streptophyta > Magnoliopsida > Zingiberales > Zingiberaceae > Boesenbergia > Boesenbergia rotunda. The sequence continues at coordinate 664,651 of JAGFNQ010000113.1, forward strand.
CTCACTTGATCTAAGTTATCAAACAAAGGGATCCTATGATTTGTGTGAGATGAGTTTGAGTTTGATTCATAAAAGAAGTTAATCTGACCTTTTGTTAGATTCGGGTTTGACAAAAAGTAGTTTAAACGTATACTTCGATAATTAGCTTCCAGGCGGGAGGCGAGGCACAGGGGCCTTCTTTGGCCGAAACCTTATTGGAGCAACAACCTCTTTCTAGACAAAGCTGCTTAAGGAAGTTGTATTTTAACCCTACTTGTTGAGACACCCTGGTCTAACTAGTCTAGGATGTGTCGAGATAGTTTCGGCTAGTTCTCCCCGAGAGTCTGTCTAGCGTACCGTTATCTCGACCCACCCTAATACTAAGTAGGTCAAGAGTCAGATTAACTTTTAAGACTAGTCCTAAGTGCCCACCTGGGCAAAGGCTGATTTTGAGGTGCCAACTAGTTTGGTGCCTCCCCTTGGATTATAGGTTGAGTGCTTTGGGTTGTTAAAGTGGACTCTTAAATTTTCTTTGAATTTTGAATTAGTTAAATTTTTTAATTTGTCTTTATTAGGAATTTTTGTAATGCTTAAATTATTGTTGGGTTTTAATTTCGAATTACCCAAGTTTGTAATTTTCAGTTTTGAAGAATTGTTAATTAACTTGGGTTTATTTTCAAGTTTAATGGTTTTTGAATTTTCGATTACAATTGAACTATTAACTGAGTTAAAAACTTTATTTAGATAAACATTGATTTTATCGAGGGTTAGATTTTCACAATCTGAATTAACTTGGTCAATGTTTTGTTTAACCAAGTCAGAGTTGAGTTTGTTCTGGTCTGAAAAGTCTAAAATATTGCAGGAAGTTTTTAACAAAATGTGCATTTCGGGAGGATTTATAGAGATATCTAATTTATTACAAGAACCTCCTACACAGTCAGATATTTCAGAGATTTGCTCAGAATCATGCAAGACATTTGTATTAATAATACTAGGGGTATTCTTGTAATTTACCTCAATCGCATCCCCTAATTTAGTAGGCTTTACCGTTGGTTCAGGCTCGACCTTAGTTGCAAATTGGACTTGATCTTCCATCTTTAAATTTGGTTCTGCGATTGATTTAGTAGACTCATCTTCAGCTTTAAGCTTAGGCTCATCCAGCTCCTTCAAATTCTCGTGCAATTCATTCAGCCGAGTCCATAGGTCATATGCGTTGTTATACTTTTCCAGTCTGCAGGAAATTTTGTTAGGCAAAACTGTACAAATTAATTTATTTACCTGCTTGTTCAGTTCATCATTTTGAGATTGGTATCTCAGGGCTAGCACGTAGTCGAAGTCTTGACTGCCCAAGAAGATCTCCATTGATCGCCTCCAATAGTCGAAATCTTCTGGATAATAGTGTGGGGGCTCGTTGACATTTCGCCCTTGCATCTTATTTTGCGCCATTTAGAAATCTTGCACACAAAAAATAGACCAAACAAAGTCCCAAGACTAGGTCTTGGATTAGTAGTGCGGCAGAGATAAATATATAAAAATAAAATGACCAACTCGAATGGTGTTGCACCAAATTCGTGTAAAATCGATTGAAAAAAAACTAATATATAAATATTGATAATAATATCAGATTTAGACTGTGAGCAAAAAAAATCACAGACAATGATAAAAACTGGATTTCCCCCGGCTCTTACGGTGGTTGCACCGATAGAGAGCGTACCAGGCTCTGATACCACTTGTAGGATCGATGCACGTGAGAGGGGGGGGTGAATCACGTGACTTTTAAAATTTAAATCAGAGTGCTTTAAAAAGTGTGCACAGCGGAAATGAAAGAGACGAAAAACGAACACACAAACACGAACGATTTTTACTTCGTTCGGAGCCTTCGGCGACTCCTACTCGAAGGCCCAGGTCCCTCGGACCTTTCCGTTGGGCAATCCACTAAAACTCTCTATCGGTCAACCCCGATAGAGTAGGCGAGTACAAATGAATTGAAAGTGTGACAACCCCACACTTTCAAGTAATTAAGTGCAATAAAATATTAAAAGAAATTCTTCTTTTTACCGACGTCCGGAGTAGGTCAACTCTTTCGGGGCAGCAGGACGTCGTCGGCTCGAAGTGAAGCGTTTCCGGAGCAAGGCGCGAGCGTAGAAGAACTTGGAGACTTTGGAAGAAGTGTTGTACTTTGAAGAGGGTCGAGGCCCTCTTTATATAGGGCAGGGGGCGCCCGACATGCTCGGGGCGCCCCCCACGTGGCTCTTGATCCGGCGAGCCCTCTGGTCAAGGCTGATCTCTTCATCTTCGGGATCAGCTTTGACTGGGGCGCCCGACGCGCACGGGGCACCCGGTTGACCGGTCAAAGCGTCATCTTCAGGGCTTCGCGAGAGTGAGCTGCAGCAGCCTTCAGTGGCGTGGCACAGTGGGCGCCCGAGACACGCGGGGCGCCCGACATGCGGGGCGCCCGATACACGCGGGGCGCCCCCAATTGCGCTGCTGTCGGGGCGTTTACCTCTCTGCTGACTTTGGGTTGACTCTGGGGCGCCCGACACATCCGGGGCGCCCTACTCAGCTACGGCCTCACTCCATTGAGGCTCTCTGAGCTGCAGAAACACAGTCCTTCGGTCCTGCATCCAGGGTTAGTCCAAAACAGCAAATAATAAGTTAGTTAAAACAGCCTTAGCTGTCTTGGTTCTGACTTTGGGTCTCCAAAATGGAGCCCTAGGTCGAACCGACGCCTAATGTTCCCTCAAGGGGAACGCGTCCTCACTGGTTCGCTCCTCCAGTGACTTACCTCACTTACCCTTTGTGCAGCTCTACCTGACTTCTTGACCCACCAGGACTTCCTGCCAAGGCTCAACCACCTTGGTCTTCCTGCCAAGTCTCAACCAACTTGGTCTTCAGCCAGTTGTCAGGTCCCGCGGACCCAACTGGACTTCCCGCCAGGACTCAACCATCCTGGACTTCAGCCTGGTGTCTGGTCCTAAGTCTTTCAACCCTGCACACTTAGTAAAGAGGTTAAATACCAACAACAACCCTAACTTTAACCACTTTGTCATACATCAAAACCCGAGTTTGACCGTTAGTGCAAACTGCACCAACAACATCAACCATGGAAGCAGAGTATATAGCTTGTTATGAGGCCACACGTCAAGCGATATGGTTGAGAAACTTTATTGCTGAGTTTGATTTTGTGGAGAGTATCTCTAGACCTCTTACTATATATTGTGATAACTCTGCTGTGGAGAGTTTCTCTCTTAATATTAAATGCTCGAAGAGGACAAAACACTTTGAGACAAAGTTTATATTTGTAAGAGAGAATATCCAAGAGTTTAAAACTATTATCAAGCATATCCCTACAGAGCTAAATGTTGATGATCCCCTAACAAAAGGCATAACTGTTAAAGCCTTTGTTGACCATATGACCCGTATGGGTGTAGTGAGGTCTTTTGATATTTTGGATTAGTGGGAGTTTATGTTTATATTTTGTTATAACTTCATACTCGTAATATTTGAGACATTGTTCAAATAAATAGCTATTGTTGCTATTTTTATTTGTCATATGATTATTCTGTACAGTTTTTATTATTATAATTATTGTTGTGTGTGTGTGTGTATATATATATATATTGTGATGACATATTATGGAGACATTTTGGACCCAGTCTCAATCTTGTTGTTATCATATGACATCTTGGGCAGATGCTTGGGCCATTTATTGGGAATAACACTTTTGTTCAAATTTGACATGTCATTTTGTTGTGCTTTCTCATTTATCCTTATTCCACTTTGTTGTTGGGTCACTGGATACAAGTGTCATGCGATGCATGATATCATTATTCCTTCAAGTGTGATTTTCTGCATTGTTGGGATGCTTGTAGTTCCATTTTGGACCTTTTTCTTTTGTGGTTTGTGTTGACTTATTTTGACATCTTGTTGTGACCACATATTGTTGATTAATCTGGTATATCATAATGCACTTATTTATGCTGACCAAGTGGGAGAATATTGGATATTTTATGTCGTGGACTAGCATAAATAATTTAGTTATAATTTTAATTATATTCTAGATTAATTAGATGCCAAATTATGTTGATATGGTGTTGTTTGGTTATTGTTATGGGGCTTAGCTATAATGGGCAGACTTGACCCATTTTTTCCTAGTCTGCAGAGGCCCCTACTCCTAACTCTAATATAAAGTGGTCGTTGCCCCATTGAAACGACACGGTTTTTTTTGTAATTGACGGGGTGATAGGAGGAGTTACTCTCTGCCGCTTGAATTCTCTCATAGAAAATCATGGACTCAATGATGTCTTCCGCTTCAGGTAATTCTAGCACCTAATTGTATCTATTGTATTTATCTATCATTTGTCGTATTTGAAATTGGATTTCGATTTGTCGTCAAAATATTAGATTTCGATTTGCCGTCATAATTTAGAGTAATTAACGAGAAGGATTCGTAACATTGTCCATTTATAAGATAAAGTTCATTAAAAATACAAAAAATAAACCCAATACACAATACCACAGGTTCAACAGAGACGACTCAAAAGAATGGGAACCAAATCAATATTAATGAATGAATTCATCTTCCGTTCATAATTGCAATCACGGCCGAAGCCTGGCATCCAACCATTCTCATCGCCGACTATATAATATCTGTTGCCATGGCAAATGATAGCAGCGCAGTGGCCAAGGACAGAAGCAGTGCAAGGACCTTCTGGGAAGCCATTGATGAGGCGAAGCACTGAGCTTGATGTCGTTGCTTTGTGTTAATTGAGTTAATTCTGTTGCTCATGTGACTGGAAAAGCAGGTGTATGAATACAAGATCCTGCCATTCGAGCCATTAGATTAATACGTACAGTTAATTAGCAGGCAAAGGTCGGCATGCAGTTTCGTCGTCGATTGGCAAATTTCTCCAAGAATCAAGAACAGGACAAGGAATACACATTCATTGAAAGAATCGACATCCGATTAAGTTTGACTGGTTCAATCTCCATTCTTTATCTTCTTTGTAAACTAAAATGGAAGACTTTTCAGTCCTCCATGAATTTTCCAATGAATGCGTTCGAATTTGACCAAGTTATTTAGTTCTTCTCTGCTTCCATCGGCAACGTCGCACTATCTTGTCTCGCCTCGTCCCTCTTCAACTCACAGACACGAGCAACAGCTAAACCGAGGCTCAGGCCAAGTGCCTTCCTGCTCCTGCCGACCTACACTTGAATCCCACCAATGCCTATATATATCTAGCCGTAGAATTTGCATTCCCATATCAACAAACTTAGCCACAGAAAGAAATCAACCGATTCGAGCTCCACTAATGGCTTCCTGGCTTACGCTCGCGCTGCTTCTCGCCGTGGCCGCTTATGCGCTGCCATCAGCCACGCCAACAAACTTCGTTGTTGGTGATGACGCTGGATGGATGCCGCACTTCAACTACACCAATTGGGCTCGCACAAAGGAATTCAGGGTTGGCGACAAGCTCGGTAAGATATACGCAATTATAATTTGAGTTGGCCTTCACAGTTTCTAATTTTTTGAAATCTTTGCAGTATTCAAGTACCCCGCAGGGTTTCATAATGTGATCCCAGTGAGTGGAGAAGAGTTCAGGGCGTGCCAACCAAATGGAGGAAATAAAGTGCTGAGGAGTGGCAGGGATGTGGTGCTTCTCAAAACACCTGGAAGGAAATGGTACCTGTGCGGAGTCGCAGATCATTGCGAACTAGGTCAGAAACTTGCCGTCGTGGTTCTTCCAGCTCCGCCGGCGTCGCCGCCGGCGCCGTCCCCTTATCCATACAGTGCCTCCTCGCCGGCTCCTTCACCGTCGTGTTGACGCCGCCGCCGGATAGATTGATACTACTCAATTAATGCGATCAATATGCTTAAGTTAAATTTCCAATTCCGGTGTCTACGTACGCTGGTCTAATTAAATAAATTTGTTTGGTTTTGTTAGTTTGAGTGGTTTAACTTGAAAAACTTGGACTTGTTTCGATTGATTCAGTTTTGAGTTTTAATTTAAGGAAATTTGATTTATATCCTTTGATGCGATAGATGGAGACTAGATTTCAAAAAGGTTGGAACCGCCAACCTAGCGGCCCCCTGGTCTCTGCCCCACAAGTGTCCAGAGGGGGTAAATCACGGTGAATGCTGGGCAGGCTAAGACACCCAGGCGCGAGGGATTTTTTTTAAACAGCAGCCGAGGTTCCACTCCTCGTTCATACTGTCGACCTTCGAACCCACGACCTCCATTTCAAGTGCGAGTGTCTTAACCAGCTGATCCAGCCCGTGGGGGCGCGATAGATGGAGACTAGAGAGTCTACGTGTGGCAGAGCTGCATCAGAAATGAAGTCGACCAGAAAAAGATCAAGTAGAGGCGGAGGCCAAAGTTATCCATTAAACTCATTCGATTCGATTCATCTAACTCTTTCAATTCGATCATTTGGCTCTCTCAACTCAGTTATCAGACTCCATGGGTTGGCTCAGCTAACTCCTTCATCTCAATTACCCGACTTTATTAGTTGGGTCAGCCGACTCCTTCAACTCGCTTACCATACTCCATCTGATGGGTCAACGGACCTTTAACTTGGCCACTCTTAGGTGAGATAGTTCGGTTATCAGACTCCATCTGGTAGGTCCGACTACTTGAACATGGTTATCATACTTCATCGTTGGGTCAGCAGACTCCTTTAACTCATCCATCCTCGGGCAGGGCAACTTGGTCATCCGACTCTTGCAGTTCGGTCATTCGATTCCTTTAGCTCGGTTATCAAACTCCATTAGCTGGCCAATAGTCTCCTTCAACCGGGTCACCTTTGATTGGGCCTTATATCTTATGTGGCTCGTGGGCAATGTGCGCGCGGGCGCACTGGAAGAGGGCATCGTGTGGATAAGGACGTGGGCAACGTAAGAGTTACTCCCAAAAAAATATGAACAATGTAATCGTTTCACTAGAAGACGAGGACAACGTAACCGTTTCTCCAGAAATACATAGGACAATGTAAGTGGGTATCATAAACACATGTTTACAACCCTTTAAAAGGCCCCTTGCTTCTATGGGCACAAGAACATAGAGACAAACACTCAAACTCTTTTATCATTCCTGTTTCGGAAGGAATCAATGTCGACGGTCAGTCACCAGGCTCAACCCACGCAGATGCTGACGTTATGGGAGGAATTTCGTGCCCTGCGAGATCAACATGAGCGTTAGGGGAATACGTCAAAAATTGTCCGGCAAAGCCCACTCCGACGCTCAAGTCAGTGTCTCGATGGAGAGGAAAAGTATAAGGCAAAAAAATATATAAGTAGCAGAGAGTGTCTCCCCCTTACCGGAGGGGTTGGACTACCTTTTATACCTGCGGTGGCTGCCTTAGTGCATCCCATGATATATGTTACGTCCCCCCTTTGTCGGTTACAGAATAGTCTTTGAAAAGGTCAATGTCGTCATTAAGTGTGACCCGTTGTGATATTTAAGGGTCATGATGGCTCTGCGATATTGGAGGTGCTTATCCATAGATCCGAAAAAAAAGGAGGTCGTTACTTGGATCGAATGCTGCTTGGGCTCCACTTCCCCGAGGTGATCTCGGGGTTTTTTTGGCCCGAGAGATCGCAGGCGCTCCGCTTCCCCGAGATGGTCTCGGGGCCCGGGGTGATCCCGGGAGGGATTTTCTTATCTGATTCTCAGGGCCTATTTACCATGGGGGCCTTGGAGACTCCTCTTCCCGAAAAGGTTCTTGGAGCTCTGAAAAAGAGTCACTCAGGCTCACTCCATCTTGTCATCCAGATTCTTCGGCTCACGTGTGCGGCTAAGGGTTACTCAACCCTATCAGTTCCATTACTTTTCACTTTTCCTGATTCCTGTGCTAATTTAAATATCGGAACGGTCATCGGCTCACGTGTGCGGCTAAGGGTTACTCAACCCTATCAGTTCCATTACTTTTCACTTTTCCTGATTCCTGTGCTAATTTAAATATCGGAACGGTCATGTCAAATTCAGCGTCGACGGTCACTCTAACTCTAGTTAGATACTACGGAATCCTAGATATATTTCTCCATCCTAAAATATTTAAAATCTCCTTAATAGTTGATTTCTGCTGCCTTTCACTGATTCATTAGACCGCGATCATTCATTTTTTTTTAACATATACTCTCTTTTTAACTTTAACATTAACAATAAAAACATAAACATGCAAACCACACAACACTTTTTAATCGTCTTTTTTATTTCTATCAAATACTTTTTTTAAATCACTTCATATACAGATAAAAGGAATTACAGGACTCAAAATTTCAAATTATAAAATCAAATTCTTATTCTGTGAATGTTGATTATAAAAATATCCAACATAAAGATTTAATCAAACAAACAAACAAGAAAAAACAATCCTAATAGTTAGTATATTTCTGACTAGCAATGATGATACCTAAGTTAATTCGAAATTGAAAGCAAATTTTTGTTTAACTCATTCGGATATGACTTTAATCTAATTTAACTATATTTGAATGTATGAAATACTTGAGTTTAGCTATTGATTTTGACCTAGCTCACGTGTAGCTCGGTCGGTCAACTTGGTGTCACGTCAGGATGAGTCGAGGCCAGGGTCGCCACGAGCCGAGTCGTCCGAGCCAGTGGTAGAGCAAATACAGCCTGACCCATCTCACTCGGGAATGTCGGGAGCCCGACCCCGACCGATATACAGACGACACCAAGGAACACCGGCTGCCAAGTCAGAGAACGATCTCGAACCCCCCGAGCGCCCGACCCTGGGCTGGGTCGGGGCAGTCGAGGCCGAGCGCTCCCTGACTCGGAAGTGATGGTCGCAGGGCCAAGATTCACTTGGCGCAGTCGGTCGGCGCTCCCAGTCAAGGTTTGTCGCACACCCCCATGGACACTTATTCTCTGACACAACACTAACAGACGTGGTACGGGAGTCGGCGCTCCCAGTCAAGGCATGGCATCGTTCGTGCCCGAATCGCGAGTATTCCGCTGACACTATGATCCTACTGCCATACCGCCGCACTCTGTACCACAACAACCTACGTTTGTGTTAGACCGAGTGGCGTCTGCCGGCGCCTGCCAGCGAGCTGGCAGTGCCCCTTGTCTTATTCTAGCATGCGACACCTTACCCTGCCACCGCATGCCACACCTTGCCCTGCTCCCGCATACGACAAAAGGTGGCAGGGGCGGGCAGAAGCTGTCAGCTCCCTCGACTATATAAGCTCCTCCGCTCTCCACTTCGTAGGTACGCGCGCGATAGTATTTCTCCACCGTTCTATTATTTTTGCTCTCTTCTCTTGCTGGGACTGACTTGGTCGTCGGAGGGCCTTACCAGGGATTTTTTTCGGCAGGTTTGTTAACGGTCATTTTCTTACAGATCGGAGCCAGCGTCAGCAACACTCGGGTCGATTTCGCTCTTGGGAGTCCATCTCATTCTGCAATAGGATCAGCTATATTATTTTAACGGCAGTTTACAATGTTTTTAATGTGCATACAAGATTATTTTAAAAAAATATTTAAGTTCATATTTCATTTTAAATTATGAACTCATGAGAAAAACTTTATATCCATTTAGAAAACTTTTTATTTATGTTAATTTTAATATATATTTTTTTTAAAAATGACTTTAAAAATATTTTTGTATTTTAATTTTTCTACATAATCTATCCCTTTTTATTCTTTTTTTAAATGTAGCTATTAGATTTGTAAATATATTTTATTTCCTAAATCAAACATTGTATAAGTAGTCGGGCAAATGACGATCGGCTTGTCTTTACAAATATCTCACGAATTCATTTGATGTTGATAAAAGATAATTCGATCCTTTCAATCCATTTCAAAGTCAACATGAAGAAGATACATCACCGGAATTATTAGTTTGAATGTTGTGACTAGTACGTAGAGAAGATGAACATATTGATTTTATTAAATTTTGATTCTCAAATCTCATATTAACAATACTTGTGTATAAATTATTAATCTATCCCGTGAAAATTTATAAATTCATTTTAAATTAATACGAACAAAAACGTAAATTTCAGAGATAATTATTAGCCATCCCGTGAGAACACAACGATTGCATTTGTAAACTACGTAGTGCGTGCAGAACTACTCTTTTCGTTCAACCGAAGCACATGTACTTTTATTTTCGATAGGTTCAATTGTCCAGGAAAAGAATGTCTATGTCGGGTTTCTTGATGCGGTTTCGGCCACCGCCATTGATCTCTGCCTTGAAACCCCGTCGCCCGATCCTCTCCCTCTCCCCCTCCGATGCCGGTCTTTGCCGCCCCGAACGCGTCCTCTCCAGCCTCCCGCCGTCTCCCTCCCTCTCCCACCTCCTGCAAGCCCACGCCCGACTTGTCGTCCTCGGCCTCGCTGCCCACCGCACCTCCCTCTCCCGCCTCCTCGCCGTATGCGCCGCCCTCTCACCCTCCGCCCCTTCCCGCTACTTCCGCACCCTCTTTGCGGCCATCGACCGCCCCAACGTCTTCGCCAGCAACAACCTCCTTCGTTGTCTCGCCCGCTCTGAAGACGATGCGGCCGCTCCCGCCCATGATGCCTTCCGCTTCTACTCTCGCTTGCGCCGTACCGGCATCCCGACGAACAATTACACTTTCCCTTTCCTCCTGCAGGCGTGCAGCCGACACCCGATCATCGGTGAAGGCGCCCAGTTGCACAGTCAGGCAGTCAAGTGCGGGCTTGACCATGATTTGTATGTGAGGAATGCGTTTATAAGCTTTTACGGATCTTGTAGCGCGTTGGATTATGCAAGACGAGTTTTTGATGAACTCCCAGCCCAACGTGATCTTGTTTCTTGGAATGCTATATTGGCAGGGTATGCTCGGGCTGGACGGGTGGATGTTTCAGAGAAGTTGTTCGAGGAAATGCCTGTGAGAGACGTAATTTCTTGGAGCACTATGATTATGGGGTATGTTCAAAATGGGTCCTTGGAGAAGGGTTTGGAGTTGTTTAGGGAGTTGATCGCAAGGGGGTTGAAGGTGAATGAGGCCATTTTGGTGACAGTTCTCTCTGCATCCGCACAACTGGGACTGCTGGAGATTGGCAAGTTCATTCATTCGACTATTAGGTCAATGAATTTCCCACTGACTGTTGCACTTGGCACTGCCTTGGTGGACATGTATGCAAAATGTGGGTGCTTAGAGCAGTCAAGAAAGATCTTTAATGAGATGAAGGGAAAGGATGTGTTTTCATGGAACACGATGATTTGTGGATTAGCTACACATGGTCTAGGAAATGAGGCACTCAACATGTTCCACCAATTTATAGATAGAGGATTTGTCCCTACAAGGGTGACGTTTGTTGGGGTTCTAAATGCATGCAGCCGTTCTGGTTTAGTTGATGAAGGTCGCCGTTACTTCAAGTTAATGGTAGAAGAATATGGTATTGAGCCAGAGATGGAACACTATGGTTGCCTTGTTGATCTTTTGGGCCGTGCTGGTCTTGTGTCTGAAGCTGTTGAGTTGATTGAAGGAATGACCATCCCTCCTGATCCTGTGTTATGGGGCATTTTGTTGGGGGCTTGCAAGGTACATGGGATGGTAGAATTAGGCATCCGCATTGGGAACAAATTGATTGATCTAGACCCAGGACATGATGGTCACTATGTTCTTTTGGCTGGTATGTATGCCAAGGCTAGGAAATGGGAAGATGTTATCAACGTTCGACGATTGATGTCTAACAGAGGAACAAACAAAATTGCCGGTTGGAGCTTGATCGAGGCTCATGGGAAAGTGCATAAGTTCGTGGCAGGAGATAAACAGCATAAAGATTCTCCAGAAATCCACAAGACACTTGAAATGATTGTAACGAGATTGAGAGATGCTGGTTATCGACCTGATGTATCGGCTATATTGCATGATATTGATGATGAGGAGAAGGTCCATGTGATCAAGGAGCATAGTGAAAGATTGGCAATTGCGTTTGGTTTCATGGTGGTTGAGGTGGGTTATCCTATTCGAGTTGTGAAAAACTTGAGAGTTTGTGGGGATTGTCATGAGTTTAGCAAGTTGATCACTGAGGTGTTCAATAGAGAGATTATTGTGAGAGATGGGAGTAGATTTCATCATTTGAAGGAAGGAAAATGCTCGTGCCTTGACTATTGGTGATTAGAAAATAGCAATTATTCCATAAGGTATATAGGCTCTCTGACTGGAAAACAAATGCAAACTGTTTATGATTTGTCTGACTTTTTCCTCTTCTTGTTGGACTCTGCAGCACTTCATCAGGGGTTGTACTACTTTAGATGATGTTCAAATTGTCATTACACTCCTATTCTTAGAAGCTTTGTCTTATCCAAGATTGCATCAGTCCACATAATTGAGGCGCAACTGGAAAAGTGAGGTGCTTGGTCTGCAGCAGTCTCTTGAGTCGGGATCACATCGCTGTTTTGTGTTTCTCTGAGTTTGTCTTAGTCTAGCTCGGCGGCAGTCTCAGCTCGCCTATGCAGTCGGCTGCATCCACAAAAGCACCGCCACCATTGGTGGCTGTCAATGATCGATGAAACACGAGTGGTCATTGCATCTCAATTGTGCTATGCTTTGCGGCAGCAGTTGTCAGCTTGACGATCTTGCCTCCGTGTGGGCATCATCAGGGTAAATTCAGAAAAATCTGAAAGTGATCGTGACGGGTGGCCAGCCGCTGGATACTTAGAAGATGCCCTGCCTGGGTCTTTATTGGTTTTTTTTGGTGGAAGTTAGGAAAGATTCATCAAGCCGGAAGCTAGGGAGAAAAAGCTCTGTTGAATTTTTTTATAGCAAAAAAGTGAGATAATACTATGTATTTGGATCTTATATGTTTCTTTTGTCAACCTCATGATTATTTGTTCACTGATCGACTTAATCTACAATGCTTATTTAATATTTTTTCCTCCAATTTCTTTATAAGTTTATTTTTTGTGTGGTCGGAACACTCCGACCTCATTTTACTCTGTGCGTTCAAAAAAGTCTATATCAAACGAGACTCGACTTCTGCAGTTGTGATCAACAGCGTGTTTTAGACCATCTTCCATTTAAAATATTATATTTATTATTAATTCATATTAAAATAATATAATTTTAATATCAAATATTATTTCAACTTAATCCAGTCATACCATATCACACACACACAAAAAAAATTTAAAATATTCTATTTCGACTTATTGATAATTTAATTATTAACATAAATTTTAATTTATTAATCTTTTTATTATACTTATTAAATTTAAAATTAATATTTCATTTATAATTAATAAGTTAAGTATCCCTGAATCTTTTTAAATTTAAGTATTATATCTCTGAATATTTTTAAATTTATATGTGTTGTGATACTTATGTATTTAAATAATTATTAGTAATATTTTAATTTTGTGTCATTATTAATTTTATTTGCAGGTAAGAGGTGATGTTTTTTATATTTATGTATATCAAATTTTTAAATATTTTATTATATTTTTTCGAAATTAGTGTTGTAATTTATAAATATAATTATAATTAAAATATATTATAAATAAAATTTTTATTAAATTAAAACTTTATAACTATGCATAATAAAATTAAAATATATTATTATATACTTTTAATTTATATTTATATTAAATAATTAATATTACTATAAATAATGAGGGAAAAATAATTATTATAAATTAATTTTTATTTATAATATTTAATAATATATTATATTTGCTGATTATATATTATAATAAGATTTTTAAATATAAAAAATTAAAAAATTAATAACATCAAATTTGGTGTTACAATAGTGCGATACTATCTTTGGTGATGCACTATTGCAATACCAAATTTAATGTTGGGATTTGCGATATTGGTTGGAAAAGTTTGGTATTGTTTTTACACCAAATTTGATGTTTTAGGGTACCGATTGAAGATGCCCTTCTTGGATTCTTTCTTTCTTAAAAAATGATTAACGAGATTTTTTTAAACTCGGACGACCTGCTCGGTCCCATGGAAGTTTCCCACCAATCGCTAGGGTAAATCGGGAAGCGCTCACGGTGGGCGGTCTAGAAGCTCAGCGTCTCAGGATTGACACCCCATTTTAAAAAAAAATTCTATAAATACGTCATAGTTAAGGATCGAATCAGTTACTTTTATTGTTATCGTTACCGTCTGTTATCAGCCGGTTCAATCAATTACGCCAATTAATAGGAATTAGATAGGTGTCTTGGTTGAATTGATCCGACCCTTACGAGGTGGGAGTTGTGGTGACGCCACTTCGGGTTGAGAAAGGTCCCACAGCCACTCCTGTGCTTGACTCAGAAGCATACCCAACTAAGGTTCGCACCCGGACTAGTACGGTGACACAAGGGTGGTTCGTGGGCCCTGCGTAAGTTCATGCGAGACACTTGACTATGTAGAAAATCACTTGGTCGTCGACATAGACTCACTTTCTATTTCGATGTTGCCGTTGGAAGGCTCTTCCTCTCTCCCTCTCTCTCTCTCTCTCTCTCTCTCTCTCTCTCTCCACCCTCTTCTTAATTCCCTCCTTCGCCGTTGATCCTTCGTCCTGGGTTGGATTTGCTTTGTCGATGTTGGTGGTCCTGTGACCTTTTTGTAATCTCCGCGGTATTTGACTTAGTCGATTTTACTCGACCGTCGGAACTTCCGGGAGGTTGCTGCCGGGAGGTAGCAAACTGAATTTGTTTACGTCGAGGCTAGTGTTGGACACTATCTCCGTAAAACGATATTGCTCCGCTACGGTGCTCACGGATAGCAGCAATTCGTTCCCAAGATACAACGACGTCGTCTCGGAATAGTAGCACTTCAAATTCCGAGACCGGCGAACCTTTCCGTAGGATTTTCGAACTCTCAATGCAGAAGATGAGCTCTCTAATGCTTAGATGCTTGAAAGCTTCGAATGATTGAATGAATGAATATTTCCAAAGGAGAGATCCTTTATATAGTAGGTGAAGAGGCAAGTGACCCTTGGCGAGGACTGATCCGAACCATCAGTTCATAACCATTTAAAGGGTTCTGATCTCAGCCATTAGATCTGAAGAGTTATAACTCTTCAGATGGCTTTTAATCTGGTTCGTTAGATCTGAAGAGATTTTAACTCAATCTAATCTCGTGCGCTGGATTCAAAGAGTTATAACTCTTCATCCCATCTTTGATCTGAGCCGTCAGATTACTCCATTTAATCCGACGCTCCAGATCAGTCCCCTCGGCCCTCGCTAATGGTCTGATCGTGACCCTGCAGTATCAACGATCCAGATCGCGCCCCATGCGATCTTGTTGCCATCTTCGATCCAACGATCGTCAACTGTCTGCCCAGTCAATAGCCCAGTCAGCGCTCTCCCTGCACAGTCATGTGCCACGCAGGCACGCCACGTCATCCGTGTGTAAAGTGCGCCAACAAAGCGCCCATTGCGCGCGTGCGCGCGTGGCGGGTGGCGGGCTCGCAGGTGCGAGCACCTGCTCGCCCAAGGGTAGAGAGCACCTGTGCTTTTTGTATTGACTGCAAAAGCACAGCAACACATATAAGGAAACATTGGCTTTCGCCAATTAGCGATGTGGGACTAATCCCCATCTTTCTCCTTAACGCTATTTTGAGCACGACTTTAAACACTTAATTTCTCATTCACCCGTAATTGGTTTTGAGCAAATTAATAGTCTAGATTTATCTACGCGAAACGTAGATTTCGATTTTGAAGTCAAATATGACTTTCATCGATCGATGGTACTTTGATTTCACCTCGCAAAATCATATCCAACAATCCCCCACATGAATGGAAATTAATGTATGCATATTGACATTTTACAAGAGTCCAATCGATAAGTCAAAGCATCGGGAGAGGTAGCTTGTGGCTTTGAACCTTCCGTAGTAGAATGCTATCGAGTATACTAGGCTGCGCAGTGAACGTGATGTCTTGAACTGCTCAGCTGTTGGTGTATACTAAGACAATAACACCCACACAGAGACTTATCTCCCCTACTTTTGGTTCTCATGGTTGGTTCCGTTTCGGCCATGGACACCTTCTTGGATTCATGAGTGTTTCATTGAAGCGGCCTGTCTTCACACTCACATAAGTGACACTTCTATCTAGAGTATCCTACCATACTCTACCTTATAAAGGTATAGAAGTCATTAAAAGCATATGCTTAACCTCACTACATGTGATAGGACAGTACCAATTCATCCTAGGTTTGGGATAGAGATATCACATCTCTTGTGCTGTTACACAACTTCTGTAATTTCGTTGTCCCATTGAACCAAGATCTTGGGATCTCCAGTCAACAAGGTTGGGTTATCGCTACAGCCGTTTTTAGTTGTAGATTTTTAATCTCATTCCTCTTGATGAGCAGTATACTTGATCTCGATTTAGCCCCTTCGTAAGGGGATCTGCCAAATTATCCTTTGATTTGACATAGTCGATTGCAATCACTCCGTTCGAAATCAACTGCCTAATGGTATTGTGTCGACGACGTATATGTCGTGACTTACCATTATACATACTACTCTGTGCCCTTCCAATTGCCGATTGACTATCACAGTGGATCAGTACGACAGGCACAGGTTTTGTCCAGCTCGGAATATCTTCCAAGAAATTCCGCAGCCATTCAGCTTCTTCAGCTGCTTTGTCAAGTGCTATAAACTCGGATTCCATAGTTGACCGAGCAACGCACGTTTGCTTAGTGGATTTCCAAGATACTGCTCCCCCACCGATCGTGAATACATATCCACTAGTCGATTTGGAGTCTTTTGTATCTGATATCTAATTAGCATCACAATATCCTTCCAAAATAGCGGGATATTTTCCGTAATGTAATCCGTAGTTCATAGTATATTTTAAATATCTAAGAACTCGCATCAATGCTTTCCAATAGGTGTCGTTTGGATTACTCGTAAAACGACTTAGTTTGTTGACGACACAGGTAATATCCGGACGTGTGCAGTTTGTGAGATACATCAAACTGTCTATTATCCGAGAATATTCTAATTGTGATATGGGTTCACCATGGTTCTTTGCTAAGTGTTGACTTAGATCCATAGGTGTTTTCACTGTAGAGAGATCGTTAGCATTGAATCTTTTCAATACTGACTCTACATAATGGGTTTGTGTTAAAACTATCCCATCGGATGTTCTGAGAATTTTAATTCCCAATATGACATCTGCTAGACCCATATCTTTCATATCGAAATTGATGGTCAACATTTTCTTAGTACTCATGATTGCATCATGATTACTTCCCATTATAAACATGTCGTCTACGTATAGACAGACAATTACATAATTTTGAGGTGTGTTCTTGACATAAATGCATTTGTCACATTCATTTATTCTGAATTCGTTTGACAGCATTATTTTGTCAAATTTTTCGTGCCATTGTTTTGGCGCTTGTTTAAGTCCGTACAACGACTTAACAAGTCTACACACCTTTCTTTCATTTCCAGGAGCTACGAACCCCTTGGGTTGCTCCATGTAGATTTCTCCTTCCAACTCACCATTTAAGAACGCGGTTTTAACATCCATTTGATGTATTTCAAGGTCATATAGTGCTGCGATAGCTATCAGCACTCGTATGGACGTAATCCTTGTCACCGGTGAGTAGGTATCGAAGTAATCAAGACCTTCCTTTTGCTTGTACCCTTTGGCTACAAGTCTGGCCTTATACTTGTCAACCGATCCATCAGCTTTATACTTGCGTTTTAGTATCCACTTACAACCTAGTGGTTTAGCACCAGAAGGAAGGTCTACTAATTCCCAAGTATGGTTATTCATGATGGACTCGATTTCACTATTGACAGCTTCTTTCCATAATGGGGCGTCGGGACTAGAGAGAGCTTCGCTTAAAGTTCTTGGGTCCACTTCTGACATGAAGGTCATGAAATCTGGCCCGAACGATTTCTCAACTCTAGCCCGTTTGCTCCGACGTGGCTCTTCGCTTTGATCGTCAATAGTTCTTTTATGACAACTAAGTTCAGGAACGTCATTTTCGTTAGGACTTCCGTTGTCATTATTTTGAATGTTTCCCTTCTTATTAGGGAATATGTTTTCAAAGAATATTGCATTCCGAGATTCTATGGTTGTACCCACATGAATATCAGGAATGTCTGACTTATGAACTATGAAGCGATATGCACTACTGTTTTGGGCATATCCGACAAATATCGCATCGAACGTTTTAGGTATGATCTTTACTTGCTTTGGCTTAGGTACTTCGACCTTTGCTAAGCACCCCCACACTTTCAAGTATTTGTATGACGGCTCGCGGCCTTTCCATAGTTCATATGACGTTTTGTCATTTTTCTTGTGAGGGATTGAGAATGTGGTTTGCTGATAATATAGCTTCCCCCCCACAAGTTCTGGGGTAAGCCTGAATTTATTAGCAAAGCATTCATCATTTCTTTCAGTATCCGATTTTTACGTTCGGCAACGCCATTCGATTGGGGTGAGTAGGGCGCCGTTGTCTGATGAATAATGCCAAATTCTGAGCAGAATTCATCAAACGGTGCACCATATTCTCCACCTCTATCGCTACGAATTGTTTTAATTCGTTTATTAAGTTGATTCTCAACTTCAGTTTTATAGGTTCTAAAAGCTTCTAAGGCTTCGTCTTTACTTCTTAAAAGAAAGACATAACAGAACCTCGTGCAGTCATCGATAAAAGTAACGAAGTACTTTTTACCTCCTCTAGTTTGCACGAATTTTAAATCACATAGATCACTATGTATTAATTCTAGAGGCGTCGTTGACCTTTCCACCGAGTGAAAGGGTAGTCTCGTCATTTTCGCGTCCACGCACACTTCATATTTGTGCATTTCGTCAATATCAATGTTCGG
Source organism: Boesenbergia rotunda (assembly GCA_024364735.1). NCBI lineage: Eukaryota > Viridiplantae > Streptophyta > Magnoliopsida > Zingiberales > Zingiberaceae > Boesenbergia > Boesenbergia rotunda. The sequence goes on from JAGFNQ010000113.1 coordinate 683,415, forward strand.
TAATAAATTTAGCTTGACGAGACGTTTTAGTGTATTATTGTTAACATGTCCGAGTCGATCATGCCATAAATAAAAACACTCAACAACATAGCTGGAAGTTTTTATTTTATTACCATTAAATTCACGGTGTACAGTCATTACAACCATCTTGAACAGATTTTGTTCCAAGTATCCCTTACCTATGAAGACACCGTTCTTCGTAAGTACAAAGTTGTTGGACTGGAACACCAATTTGAAGCCGGCTTTAACAAGTGCCGCTCCAGAAACTAAGTTCTTCCTGATGTCGGGAACATGAGCACATCAATGAGAGTTAGCTCCTTTCCGGATGTCATTTTCAGAACTACTTTCCCGAGTGCAACAATCGGGGATGAAGCGGAATTGCCCATAAAGAGCGTTCTTCCGCTTATCGGGGTATACGTGGAGAACAGCGCCTTATCTGAACAGATATGGCGTGTTGCTCCAGTATCGATCCACCACAGCCTCGGGTTGTCCTCCACCGTATTGGCTTCAAACACGACCGCAGCGAGGTCCAGGTCCATTTCGTTGGAAGTTGCGACCTGGTTTGCAACATCCTTCCGGCCTTTGGTTGGCTTCTTCGGACGTCTGCAGTCTTTGGACATGTGTCCTGACTTTCCGCAGTTGTAGCAGGACCCCTTGAATTTGCCTTGAGCCTTCTTGATTGGTTGTTTCGGCTTCTTGGCTCTCGGTTCTGCCAAGTTGGACATCTCGTCAACTGTCCGCTTTGTTTCTTTAGAGTCGGAAAATTTTTGGTTATCCTCCTCTATGCGCAGCTTTAGGATCAGGTCTTCAAGTTCCATCTCCTTTTGCTTGTGCTTCAGGTAATTTTTGAAATCCTTCTACGACGGAGGGAGTTTCTCGATTACCGCGACCACCTTTAATGATTCGTTTAGTGGCATGCCTTCGGCGTCCAGATCATGCATTATTATTTGCATGTCTTGGACTTGAGACATTATGCTTCTGGAATCCACCATCTTGAAATCCAAAAACCGGCCGACGATGAATTTCTTCAGTCCGGCGTTTTCGGTTTTGTATTTCTTCTCCAGAGATTCCCACAGGGATTTGGCTGTCTCAATTACGCTAAATACGCTGTACAACGCATTGTCCAGTGCATTGAGAACGTAGTTGCGACACAGAAAATCTCAATGTGACCACGCTTCGCGAGCAGCCTGACTCTCAGAATTATTTTCCGCAGTGGCTGGCGGGTCATCACGCAAAAACCGTACAAGGTTTAGCGTGGTTAAGTAGAACAGCATCTTCTGCTGCCATCTCTTGAAATCAGCTCCGGCGAATTTCTCCGGCTTCTCGGCGTGCGGGATGGAGGTCGGTATGTCGTTGATCACGGCCATTTCAGTTTGCCAATATCGTTTTACGATTGTTGGCGGTCCTGTGACCTTTTTGTAATCTCCGCGGTATTTGACTTAGTCGATTTTACTCGACCGTCGGAACTTCCGGGAGGTTGCTGCCGAGAGGTAGCAAACTGAATTTGTTTACGTCGAGGCTAGTATTGGACACTATCTCTGTAAAACGATATTGCTCCGCTACGGTGCTCACGGATAGCAGCAATTCGTTCCCAAGATACAACGACGTCGTCTCGGAATAGTAGCACTTCAAATTCCGAGACCGGCGAACCTTTCCGTAGGATTTTCGAACTCTCGATGCAGAAGATGAGCTCTCTAATGCTTAGATGCTTGAATACTTCGAATGATTGAATAAATGAATATTTCCAAAGGAGGGATCCTTTATATAGTAGGTGAAGAGGCAAGTGACCCTTGGCGAGGACTGATCCGAACCATCAGTTCATAACCTTTTAAAGGGTTCTGATCTCAGCCATTAGATCTGAAGAGTTATAACTCTTCAGATGGCTTTTAATCTGGTTCGTTAGATCTGAAGAGATTTTAACTCAATCTAATCTCGTGCGCTGGATTCGAAGAGTTATAACTCCTCATCCCATCTTTGATCTGAGCTGTCAGATTACTCCATTTAATCCGACGCTCCAGATCAGTCCCCTCGGCCCTCGCTAATGGTCTGATCGTGACCCTGCAGTATCAACGATCCAGATCGCGCCCCATGCGATCTTGTTGTCATCTTCGATCCAACGATCGTCATCTGTCTGCCCAGTCAATAGCCCAGTCAGCGCTCTCCCTGCACAGTCATGTGCCACGCAGGCACGCCACGTCATCCGTGACCATGCCACGTCACTGCCACGTGGAGCATAAATGAAGCTCCTCGCGACGACGCGTACGTGCGAAGTGCAAAGTGCACCAACAAAGCGCCCATTGCGCGCGTGCACGCCCGCCCGCGTGGCGGGTGGCGGGTGGCGGGCTCGCAGGTGCGAGCACCTGCTCGCCCAAGGGTAGAGAGCACCTGTGCTTTTTGTATTGACTGCAAAAGCACAGCAACACATATAAGGAAACATTGGCTTTCGCTAATTAGCGATGTGGGACTAATCCCTATCTTTCTCCTTAACGCAATTTTGAGCACGACTTTAAACACTTAATTTCTCATTCACCCGTAATTGGTTTTGAGCAAATTAATAGTCTAGATTTATCTACGCGAAACGTAGATTTCGATTTTGAAGTCAAATATGACTTTCATCGATCGATGGTACTTTGATTTCGCCTCGCAAAATCATATCCAACAGTCGCAACATCGACCAACTACTCATGACTATGATGACACTGCCCCCTCTCGATGTACGCTACTTCCCACACTTGCCTCTACTCATTCACCCTAGTTGTTGATTCTTTACTTCGAGATGGGGTTGTACTTTCGAATTGGCGATCTCGCCCTCTGCAGCGGAGTTCGCATGAGTTTTAGGGTTTGGTGGGCGGGGAGATACTTGCCCCATGAATCTGGTGAAATTGGGATGCCTATTGACCCACTTCTTGTGTCTACTAGAGAACCTTTTTTATCGAGGCGTGACCGTTTTTGATGAATTTAACCTCTGATTTGTGTGCCTCGGTTTGCAGCGACAAGAGGATGAAGAGATGTTGGTTCCACATCAGGAGTTCACGGAGGGATCCCAGTGGATGGAAAGTGATTGTCGTTGTTTTTTAGTTGATATTTTTGATTTCAAGATAGTTGTTGCACGTTTCTATTGATTGGGGAATGAAATTGCTTTCTCTACTTCGTATTGCATCTAGCCTGCTGAATTTAGGGTTTTGATTTTTATTTGTTTTTTCTAAGCCCCATTCATTATCGTTATAATTATATCATCCAAGCCAACAACTGCAAGAATTATCAGTGAGGATCCTCCTATGTTCAAATGTAGGTGGTCAATTGACAACTTCTTTAGGTTGAACACCAAGAAGCTCTACTCTAATATTTTTTTTTGTCGAGGGATAAAAGTGGTAAGCTGATACATTTAGTGTACACTGCGTCTCTATTCTCTAGGTGTGCATGATCTATCTTAGTTAGTGAAACATAATTGAGGAGTTAGATGATTCATGCTCGATTTCGTTGTCATAGGTGAATGTTGATTTTTCCCAAGGGAAATAATATTGACCACCTGTCTATATACCTTAATATTGATTGTGCGCCCTCGGGGCTATGATGCAGCGGAAGGGCGATTAGTCCTCATTCTAGGCATCCGCGGTTCGATCCCCAGCTATAATGGATTTTGCAAGAATTTTTCCTTCAAATAGGGCGTAAATCCTGAGACGCTGGGCTTCTGGACCGCCCGCCACGAGCGCTTCCCGATTTACCCTAGCGGTTGGTGGGAAACTTCCATGGGACTGGTTGCCTGAGATTCAAATTATCCAATCTCGTTAATCATTTTTTTAATATTGATTATGCGGTTCAATCCCCAACTACGACGTATTTTGTAAGAATTTTGTCTCCAAATGAGGCGCGAACCTGCGACGCTGGGCTTCTGGACTCCCACCGCAAGCGTTTTTCGATTTACCCTGGCGGCCGATGGAAAATTTCTGGAGGATCGGGTCAGTCACCCGAGATTCGATGTTACCCAATTCGTTAATCTTTTTTTTTTTTTTTGATATTGCTGATTCAGCTACCTTACCATATGGATCGAACAGATATCACAGCTCGCGCTTGCAATTCTCAATCAAATTTATGGGAAGTACACAATAAGAGAAGGTACATTTATCTTTTATAAGCTTATTGTTTATGGTAAATTTAGTGAATTAATGGATTCTAGTTTAATTTCCGCAGACATCTGATATATTGTACTATGAGATATTGGATATTCCTCTTCCTGAATTGCAAGGATTAAAAACTCTAAAAGTAGCATTCCACCATGCCACAGAAGAGGAGGTTGGGTTGATCCTTCTATATATTATTTATATTTCCTTGTTTTGTGAAATTTTCTTGTAACTTAGATGTTTTATGTTTAGGTGGCAACTCACAGCATTCGACTTCCAAAAAATAGCACTGTGGCCGATGTAATCAATGACCTAAAGACTAAGGTAACTTCATTCCTGGCGTACTTTGTTTTTATTCTTAAATATTCAAGTTTTTACCTTGGGTGTGTAATTGGCCATTCTTATCAGTGTTTTACCACTTTTAATGCTTATTTCTGTATATTTGATCGAGCTTTCTTATCCTGATGCTGAACTCAGGTTGCTTGAGGTGTTCTATCAGAAAATCTACAAGGTACCCATTTTGTCATTATTACTCTTAGGGGAAGAGAAAGAAGCTCATAACTTGTATGTGACATGTGCATTAAAACTGAGGATGTGCTTGTATGAATTCCTTTGGCTCATTAATAGATACTTCAAAGTCATTCTATCCTACTGGACACGAAGCCAATATTTTCTACACACCCTTAGAATTCTGTGTTTGGCATTTTAACCTTTATCTTACTTTTTGTCCATGAAGATCTTTCCTCCCGGTGAGAAGATTGAGAACATTAATGATCGGTACTGGACTCTGCGTGCAGAGGAGGTGGGTTTGTATTGGGGATATTTTTACATTTTTCTAAAATTTATTGTTTACATGCTCTATTGTGTTGTTTCATCTCTGTTAGGAGACCTATCCTTTTCAAGGTAAACTAGTGCGATTTTGTGTCAAATATTGTGATTTATGGTATCTTATGATCGTTTGGGTATTCTCCTTGCAGATTCCAGAAGAAGAGAAAAACCTCGGGTTTATGTTTACCATTTTAATAGAGATCCTAATCAGAACGAAATGGCGAGTATAATGTGTTTGACTTGTGCTATTTTTTGGAGCTTTGAACAAAATAGATGCATTTATCTTTTGGTAATAATTACCATCTGGTGTATTTTGTATTCTCTGCCAACAAATTCTTGTGTGATTTCTTTTACCTGTACTGAAACTTGTTCCCATTCTTACTTAATTGCCTCGTGTAGATGTCCACATGCTTTACTCTCTATGCACTGATAGAGACATATTTCCAATTGCTTTATTATATACCTTATGGATTGTGCCAAAAACTAGAGTAGTAGCTAATTGCATTATTATACATATCCATGATTACTTTTTACCTCTCTATATATCTTTGTGAAGACAAACTTCCCTAAGAACTTCACGATTTTTATTTCTTTGCAGCCAGTTCAGAGATGTGTCGAGAACTACTGCAAATTCAACATTTCTTGGTTTTATGTTGAACGATCTGTCGCTGCTTGAGGAGTCTGGCCATAAATGACGTTATTTTGATAAGTCCGACCATAATCCAGAGATGTGTCGAGAACTACTGTTCTGTTCCGCTATTCGGGAGGAATATAATTTCTATGCTTATTAGCGAATACAATTGCAACATCTCAGTGTTGAAATTTGAAATGGTTGAACCACGGGGGTTATAATAACATCTGTATTTTTTGTATGCAATAAAGTGCACTGCGTAACGAATTATATGCAACGGCATAAACAACAATTATCATTTCTAACACTAAAAGATGAAAAGGAAAATTCTAAACTGATACACGATTTTTTTTTAAGCATAATTCTTCTCAAATTAAATCAAATGATATGAAACTGAATGTTTTGCTAAGTTCAGTTTGAATTGAATACAACTAGGAATGTATATCTACGTTAACTCTCTGTTAATGCAATAAAGGAAAATCAACAATCCAATTATAGCACTACCTTTAGTACCTTGAAAAAATGGTTCGACATTTGGGAACTTTTATATACGAAATGATACCTCAGAACCAATATTATATTATTGACGACATAGAAAGAAGAAAACACTAAAATCAGTCAAGAAAGAACTTAGATAAAAAAACATTAGTAAGTTATCGTAACAAAACATCTTCTAGAGTAATATCAAAATGTCAAAGTTAAATGATTACAATTATTTAGCTTGTACTAAGTTTGTCTCAAATTCTTGATATCCTTGAATTTTATTAATGATTTAACATTTCTTATTTTATGTATATGGGTACGTAACAGCTAAATTCCATAAATAAAATTAGACAAACTACAAATCAAATATCTCGAGTGGTTGAACCAATTTTAAATAAAGCAATTAATGCACAAATTGAGACATTTATTTTCACAAAGTTGGATAGTTTTGATCATAATTTATCCTGGATGTTAATCTTTCCCAATCACCCTTTGACTTTCCCTTTGTATCTAAGAAAGATGAATGCTACAGATTAAGAGAGTGTTTGGAAGAACTTTTACTTTTTGAAAAGTGATTCTTGTAGAGATTATCTTGAAGTCAGTGAGAAGCTAAAGCATGGAGTGTTTGGAAATAGAAGCTAAAAGCTGATACAAGGTAAAATTTGAGTGTTTGGTGAATAATTACTTCCAAACTTAATTTTTAGTTAAATGACAATAATATCCTTAAACTATATAAATTAATTTTTTTTAATTATCTAAATATAATTTTGATACACCATCAGTAATGTTTTATATATTTTTTATTATATTTTAAATATTATATCAAAATTAATTTTTTAATAATATATATGTTTAAAAAATATATAATTAATAAAAATATAAATATAAAAAAATTATATAAATTTATAAAAAGATTATGAATATATAAATTATATGAAAATATAAAATTTTATTTAAAAGTATGGTGGCAATTATGTAAAATGATAAATTATTAAGGGTATAAATGTCTACTTTTAATTCTAGACCATAAGCAAAAAATCAAAAGTAGAAAAAAGCATCAAATTCTTGTTTCCAGCTTTTAGCTAAAAGTTATAGAAGTTAAAGCAGAATCTGGTATTCACAGACACTCAAAAGTGCTTCTATGTAGCTAGAATCTAAAAAGCAGCTAGCAGAAGCTCTCCCAAACACTCCCTAAATCTTGGAGGCAAATTTAAACATGCTTAATCAATCATCATGTGATAATTAAAAGTGGGAGATCAAACTATTTCATGGTAATATTCCCTTTTTCATGGTAATATTTGAAATACTCCCTATCACCCAATCCACAAATGTCAAATATGCACAGGTAAAACATTTATGTTTAATAACCATGACAATAGTATCATAGACAGGTATCAAAAAAAAAAATGATGAACCAAGCAGCAGACAAATTGAACCTGGGGTGACTGGCCCGGCCCCACGGAAGTTTCCCACCAGTCATCAGGGTAAATAGGGAAGCGCTCGGTGGTCAGTCTAGAAGCCCAGCGTCCCAGGGTTCGCGCCCCATTTGGAGGAAAAATTTCTGCAAAATGCGCCGTAGCTGGTGATCGAACCGCGGATGCCTGAGTTAACAACTAGTGACCTTACCGTTGCACTATAGTCCCGGGAGCATGGTATCAAACTATCACATGAGCAAGTCAGACCGTGTTATTTATTGGACAAGCTTCACCCAATCTGTTACTGCAAGCCATATGATAAAATAGAAATTGCTCCTGTTTCAAAGGTTGATAATTGTGTATCCAACTCAATAAATTCAAGAGTTATTCAATAAATACTAAATCTTGAGCAAGCATCTGAAGGGCCTAAATCATTAATAGGCTCATTGCCAATTCTCAGATTGGACCAGTTATATTACCAATCTTTCATGGAGACACATTTTCATCAAAGGATCATCACATATGGTTAAGCGCACTTCCTCATGATAGCCAATCATGTAAATTCTTAACAATAATCATCTCAAGCATGAGCGAGCACATAGAAAGCATGAACCAGTAAAAAAAGGAAGGTTATGCGTACCAGTCGACAACTTGCCTTAATTCTGTGTGCAAAATTTGCCCACCTGCCACAGAAAAGAGGAGAGCTTTGCGTCTATGCAGAAGAAGAAAGAAGTTTAAAAGGTCATCAAGAAGGAGGTTCTCCTGGCGCCTCCCATGCACGCAGCCAGTGTGGCGCAACCGACCAGGGGGAAAGGCCGAGAGCGGCGTTGGTCATCGCCATCGTCTTCATTGGCGGAGCAACCTCATCCCTTAAGCAGCAATAATTTTGGGTGGAGATGGGCCACTATGTGAAAACCAAATTTGTCGGGTGTGCTGCATAGAAACCCTTGTGAAAGGCTTATAAAAAGTCCGTTAAGTCCATTAATTTAACAATGCAGTAAACATTGATGGGAGAAATATCCCTTTGAAAGTACGATGAGCAAAATATTTGCCACTTTAAATTTTTTACAAGAACAATGAGCCTCTCTCGTGGAGATGCGTACTAGATAGAAAACCCCGTCATATAATAGCTCCTAGATTGATTACATGAATATAACAATCGTAAAGCAACCTGATTCATTGAGAATATTTTGGGCGAAACTTCACCAACGACAAATCTATGAGAGAACAGGGTGAGCTCTGTAGAATATAGAGTTGTCGATTGTCTCCGCAACAAACTGCTTCATCCTAAGAAGAAGTAACAAGTAAGATCTTGCCTTTCGCCCTGCAACAAGAGGTCAGATGGCTTGGCTTAGCTCGTGGAGATGATCTACGAGAATAAGACATGCTCTGAGAGCATCCATGCAAAGAGAGAAAGAAAGAAGGCAGTTTCCTGAGAACTTATATATTCAAATTAAGGAACAAATAATTGAATGCTGACCGAGCCCCATTTTTTCAAGCTCATCTTGGTTAAACACATCATTGTGCTTATGTTCAGCGAGGAAAGAATTAATCTTGACCACAGCTTCCTGCAACTCCTAGAGAAGTGAAAAGAGCTAAAAGTCAATTAAAAATCAATGAGTTCCATAATGGGATGCAACATTCTGAAAAAATTATTAACTTTTTGGTGTGTCTTGGAAGATACTGAAAGGCATGGTCAGCCAAAAACTAAATGTAGCCGAGTGTCAACGACTTTTCTCTTTAATTCATTGGAAATGTGCATAAGCATGTTCCTAAAGCAATTAATTCAACGAGAGATATTCACTGTGGTTTTTGAATCCCCTTACCCTTCTTACAAATGTTTTTTACTTTTAAGTATGCTGCACAGAGATGCAAATTAAGATCCTGATTCTGTTATTGTACAGAAAATTCTACATGTTCATTGTGCTTCCAGAATCCTCTTACATAATATACTGATAATGCTATTACACGGAAGATTACTTCAACTATTAACTGGAATTCTCTAGGATATAATGTTGGCAATTACCTCCCATGATACCACACTTTTCATGTAGGCAGGCAGGTCATCATAGTCATCTCTAGATGCACACACTATAGCTTTGGCAATATTTGTGGTAACTGGAATTTCTTCATTGTATGAATCTGTTTCATATGAAAGAGGTCAGGAAGTGCTAATTGAAGGACTACTGTTATCTTAACCATATAAGCCAATACTAGGTAAACAACTCCAGCACCTGAAGCATTCAGGGCATGTTTTGAATATCCAGGCAAAGTCATCTTGTCAGACATTCTGTCATTACAATAACTACAGAAAAACATCAGAAGGCATACAGCAGAAAGATGAGTATAATAACAAAAGAAGATAAACATCTAGATAGAAAATCTTGTGAAATTAACCTCATTGTTTCTCCTGATTGTTTTTTCATGGTTGAAAGACCTCTCTCGCCTGCATCATTACCTGCTAAAATAAAAGTTTAAATTTACATAAGATTTTCTGTTAGAAATTTTTTGAGGTATATTGGATAGGCATGGAATGAGATAAGCAGGTCAAAGCAAGAAAGTTACATGCTAATATGACATTTAATGCACTTTATATAATTTCTTAATACAAATTCAGAGGTCTTCTAACCTTCTGAAGCTAAAGTAGCCAGACCAGCATCTGAAAGACCAAGATTTTGCAAGGAAATGGAATCCTCAAATCTTGTAAATGTATAGGAAAGAATAATTGGTGGTACATGCTTAAAAAGAATACAGATGTTTCAAATGTATTCATGAGAGTCAAACTGCCAATTTCATAGACTTCTGAGTTTTTTCCCCCATTATATACATACATAAGATATCGAGTAATATGAGACGATAAAAAATAAAAATAATAACTGTAATCCAAGCTTATGTTTGAATATCAATTGTTTTGGACAACCAACTCAATTTTATGAAACTTTTCCTGCCCGCTCCAAGTCAACACCAAATTAAATAAATAAAAAGCAAAGAAAGTTCAAACTTAATCTCCCCACCCTCTCCAACTCCCTCGAAATCAACATTGAGCCAAGTTAATCCCAACTATTTGGGTTAATCCCATGTAGATGTGGATTTTAAAAAAAAAGACCACAAATATGCTTACCTGTCAAATTTGAAAATCTCAACCCTACTCTTCCTTGCGTCTAACCTAAACTCAATAGACATTGCAAACTTTTAAATCAATCAAAAGGATTAGGTGGTGCTCAAATAGGGAAACAAATGTATCAAAGGTTGAAGTGTCTAACTTGCTGTGAGGAAGCTAACCAAAGAAAAGTTGAAGTTGGGAGGGTTCTTAAACTTAGGGGTCAGACAAACAAGACCATCAAGCAATATAGCCTTCTATGCTAGTCCTTGTGTTGTTAACCACTTGGAAGACAAATCAACTCAAGTAGGGTGACAAAAAGTTCAACATTACAAAAATTTGGGTCGTGACAATTAACAAAATCCAACACAATAACAGACAGGTACAAATATGTAAATCAAGCCTGGCCAATTCCACTAAAGGTCAGGATCTTGATATTTAGAAAAAAGGCATGATGCCATAGAGAGGAGAGAATTCATCATAAGAGGAATCATCATCACCCTCTACCAGTCTACCTATGCTACTGTTTATGTTAAATTTTCTTCCTTCATTATTTGTAATTCTCCATTGATTTGGTAAGTCCATGAAAATGATTTTGTTAGTGTTGTTTTCTCTGTGTTTATTATCTGTTTCATGCTCCAGCTAAATGGCCTAATTCAATGAATCATTGGTTAGACCACATGTGTTAATTCTTAAAAGTATATTTTTTGTGCTAAATGTTTTGGAAAGCACAAGTCTAACCAATTCAAGGAATTATTAGAGTGATTGCTTAATATGGCTGATTGAGTTAATTTTATTTTTGTAACAGTAACAATTTGAAGTGGGTAGAAATTGCATTTTTTTTATTTGGTCAACGAGTGTTTTTCCTCAAAAATTTTCTTATTTATAGGAAGAGCATTGGTGGGTTGCAGATGAATAAATTCTCTTCAACTAAACCCGTATCCTGTCTTTACTGTCTAAAAGAGAGAGCCATAAATCCTCTTGTTCTCTCTTCCTAACCACGAAGAGGAAAAAACGTATTTAGTCTTCAATTCTTCCAATTTTTATCCTATCCAAACAAGCCCACTCATACTAGTGACTACTCTGCTTTCCTATTTAGCACGACAACCTACAAATTATTAAACAAAGTCAATATACCTATATAACACCAATACAACAGAGTAATAATTAATAACGAAATTTACTGAGTGAATTATTTGAGCAATAATTTGGAAGTTTAAAGAAGGAATCTCAATCATTGACCAATTTTGTTATTCAACAGATTTGCATCGACTTCGTTTATTTCTTGATTGCACGTTACTCTAAAATGAACTGGAATGAAGAACAAAAGGCAGTAAGTTAAAGATTATCATCAATAGATCAAACAAAGAATCAACATAAAGAATTCCCAAGAAACCATGGGAAAAGGATACAAGGAATCCTCCTCTAGCCTCTTCCTGCTCGACCGAACAACAGAAACCGAGCCAAACTCAAAGGAAGGCTTCTGAAATCCACTCACAGGACTCATAAACTTCGAATCAACCAAAATTTTGTCATCTTCCCACTCTACCTCTGCGCGACAACTCAAATCAAGAAAGCAAAAAATAGAAATAATGATTCTAGGGTTTCGCGGCAGTGGCTCACCAGGGGCGTATCCTAAGCTCTGCATCCTCTCCTCGAGGTCGGCGATGCATCTCTGGTTGTTCTTGAAGACCTCGTTGCAGTGTCCGAGGAGCTCCTCGAAGGAGACGGTGCCGAAGGCCATGGACTCGAGGAGGTCGAGGTCGGCGCTGGCTAAGGAGATCCGTCGCTCGACTGATTGCAAGAAGGCGGATGCAGCCGAATCTGGAGGAGAAGGAAGGATCGGATCACGGTTTCACCATGTAAATCATAGAGGGAGTGCGGGGGGAGGTGAAATCCCTTTTCTTCATAACATTACCGAGAGGAATCGGGCGGCGTCGGATGGAGTCGGAGAGGGATTTGGAGGCGGTGTCGACGTGATGACAGAAGGCGGCGAGGGATTGGCAGAAAGCGGAGATGGCGCTCTCCATCTGGGCTTCCACGCTTTCTGCTCCAGCAACCGACAACAGCGACGATTCCTTCGACTCGGAACTAAAAAGGATGACCGAGTGAGCAACGCCGGGTCGGCGCCCAAGTTTCGATTTCAAATTGCCAGTGCCGTGCCGTTTCGCGAAAACGCGGTGGCCCATCCATAATCAGTGAGAGGGCGTTTGATTTACTTCATTTTTTTTATTTTTTAAAAAGTTATATTTTTTTATTTTTTAAAAAATTAATTTTATAGTCTAACCATTAATTTACCTTCTTAATAATGCTCTATCACAAACTAGACGAGTTAATATTGCAGATAGATATATAAATACAATTTCAGACGAGAATTCACTCATATTCATTTTTACAAATCTGCCATATTTACCGAGTCAAGTTACATCCGGGGTAAAAAAGATATATACAACCATTATAGCCAAATTCTAATTAACCTGAAATAATCTAAGTAAGAAACACCTATCCAATAATCATATCTATTATCAAATCAAACATGACAAAATTGAGAAAATATCCTTCCTACCGTAGTGATTAATTGTAATTTTTTGATTTATTTTTTCATAGATGATTTGGGAAACCGATAACATGAGGGCAGTTGACATAGCAAATTTCTTTTTACTCTATTATCTATCATCAAATCAAAAAATTTATCTTATACGGCAAAAAAACTTTTAAATCTTTCTGAAATATAGTTTGATAAGTGTATTAATGTGCATATGAAAACCCATATAAACATGGTGCGCTAGTGGGTGTTGCCGGCCCTCACGGGCGGGATCGGATGATAATACGTCTGGTCAATTGCTTCGGGATCACAGGTTCGAGGGTCGTCAGTAACGCACGGGAATAAAATTCTGGTCTGCTGCAATTAATTCCCTCGACTCCAGGCGCCTCACTACACCAGTGATAATCGTGGTTTGTCTCCCTCTGGAAATCTATGGGGCCGGGACCAGAGAGCCGCTAAGGTGGCGGTTCCACCTTTTTTTGCTAGTGGGTGTTGTCGTGCCCCCACGGGCTGGATTGGATGGTAAGGCGTCTGGCCGTTTGCTTCGGGGTCACAGGTTCAAGGGTCGTCAGTTGTGCACGGGGATAAAATCCTGGTCTGCTGATATTAATCCCCTTGACCCTAGGCGCCTCACTACACCAGTGATAACCGTAGTTTACCTCCCTCTGAAAACCTATGGAGCCGGAACCAGGGGATCGTTAAGGTAACGGTTCTATCTTTTGCTAGTGGGTGTTGTCATTCACGGGAGGGAGTGATGGTTAATATGTGAATATTATTATCATAAGATCTGGAAATTAAAATCTAGTAAAGTCAATGTATATATCTCCCTATATATTAGTTATAGTATCCAGATTAATAATTTTTATGATTTATTTTTTTCATATTCGCTCTGAAATAAATTGACGGAGAAATTGAAGACGAGCAAATCGTCTATTACCGCCATAAACGCCCTTCATTATCTGTCACCACATGCATCCTTTATGATATATCGTAGCCAAATTAATGCCAGTTATTCAATCACCGTTTTTCCCCTTCTAAAATGCCTTGGGATGAGACACATAAATGAGCGCATCACCTATTGCCGCGTAAAATTCCTTTATGAAAATTCCTACAAAAGAAATACTTTTAGGGTGCGCTTGATTAGAGATTATCTTTGATAATATTGATTATCCATCCAAGATTATCAACAAAAATTTTATTTGGTTTAGATAATTAGTGATTTCCAAGTAATGATCGATGCCCGACACATCAGCAAAAGGGGCATGTAACCAGGAATCGAAAAACCTTAAGAAATTAAGATTTTTCTTGATTCCAGGGTTATAAAATTTATCTTTCCAAAATTATTCTCGAATATTTACATTTAAGACGAAAATAATCATTACAATTTATTAATTTCTGAAAGTATTATTCACGATCGACGACCGACAACGACCCCCGCCAGCGACCAACGACCCTCGCTAGCGGCCAGCGACCACCGCCGACGACCACCACCGCCGGCGGCCAGCGACCACCGCCGGCGACCACCACCGCCGGCGGCCAGCGACCACCGCCGGCGACCACCACAGCCGGCGACGATCACCGACGACCACCACCGCCGGCCGACGACCACCACCGTCGGCGACGATCACCGGTGACCACCATCGGCGATCGGCGATCGGCGACCACCGTCGGCGGCCGGCTACCACAGCCAGCGAACACCACCGCCGACAATGATCACCGGCGACCACTGCCAGCGGCGGACGACCACAGCCGGTGACCACCACTGTCGGCGACGGATCGTCGGCGGCCGGCAATCTGCGCCGATCGTCGGCGGTCGGCCGCCGATGTTGGACACCGACGATCAACGTCAACGCCCTTAAGTCTAAACAAATAAAATTATCTAAACAAATTCTAAAGGGTAATACGGTAAAATATTATATTAGATTATAGACTATTACCTCCAAACAAATAAGATTTTATTTGATTACTTAAATTGAACCAAATAACTTTAGGATATGTTTCATTCTATATAATTTTAGTTATGTGATTACTTGATAATGACATAATCGAGATTATATATGATAACTTGAATCATACAACTCATCAAAAGCGACTAACAAGATCAAAAAGAGAGTTCTATTAACAAGATACAGGATTCATTTTGTACTATTATTAAATTTCCCCCATTTTGTCATGCTAAGGTCA
Source organism: Boesenbergia rotunda (assembly GCA_024364735.1). Taxonomy (NCBI): domain Eukaryota; kingdom Viridiplantae; phylum Streptophyta; class Magnoliopsida; order Zingiberales; family Zingiberaceae; genus Boesenbergia; species Boesenbergia rotunda. The sequence continues at coordinate 698,722 of JAGFNQ010000113.1, forward strand.
TTCTAGTCCAACATTTCTAGTCCAATGCTTAATTGTTAACAAAATCATTCTCTGTTCTTAACCAAGGTTGTTGAGGTTTTAAATAGAGATTGCCGATTCAAACATAAGGTTCATATTGTATGTTCCAAATTGAATTGACAATCATCTGATTATGATAATCAAGTTCTTAGTGTTTCATTGGTGGCCCCAATGAAATGAAGAAACTACAAGATTGATGAAAATTAGCTCACAAGCTCAAAATCTTAAACTAACCTACTTGTCAAATTTTTTCCATGAGTAAATAGAAAAGGAGGAACAAATAGAACTACCAAACAACTTGAAGTACTGCTTATTGTCGCCTGCTTCATCACTTGAACTGGAAGATCATCCAATTGGGGACTTGCACCAGCAAAAAATACGTCACCTTGAACAGCACAATCAACATTCAAGTACGCAACAGCTTTTGCTGTCAACCATCCAAGGTTCTGTTCTACCCATTCAGTAGATCCAATCTGTGAAGATAATAACCTCTAATTTAGAAGAAAAGTGAATATGCCACTTGATATAACTCAATCCTTATGAGACGTTCAGATTAGGACCTTAACCAGGCAAGAATATCTCAAGGATTGCATGAATGGACAGATATTTGTTAAGTGAGCTACAATGCCAGTAATCAATATTTCCATTTGAATTTGCCGCAATTTGGTCAAAGAAACACTTCCAAGGCAAAATCGATGGTGCTTTACAAAATCTGACTTTTTGTATGAGTAAATACAGGTGCAAGCCCCAATATTCATAACATTGTAAAATACAATGAGTAAATAGCATACCATCCCAAATTCCTCAGCATCCCAGCTACATATGATTATTGCCCTTCGAAGTCTCCAGCCAGATCGCAACAAACTTCCATAACGGCGTGCCAGATCAAGGAGGGTAGCTGTTCCACTATTAGGATCCACAGCACCAAATGTCCATGCATCTCTGTGGTTGCCAAGGATGACAAAACGATCAGGTTCCTCTCTTCCCCATATGACACCAAAAATATTTTGAATCTTTGCCAGCTTTCTATCTTCCTTCATGAAGATCAATAGATAGAAATATCAAAGGACTTTCCAATTTAAATAGTAGGAACAAATAAAGTCAAAAGGTAGGGACCAGTATCGGATTGGAGGAGCTAACAATGAGTTTTATTCCAACAAAAAAGACAGGAGATCCACACCCACGAAATAGACAAAAAGATTATTTTCTGAAGAGAGATCATGAGTACAATAGATCAAATATGATATAATAATCAAATAGGTTTTAAAACATGAAAGTCAATATAGCTACTTTGCTGCAATTTGTAAAGAAGATCACATAGATGAGTCATGAGTGGTACCAAGAACTAAGAGTCTAGGACCTATATCAAGTTATATTACTGAACATTGACAGCAAAGAATGTTAGCAAATTCATACACATGTGCATCTCATGCATTTAGGCTGACAAAGATATTATAATGACTTGCAGTAATATTATCATATTTTTACATCACACGATGTTATATCACAAGTGTGTAGACACCCTTTCAATGACTAACGGCCTACCAACTCAAGTAAACACTACAAGAAAAATTATTATTACCGACGGAATTTTAATTCCGTCGGTACCTTTTCGACGGAATAAATATTCCGTCGGTATCTACCGATGGATTTAAAATTCCGTCGATAAATTTGATTGTGTTGTCCTTATTCTGTCGGTAGGACTTGGAAATACCGACGGAATAATTATCCCGTCGGTAATCACTGACGGAATAATATTTTCGTCAAAAAATTTAGGATTCGCGCTTAAAAAATGGCGCCTTAAATGATCCAAATTTCCGACGGAATCCTGTTCCGTCGGAAATTTCGTCGGGATTCCCTGATACTAACCACGTGGTTTAATTCCCGACGGAAACCTTATTCCGTCGGGAATCTCCGACGGAATGGGGATTCCGTCGGGAAGGCCCGACGGAATTGAGTTTCCGTCGGGATTCTTAATGCTTAGGGCGCCACCGTTCTCCCGATCGATTTCTCTCCTGGGTGCGGCGTACTCGGCGACGCAAGGGTGAAAGCCGACACACAACGTCGCTCGACAGTGCTCTGCGGGCTCGGGCGCGCGCTCGCGGCCTTGGCAGCTCGCCCGGTGCCGCCGGTTGCCTGGCCGGCTCGGCCAGGGCCTCTTGTGCCGCTCGCTGGCTTGGCGGCTCGGGGAGGGGGGGGGGGGGGGGGGGGCGGGGCTGAGGCAGTCAGGGCCACAGGCGGCCAGGGCTGCCTCAGCCGGGGCCGCCGACAGTCGGGGCTTTCTCAGTGGTGGCCGCCGGCGGGCTGAGGTAGGCAGGGCTGCCTCAGCCGTGGCCGCCTACAGGCTGAGGCAGCTGGGGGCTGGCTCCTCCCTATGCTTACATCCAATGGGTGCCCGAACTTCCCTTGTTTTGTAAAAATCCGTGTATCACTCATGGAGAAGGTAAATTGGGAGAGAAATATTTGATTTTCTTTTTTGCTTAATCATTTTCCTAGATCCTTCAAGTTTTGATTTATTGTAATCTCTTGCAGCCACATGTTGATTTTGGACTAAAGCTTCTAGGAGCTGATGTTATGTCAATACCTGGTCTTTACAGATTTGTTCAGGTTTATTTTTATTACTATTTTTTCTTTATTAGACGTTATGGTCCATTGTTTGCTTTTCAGTTATAATCACAATCTTGAAAAACGTTTATATGTTGGGATCACTTTTCTCAAATCATAGAATAATATGAATCAACCTGAAACTTCTTTCACCTAACTATCCATATGTGGCATTTTGATGAGGAACTTAATAGGATTTGGGAAAATATTCAAATGCCCTTATAGAATACATCTTAGTTTTCCTACCTTCATTGTCACTTCTTTAATGCTATTGGTGATCTGCTTGGTCTTTCCTCTCTTCCCCTCTCTTCTCTTCTTATAGGTTTCATATCCTCGTGATCAGTAGATGAATCTGTTGGAGTCATGAAAAGAGAACCTTCTTATCTCTGTCATAATGGGTGACACAATTACATCTAAACTTGTCAATTGCCAACATATTTTTTTTGTCCATAGCTCGAGCGATATGTTACACAACTTCTACCCATGTGTTTTTGTTTAAAACCTGTTCAGATTTGTATGCGGCCTTCCCCCTTCCTGGAAGTGACTGTTGTCCAGGCAATGAAATTGAAGAAGAAAGATCTTTTGGGAAAGTCGGATCCATATGTAAAGCTAACTCTTCAAGATGATAATCTGCCAGCAAAGAAGACCACTGTGAAACGTAACAATTTTAATCCTGAGTGGAATGAGGAATTCAAGTTGGTTATCAAGGATCCAGAAACTCAAGTTCTTGAACTTAGTGTCTATGATTGGGAGCAGGTATGTATATACCTTCATCCCTTTAGCAAAATACCTACTTTTATTGCTCTGTCAGGTCCTGCATTATTTTACTGGCTTGTCCTTCGATTTTAAACAAGTCCACTGTTGGAAGTGAAACTTCAACTATTAGTGGCGAACAGTTAATTGTATTGTTCAATGAACCAAAAGTTTATGTTACAAAGTCCCAGTATATGGCCCTGATGGTTTATATGGAAATGATGTTTATTTTGATGCCCAAACTGTTTTTGAAGATTATTATGGTCCGCTAAGTATAGCAGCAGCACACAACTCATATCTTGATGATTTTGGTGATGATGGAATAGTAAATCAACCATGTTTCACATCTACTGAACTTTGGAGCCATGATCATGGTGTTGCTGTTTCAAACACCAATGCAAATCAGATCTGAATGCTCATAGAAACATCAACTTCATGTGCTTAATCAATTTGCTTTTACATGATCCAGAATTTTGACCTCTTCCTGTACATAGTGTCAATAATTCCTAATGCCTTCTTTCTATATATCCCAGTTGGTGCTTATGCTTCTTCATCATCAAATACTAATGAGGTCTTCTCGGGAATGCCAAATTCAGGTCTCATTACAAGATTCGAAATACATACCTTGTACGATTTTAGGCAATAGAATTTTTCCTTGCGCAGTTTCTCATTTGTCACTGCTACTTGATGCACAGGTGTGGCATACGCTTCTATATCACCCAATATTGGGATAACACAAGGGTAAAACACCCACGCTGGATATGACTCGGGATCATGGATCACTTCTGCACTCTCAACCTTATTAGAGTCTGTGCCCAGCAGTCGTACACTAGCTTTCGAGAATGCATTCATCAACAGGGCATTTGAACGTGTTTCGAGTTTCAGAGGAGCGCAGATTGGACTTCGTTGTCCAAACACGGTAACAGATGGACAATCTTCTACTTCAAGAAGAAGATAGTTCCACAACAATAGTTTTCTTTTTGTTTCATTGTTGGTTGGGCTTAGTGCCTTATTCTGGCTCTTCATTCTTGGTGCTTCAGTAAAACTATTTAAGGTGTTTTTCTCCAAGTTCGATTCCTCTTAAAAGTGGGAATAAACATGGATAATTTACGGTCTGTAACCATATTCATGTATCGTTTTATTCATGGTGTAATCAGAAAGAAAGATCTAGTTTACTTCCAGATTTAATTGGCTTGTGTATGCAGTAAAAATTAGACGCTGAATTAGCTTCGGTGTGGAAATCACAAAGCACGTGCTTTAGAAATCTGAATATTTGTTTTCAAAGTTTTCAAATTATGTAAAATGTATTTTAGAGCGGACTAAAATAATAAAAATTGTCAATTTTTTTTAATTTCCGACATAATACCGACGGGAAAAGAATTCGTCGGAAATGTATCACATTGCAACGGAAATGTATTTATTCATGGTGTAATCTGAATTTCCGTCGGTAATTTCCAACGGAAATTCGATTTCCGTCGGTAATTTCCGACGGATAATTCCGTCGGTATATTTTCTTTACTGACGGAAATATAAATCCGTCGGTAATATTATTCCGACAATTAGTATTCCGACATTTTTTTTTCCATCGTAATTCCGTCGGAGAGGTTCAATACCGACGGAATTCCGTCGGTAATTTTCGTCGGTAATTGCCATATTTTTTTTTGTAGTGAAACAATCAGTGGCCGGCTCATCATGAAAATTAACGTTTTTGATTAGTTGTATCATGCACATAATTCCACATGCAAGCAATAGGAGATGTATTCTATGGACAAAAGAAATGTTGTCCTACCCAAAATGTAGCACCTCATTTTAACAAGGGTCGACCTTATCATTGCTACACTTGGACATCCTCGATTGGGATTGGAGAACCCACCTACTGGGATTGAATGAGATGCAACCAAAAATGAATTGATACGTTAGTAACTCAACAACAATCTGCCTACATATGAAAATGACAAGCATACGTCTTCATAAAGCTACTAGCATTGTTAGATCGACTTTTTACCAAAGGGAGTACCCAAGATTTGGTAATTACCAAAACATGTACCGTGCTTTTTTTTTTACCGAAGGACGCATCCCATATAGTGAACTTCCTATTATAGCCATCCCGCCAAGTGAAGGCTTTCTCGATTCACTTTTCGAGACTTTCGAACCACTTTATCAGTATAATATTAATTTGTGGCTCGGATGGACATGGAGTCGATTTTTCATCTCTCAGCACAACAACGTTAATGGTATTATCGAAGGTGGAGGACATTATGCTATCGTCGTGAACTCATCCCTCGAATCCGTCTCCCGAACCAAAACCTAGGGAAGTCTCGTAAGTGTTTGTGTGTGTCCCAGAGGTGGCTGTAAGTGTTAAGGTTTAAGTTCAGACTGCTCGGCACTATCTAAAGTAGAAGTTAGGGTTTCTGCAAAGCTTATATTTTTGATAATGGCAGGAGAAAGGTCCGCGTCTTCTTCCTTGGTATTAACCAGCAAGGTATGTTAGCGATAGTCTTAGGTCAAAACAACAGAGTTTGTGCACATGTTTAAACTTATTTTTACTTAATAAATTTGTAATGTATAAAAACTGTAGGTTTCAGATGATTTTGGAAAAAAATTACATTGGTGCAGTGTTTTAGGGCACTTAAAACAATTTTTTGAAGCATTTCAAATTTTAAATGATCGACACATTGCGAAGATCAAAGAGTCACCCTTCAGTGTTTTCTTGGACATACAAGAATTGCAGCATATCCGTGGAATTTTGGTGAATATATTCGAAAGTTGGGATTCAACCTCGCAAGTTTTTAAATTCTAATGTAATAGTTTTAGTTATGAATTGTAAACAATATCAATAGTAAGATAAAACAAGGATACATTTCGCTCATTTCATTTCAGGCCTACCGAGGGCCTGAATTACATTGAATTACACAAGGCATTAATATGTATGATTGTTGATGCAGTCTGACCCTGATTGTTGTTTTGGTGTTGACATCGATTTTAGTATAGGTTGATGATTATGATTATGATTGGGTTTAAGTCCTGGTCGTGGACTAGGCATACCTAGTGGGACTATGTTTGATAAAATCCTAGCTTGGAGAGCTGGGTGTGGAAAAATCCTAGCTTGGAGGGCTAGGTGTGGAAAAGTCCTAACTTGGAAGGTTAGGTGAAAAGTCATAGCTTGGAGGGCTAGGTGAAAAGTCCTAACTTGAAGGGTTAGGTGAAAAGTCCCAACTTGAAGGGTTAGGTGTGAAAAATCCTAGCTTGGAGGGCTAGGTGTGGAAAAGTCCTAACTTGGAAGGTTGGGTGAAAAGTCCTAGCTTGGAGGGCTAGGTGAAAAGTCCTAACTGGAGGATTAGGTGAAAAGTCCCAACTTGGAGGGTTAGGTGAAAAAGTCCTGGCTTGGAGGGCCAGGTCCTAGCTTGGAGGGCTAGGTTGGATGAAATCCTGACTCGGAAGGTCAGGTCCTAGCTTGGAGGGCTAGGTTGGAGCCCCTGGATCGGTTTGGTGACTGATCAGGGAGATTGGCACGGTGCTCCTTCGTGGATCGGTCTGGTGACCAATCCAGCGATGACTGATCGATTTGGTGACCGATCAGGGAGTATGCGTTTCACTCACTGGACAGCTCCTGATCGGTCTGGTAACCGATCAGGGAGCTCACAAGTGGGTTGAGTTCCCCTGCTGATCTGCTCTTGATCGGTCCGGTGACCGATCAGGGAGCATCCAGTAGGTTTTTGGCAAACCTACTGATCGGCACCTGATCGGTCTGGTGACCGATCAGGGAGAAACTGTAACCGATCAAGCTGAACGATCAACTGTCGCGAGGTTTCTCACCCTGACCGATTAGGCTAGAGCCTGATCAGTCTGGGAGCAGCCTGATCGGTCTGGTGACCGATCAGCCAGTGGATTCCGAGCAGGATTGTGGCAAGTTGACTTCCGGATCGGTTTGGTGACCGATCTGGTGACCGGTCAGGGTGACCGATCATACGAGCTTGCGATCCCAAGTTTCTCACTGTGGACCGATCAGGTTGGAGCCTGATCGGTCTGGGATAGTCCTGATCGGTCCGGTGACCGATCACTTTAATTCAAATTGCACTGTCAGACGCTCTGATCGCGTCTGAACGTATCTGATTCTCTGCGCTTGATCTCTGATACTTGATTTTCTGCTTGATATGCTGTGCTAATGGTCTGATTAAGTTGCAGGTGACAGAGATGGATTTAAACACTCAAGGAGAGTCAAAGGAGGCATTTCCTTGGAGCAGGTTTGTCCATTTGCCATCTCAGGTTGCAACGGCTGGAGCTGCTGACTGGAGTTGCTGACTGGAGCTTGGCTGAGGGAAGCTTAGGAAATCCAGGGAGAGCTCAGTGGTAGCTGGCGTTGGCATGTGAGCAGCTGGAGGCTGCAGTGAGGTGGTGACCTGGCGCTGGTGGAGAAGACTTAAGCTGCGGAGCGGAGAAGTGGAGTAGAGACTTCTGGCTAGAGCTTACTGCAACTTCTCCTTACTGCATTCTTGTGCTTGTGCGATTACTTCCATCAATCTTGAGCAAGCAACTGCAATCTTTGAAGCAACCATCTGTTACTTGAGCATTGGGAAGAAGAGTCAGAAGGCTTGGCGAGTCCATCAGCGAGAAGATACGAAGAAGGGGATTCTTGCGTGAGATCTGCGCTAAGTGAAGCTCGGGAGAAGTTTGTCTGAGTTCTTGCTGTCCTAAGTGCTAAGTAAGATCTTTCTTGTGTTTCATTGTGCTTAAACATTTATCCTTGTTTGAAACGCTGTGGAGAGGTTTCTCCACCGAGAAGGAGGTTGCATTTTATCCGGTGTTCACCGGGGCTTGATCTGCCGATGATCAAGGGATCACCCACCTTAAGGGCACGCCAAGGAGTAGGGGCAAGTTATCCCCGAACCTTGTAAATCCTCTTGTTAGCGTTCTTGTGTTTGCTATTAGCTTAGCGTTTTCATTTCTGCATACTCTATTTTTCTTTTAGCTTCCGCTGTGCTACTAACGTTTGAAGTGCAGAAATTCGATAAGTGCTAAATTATTGGTGTCTGGCTATATTCACCCCCTCTCTAGCCATCCAAGGTCCAACAATGATAATATTGAAATACTTCTTCAAGTGACAACATTAACAACAACTAGTATTTTGACAATACTATGGCTGTACAATATACAAAACATATACATTCATTTCTCCTCCTTACAAAATATACACTTCAATCAGAATATTCCTGTAATACATATACCAATTAACTCAAGACCTTGGTGCTGGCGGCATTCTACATGTCCTTCTTTATAGCCAAGTTGTTTGCATCGGCTGCATTTTAGTTTCACCTTGCCATTGTGTCTGGACTCAATACGTGTCTTCTTTCGTCTACCAGGCTGCACAAGGCTACGGGGATTAAGAACTATAATGTCGTTTACGCCCATAGGCCAAAACTGCTTGCTTCTACGAGGGAAAATACGATCCATGTAAACCCACTTTTAAGTTTCTGAATAAAAATAATGCTCACAATATGGCAGTGTATCCATGTTCCTGTGAATGATTATGGCAATAGCATGTGAGCAAGAGAGTCCTGAAATTTGAAACTCCCCACAATAACAAATTTTTTTTTCCAAATCAACAATGTATGAAGTGCCCCATGTTTCTACTTCCATTTCTGATTGAGAGTAAGGGTGAACCTTATAAGCTCTAGCTTTCTCTCTCCTTGAATCCATTTCTTTTGTAGCATGAGGTGTCAAAGCAACATGTCATTTGGAGACTTCCTCACTACGGTTATTGAACCATTGAGCTATACTTTTCTTCTGGTAGTATCAATTAACCTGTTTATGGGAAACTCACGTGTGGACTTGAACAAAGCATGTAAGCTCTCCACACAATTCGTGGTAAGTATTCTGTACCTTCTCCCAGTAAAGTGTGCATTTGCCCACCTTTTAGGGTCAATGTTCTGAAGCCACTTATGGGCATCTGGATGTTTTTCAAGTATTGTCTACATTATCATATCATATTAGAGTGTTGTGTTGGTTGGTGCTGCTGCCCAAAACAAACCTAAAACAGCCCTACTTCCAGTATCAGTTACCATATTACAAGACATGTGGTGGCAACAAAAAGCATAATGTGTGTTTGTGTAGACTTTTCTAACTGCTGATATAATGTCCCGATGTCTATCAGATACTATGGTGATTGTGTGATCATCGACAGGAAAGTACCTCTTTGTATGCTCCAAAAATCACTCTCATGCAGAGCCACATTCAACTTCAGCTATTGCAAAGACAACTCGGAGAACATTGTCATTACCATCAATGGTCGTAGCAATCAACAATACACCCGGATACTTTCTTCTTAGGTGTGTGGCATTAATTCCGATAAGTCTACGCAAATAAGACTTGAACACCCTTCGGCAAGCACCAAAACCCCAAAAACACTGCTGGAACTGATTGTCACCATTTCTGCATAGTGCAACATAAGTTTCAGGATCTCTAGCTCTTGACTCACGCAAATATTGTGGAAGATCTCTATATGCCTCATCATAATCTCCGATAATCTTTTTCAATGCTTTCTCCCTAGCTATGTATGCTTTTCTGTATGATATGGTTACTCCAAATCTAGCTTTAATATTTAATATAATCATACTTGGTTTGTATTGTTCATTATGAAGAAATTGCTCTTCAACAAAAGAAGCAACAAATGATGAAGAGCATGCATGATGATCAGTACTTTCCCTAACAGTTTCACATTGGTGATCCTTTATATATTTTGTAACAGTAAACTCTACTTCCCCCCTTGCTACTACTCTCCATGTATATGGTTGGTTGAAGCACACTGCTTTAACTCTATTTTTTCTAGTGTCAACTGGGTTATATCTCATATGCTTAACCATGGCATGTTTGACAAGTAAATTCTTGAATTCTTCTCTAGATGGAAATATCTGCCCCACAAAAAATTCATGCTCATCTCTTGCCTCTACCTCTCCAATTGGCCCAGCAAGCAATCGAGAATTCAAAATATAAGGATCTTCAGCTAATGGAAACTCCTCCCCTAAGTCGCTGTACTGATCTGGGGGGAATTCATATTGCTAAATCTGCATATCATCAGCTTGGAATTCTAGTACACTTGTATTGGGTTCTAATTCATCTGCATTTCGGATTTGAATTTCTTCCTCCCCACTCCAGGTTGGCTCAAAGAATTCAACAACTCTTGTAGAAGAATTTAGACCCTCATCTTCTAGATTAGTTGCTTCTTCATTTAGATCAATTGTCAAATTCCTTGTAATTCTATTATCACTATACTGGGAAGATAATGGAATATTATTACTGACTATTTCTGCTCCATTCCCCATGACAGCATTATCATCAAGAGTATTCCATATCTCAGAGAGAATTTCGTCAACAACATTATCATCCCTGAAAAATAAATTACAATTACATTTAGCAAACTTTGAAAATCATAATCAAGGGCCTGAAATATTTTGACTTCAGGCCCTGCGAGGGCCTGAATTCAAACGATTTCAGGCCCTCCTAGGGCCTGAATCTTTTGATTTCAGTCCCTCCTAGGGCTTGATATGGTAAGATATCATCCTCTAGGTCGAATTCAAGTATTAATTTATCCTAAGTTTAAAAAATTTCACAGAACCCTAATTATGTAATGCATGACACCCTTAGAGTCCTTCTCCAACATAAAAATAGTCAAAAGAGTTTATCATGTATAAAACTAGGTCTGATATCATATCAAAGATGACAATCATACGTACATTACAATTTCTATTTGTTACCAAACTGTTGCTAGCTTTTTCTCCTTCAACACCTATCTTCCTCAGGTGCCTTGGTCATGAATCAAATTGTGCAAGGTAGAAATATATATGTACCTTCGTGATAAATCGACTTGTGCAAGGTATAAATATATATATAGGCTGAAAAAATTCGACTTCATCTCCATCCGAACCACAAAATAATATTTTACTGGTAAAGTGGTTCGGAAGTCTCGAAAATGGGAATTGAGAAAGCCTTCACTTGGCGGGATGAGTATAATAGGAAGTTCACTATATGTGATGCGTCTTTTGGTAAAAAAGAAAGCATGGTACGCGTTTTGGTAATTACCAAATCTTGGATATGCCCTTTGGTTAAAAGTCGATCATTTAGATATAAACCTTCCACATAATTTTTGACTTTTCAAAATAAATTTGAAAACTCACAAAAGTTGAGCTAAAGAAAACATAGAACAAGCGACATACCATTAATCCTTTAGAGAGGTCCTCCCTTTTCATATCTAAACCATCATCCTTTGGCTACAATGGACAGAAATGTATGTGCATCATGATCCAAGCATGAAATGTGTTTACCAAAAAAATTAATATAAAAACGTGAAAGCAATAGATAAACATACATTATGATTTCCAATGAAGAACAAATAATGGTAACGTAAAGTATTATGACACAATAAGCATTCAAACATTTGAATTACATTGATGTTCCTAAGCGTGCAAAAATTAAAATCATGGTCAAATTGACTTATGAGAGATAGGTCATCGACAAAAGACGAAATCGCTCGCCCCCAGCGCCCCCGCCGCACCCGTCCCAAGGCCATCACGAGGGAGATAAATCACAATCCCTGAAATAATTAGTGCACAGTTGAGCCATCATGAGAGATAGGTCATCGAGATTAGAAGAGGAGAGGAGTACACTTTTAAAATTCATTTTATTTTATTTAAAATTAAATGTTGAAAATTTGGAATTGGGGATTTTTTTGTATAGTTTACCGGATATTATTTAACTATATAAAAATATTTTTAAATATTTTACAAAATTATTGTTGATCCTTGCAGCCATTGTGATATAGCAACTTTACTAAGGTGATGTGCAAATATTTAAACAACTTTACTAAGGGTATGTTCAATAATATGTTTAACTTTTACTTCTTTAACTTGTGGATCCTTCGTGTTGATTAGAATGAATCCATGCTCCAGAATATAACAGAATTATCATTACATAATACATTTATATAAATTGAGAAGGATTGATTACTGTCTTTGATTATTTACTTTAATTTCTCGATTTATCTCTTTATAAATGATTAGATTGATCGTGTAAAATAACCGGGTCAATATATGATTTTATATAGAAATAATATGAATTCCTAATAGTATGCCTTCCAATTTCAAACATTAATTCCAACTTACATATTTTAAAATCTATAAAAAAAAAATGTTTGATTCTAATTTTTCGTTTGGTAGAAATGGGCCTTCCGGTTCCGTGCTTGGCAATCAAACAATAAATTCAAAAAAAAATGTGTCAAATATTTTTATTCCAAGACCAAACTAAAAAAATCGATATTAATAGAAAGACAAAATATTGCCATGCGAGATAAAATATAGAATCATCCATCATCAAGCTTGAGCAACATTCCCTTAAAATTATAATTATACATAGGAGTTTTAATTGAGTAAATTTTCATAAACTCCCCACATACTTAGTCAACTTTGCATGCAATCCCTACACAAACTTTTCTTTACATGCAGTCCCTGATGAGATTGACAAGACAGTTTGGTGAGTATTATTTGAAGAAAATTGAGTATAAAAGTTAAAAAATTAAGTATGTAAGGTTGTATCCACCACATCAATAACCCATGTACTCAAATTTCACTCTTTTATACTCAAGTTTCACTCTTTTATACTCAGTTTTCACTGATGTATACTCAATTTTTACTCTTTTATATCCAATCCATTAGGGAGTAAATACAAAAAAAAAATTTACGTGGGGAGTACATGCAAAGATCAAAGGACTATTGGGGAGTTTATGACAATTTACCGTTTAATTTAATATTTTTCTCTATTTTATTGAAATTTCTTCACATTATTGGTGAAAATTTCCACCGACTCTAGAAATTTAATATTTTTATTTTAAAGATGGCATTTTCTCACATTTATTTATCTTTCTGAAATTCAATATTTGAAGTAGAAGCAACGCGGAGAGACAGCGCCACCGACACCGACAACTTCCTCACTCCTACTGTCCATCATAGAACTACCACGTCTGCTACCCACACTTAATTATCCTTCAATCATTGGGGCCGACATATCTCTCCAATAGCATCGACAGTAGGTTGTGGGTGTCTAGAACAAGTACCCTTTGCCTTCGAACAATCGGGCTGGAATTAAAATGGAAAGGATATCTCACGTAAACCTTGCACCTCTCATTCGCGAACTCCACCTCCGTTACGGACATGGACCCCACCGCGTGTTAAAAAATAGCTGATATGGAACGCGACTTCCCTCGGCGGGTGGTAAAACGTCGCCGTCAGTTACTTACCACCCATTTTCACGCTCTCACGTACCATTATGTCCACCCACTTCTTCTTGCCTTAGCATTTAATTAATTCCGAAAATAAATAAAGAATTTATTTTTCATTTTTACTAAACTTAAACCATCTTAAACCGCGGGGAGAGTTACGATCATGACCGAGGCAATTTACCATTGAACCCATAATGGGTAGACAGATGGAGGGAATAGCTATAATTGTGAGGGTAAATTGGTCTTTTCGGTAATGGATTATTTACCTCAGCAAAGCTAAAAGTGACCGAGTAAAGGTCGCGTGGGGACCACACACCATCCCCAGCCTGTCGCGATGCGTTTCATTGGGCGTCGTGTTCATTTGGCATCCCGGTTCTACCCATCATCAATCGTCTTCGTCACCCTCCTCTTTTTTTCACTCCCTCCTAATCAGAAGGGGAAGAAATCGGCGATAAGAGGGATCACAGAGATCTTCTCCGCTGTACTCGTCGTCATGAATCGATCCTCCGTCGGCGGTGCTTCTTCTCGGTTACTGCTGTGCGTTCTCTCTGCTATCGCCGTTGCTGTCTCTGCATCGACCTCCTCTTCTTCTTTGCCAGCAACTCTGGGATCTGAGTCCTCCGCTGTCACATTGGCCGGTGCGTCCAATTCTAGCGGGCAGATTAACTCCAATTCCGTCCTCGTTGCCCTTCTCGACTCCCACTACACTGAGCTGGCGGAGCTGGTGGAGAAGGCGCTCCTTCTCCCATCCCTCGAGGCGGCCGTCGGAAGCCATAACCTCACCATCTTCGCCCCTCGAAACGAGGCGCTCGAGCGTGACCTGGACCCCGAGTTCAAGCGCTTCCTTCTGGAGCCGCGCAATCTTCGCTCCCTGCAGACCCTGCTCCTCTACCACGTCGTCCCCGCCCGTATCGCTTCTGGAGTCTGGTCTCAGACCCGCCATGCCACTCTTGCTGGCGATCACCTTCATTTGGAGGATAATAAGGTGGGCCTTGCCGCCGTCGTGCACCCGGACGCCGTGATTCGGCCCGATGGTGTGATCCATGGAATCGAGCGGCTGCTGGTGCCTAGATCCGTGCAGGAGGACTTCAATCGTCGGCGGAGCCTCGCTGCCATTTCTGCCATACTTCCTACCGGTGCGCCAGAGGTGGACCCGCGCACCCATCGCCTAAAAAAGCCGGCGCCGCCGGTTCCGCCTGGTGCTCCACCCGTGCTTCCGATCTACGACGCTCTGGCCCCTGGTCCTTCGCTGGCACCTGCACCCGCGCCGGGGCCCGGATCTGGCAAGCATTGGTTCGACGGGGAGAGCCAGGTGAAGGACTTCATCCAGACTCTCCTCCTCTATGGAGGCTACAACGAGTTCGCAGACATCCTGGTTAACCTCACATCGCTCGCTACGGAGATGGGCCGGCTGGTGTCGGAGGGTTACGTGCTTACCGTGTTGGCGCCTAGCGACGATGCGATGGGGCGGTTGACGGCGGACCAGCTCAGCGAGCCTGGGGCACCGGAGGCCATCATGTACTTCCACCTCATCCCTGAGTACCAGACGGAGGAGAGCATGTACAACGCCGTCCGACGGTTCGGAAAGGTGCGCTACGATACGCTGCGGCTGCCGCACAAGGTGGTAGCGCGCGAGGCTGACGGCTCCGTCAAATTCGGCTCCGGTGAGGGCTCTGCCTACTTATTTGACCCCGACATCTACACCGACGGCCGCATCTCCGTACAGGGTATCGACGCCGTCCTCTTTCCACCTGACGAGGAGGCGCCACCCACCACTCCTCTCTCCCCTGCCGCCCGCAAGGCTGAGGTCGCCCAGGTCAAATCCAAGTCCAAGCTCAAAGCCAAGCTCAGAAGAGGTAACCTCTATTCTCCACTTCTTCTTACTCGCCTTCGCAATGTGGTCTCTTATTTTCCGGTGCCTTCTGCCGGCGCGCATTCCGGCATATTCCGTTTTTATATTATTTTTACTCAATTCAAACTCACTAAATTTACCTTCGATCGAACATGTTGCAGCCCTCAGATTAGATTTATTAGTAGTTTTATTAATTATTATACCTAGTGGCCTATGCGATGTGGTTCGTATTAGTTCGCTGCTTTAGAATTGGTGGAAAGCATGAGTTGTCGGTGGAGTTTTTGCTTTCTGGTGAAGAATGCCTTTCATCTTTATTGCAAATAAAGTCTTTCACCCTTTTGTAATTTCATTTTGACCTCCATAATGTATCTATTTATTATTTTATCCTATATAGTTTATACTAGATACCACATTATTACTAGATATTATAAAGGTTAAAATTTTAAAAGTAAACCATAGGGGCCAAAACTAAATTTTTTCTTACTTTTTTTTGTTGCTTATTTTTTCACATAACATTGATTTGTGGATGTCAATAGATGCGACAGATGAGAGTGTTTGTTCACGATCAGTTCAATTGTTTTTCATTTATATTGTTTAATAGAAATAATTGATTGGTCAAGTATAACGTTTTGAATAGATTTATTTTTATTCTTTTGGTAGCTTTATGAAAACAGGCCTAGTTTTGTTTTTAAAGCAAGCTGATACATAGATTCTTTTTCCATAATATTTTCTTGTTAATATGCAGTAATTCAGAATAATTAAGACATGTTTGCTATCATTCATTGCAGGCAAATTATTAGAAATTGGATGCAGTTTGCTTGGGGTGATGGGTCAGCGCTCTAAGTTTGCCACCTGCCAATAGATACAAGAATCAAAGAAGATTGAAGGTGAGAAAAATGATGCACACCTGCCCTGCTCCATTCTTTATATAATAAAATTGTTGTTGCATAGGGGGGATGAATATGAATTGAGTGTTTGTATTGTCGATACTAGTCATGACTAAGGTATAAAAATTTGTATAGGAAATGTTCTTTTTGTTATTGCTATCATCATGTTTGTTTTGACACCAAGTCAAATTCCAAATAATGGCCTCAAAAGTTTTATTTTCTTGTGCATTTAACAAATGTGTACTCTTTTCTGATCTTTGGTCATTCTGATGAATCCTTCAAGCAACATTGACTTTAATTTCCATTTAGAAACAAAGCCTGATAAAATCTAAGAAATGGAAGAATTAGTGGAAGGTGGTAAGGAACCGTAGGATTTATTTATTGGCTACAAATGATTAGATTAAATGCTCAATGCACAACTAGAACACTAATTATGGAGTTTTGAACGTAATCCATAGCTAGCTGTCTTCATATCATATCATATTTGTCTCCACTCTTCAGTTTTCAGCCAGCCTGGCTTACACATGGAGATCACTGTATCCAGTTGTAATCCAATATAATTCTTTCTATGAATGATAATTACAAAACAATAATAATAAAAAAAACAAGAACTAGTCATCTATGTGTTGGATACTAACACTCAGGACAACAAAACTCCGAGTGAACATTTGACTTTCCTATCGATCGATCATATGTAAATATTTCAGAAATAATTGTGTTGGAACATTGAGTAGTCCAAAACTACCTTGTTAACTAATCTTTAAAGCGTCCCTTGCCTAAATTAGATTCCATCCCTTTCTTGAAGAATCCAACATTTCCTTTATGCATCATTGCTACGAATTCGTTGTAATCTATGCGTCCATCCTGCAAAGAGGTAAAGGAGAAAAGGTGAGGAGTTTCTTCTCCTAATATAGTTTATCGGCAAAAGGTTATAGTAGATGTCATAAAATTTACATTATCTTGATCGACGTCTTTGATCGTATCCTCTAGCTTGATATCTTCTATACCAAACTCTTCACAAGCTTTTTGTAGCTCATCTTGAGTTATGTAGCCACTCCCATCTTTGTCGAAATATGAGAAGGCAGCAAACAAATGGTCCTCCTTCTCTATCTTGTTAAGGTGCAAAGTGGCCGCGACAAACTCAGCATAGCCGATGGTGCCACTATTATCGAAATCTGCCTAAAATTTCCAAATTCCAAGAAATAGAAACAAGATGATAAGAAAGAGTTTTGAGTTAATAATATACTTGATGAAGTTAATACCCAACATCATGGACGATAATGGCAAGAGGATATGTTTCTTTAACAGAAACCTGGTTGTTAACTACAATCATGATAACTTTTGCATTTTTGAATACTTACCGCCTGCATAAGTGCATTAATCTCGGACTCCTTTAGATTAGCACCGACTCTTTCTAGACCAACCTTGAGTTCTTCTAATGTTATTTGTCCACTATTGTCTGTGTCTATCATCTTAAACATTTGCTTTAGGCCAGCAATTTCATCCTCCGAAAGTTGTTCAGCAATCACCTTCAAAATATCATCTTAGAAAATAGGATTTTGAGAAAGTGGAGATGATAAAAAATCACCATAACATAAAATACATGGTGACTATAAAACTGAGCTTCAAAGAATGACAGGAATCATTGCAATGTCAATATAATAAGTAACGAGAAAAGAAACTACGAATGCAATGATCATAATCAAAACTGAAACACTGATTTTTTTGGAGTTTATGGATCAGGCTCTTCAGTTGATTAGTCCAAGAATCATTCATAAGTAAACATCCTAGTAGTATCAACATTTACTGCATTTTCCCCAAACAACTTCAAAGCTTACTCTTATAGCCATCTTTTTCAGCTTGTTCATTGCACAGAATTGCTTCAATCGAGATAGGACAGCAGAGTCCAGAGGCTTATCAGGAGCCACTCCATCTATCTGAACCCATGGATGACCTGAGAGGAAACCAAGAACAAGTTCATCATAAAACTAGATCATCCATTGTTTTTGTGAAATATTTACCGAGCTAGTCAAATTACTAAACAGTCATGTGGACGTGTTTTGTATCATGAAATAGAGAGAATGAGACCAAACAACAAAGCTACAATGACCATGCTAGAACCATACTCTCAGAGAAACACAATAATAACTCTTGGACTCAGATCAATAAATTTGCATCAACAATGATGCACCTGAATTAATAATAATTACTTACGCAAAACATCATGAGCATTTAACCGCCTCTTGGGGTCCCTAATAAGCATTCTTCTTACTAGATCTTTGGCGCTTTCGGAGATGCTTGGCCATGGGTCTGACTCAAAATCAAGAGTACCATGTAAAATCTCTTCAAATATACCTTGCTCGGTTTCTGTGAGTGTTGTGAATTACAAAAGATGCTAGATCAGAAAATATAGGCAAAATGGTGCTTATATAATGGGAAATGTATAAACAGTATCAATTTGCTAATATAAACTGATAAGAATAGAGAACAAATTCTCACCGGCCCAAAAGGGAGGAACACCACTAAGAAGAATAAAAATGATAACCCCGGCACTCCAAATATCCGCCTCAGGACCATAACGTTTTTTTAGGACTTCAGGAGCAACATAATAAGGGCTGCCAACGACATCTGTGAATCTATCTCCTGAACAAGAGAACTCGCCCATCAATAAGCTGGATAAAAGAACTTTATGGACAACTGCTCCATGAGATATGCCATATTTATCTACTTTATCCACTTAGATGTTCTTAGATGACATAGGGTAACAAAGCAACTAGTGAAAATATGAACAGCATGTGAAGCCTATGATAGACTAATTTTTTTTAACCTTAATTTCTATGGATGTTGAATAAAGTTCTTCTACCTCAATTTCTATATAGCTAATCAAGCCAGCATCTGAAGCCCATGTTTAGGACCATAATCTAGATGCAAAGTAAAGCTTGGATAAATCATGTCTGATCGACTAAGCTAACTACTAAAACTTTGGCGTGATTCAAAATAAAAGATGCTGAAAGAAAGTTGGAGATATTTACTATGATCCTGCAAGACAATTAGGACCAAAATCACAGGCATGCTGAAGCAAAGATGCATCTTGAGTTGCATAACAATATTAACAAGAAGAAGATCAACACCTGGTTTGAAGAAAACAGACAATCCAAAGTCAATTGTCTTGAGAGGTGAATCCTCCATTTGGTTGACAAAAAGAAAATTTTCCGGCTTCAAATCACGATGCATGACCCCCATGGAGTGGCAAGCTTCTACAACACCTATGATTACCCTCGCGAGCTCTGCCGCCTTTCTCTCCGTGTAGTGCCCCTTCTGAATGATTCTGTCAAACAGCTCGCCCCCAGCACATAGCTCCATGACCACATGAACAGCCATTGCGTCTTCATAAGCCTCCTTGATGGAAACGACAGTTGGGTGGCCGGCCAAGTGGTGCATTATCTGGACCTCCCTCCGAACATCTTCCACATCCTCCTCCGTCGTCAACTTTCTCTTCAAAATGGACTTGCAAGCAAACTCATTGCTAGTTGCCTTCTCTACGCAGAGATATGTGGTACCAAATTGTCCTTGTCCGAGCTTCCTACCTAAGCTGTAGATATCCTTCAAATTCTCAGTTTTGTGCTTCAAAACGGATTCTGCTTGAAGCCCTGCGATACTGGAGGCTCTCTTGACATGTGTGGGCCTGTTGGGTCTGTCCGTTGACGACCTGTCAGGTGCCCGTTTCGCCTCCACTTCTGGGACCTTGACAGGCTTCTGCTGATCTTCATGGATGTTGACCGGTCGGGGCGCCTGGGTGTCCGCTTTAGATGATGAGGACGAGGTTGAGGACCCTTCGCCGGAGCCTTTGCCAGCGGAAGCTGGAAGAGCGTCCTTATTCGCACGGCTACGCCAGAAAGTAGAAGACAGTGATTGAAAGATTGCACTTCTCGAAAGGGACGTTGGTCCAACGCATACATTCCCCATCTCGATTCAAGAATCAATGTTCCCGGCGATGCCTCTTCGGCATTGGATCGAACTGCTCGTGGCGAATCCAAACAAAACTGAATCCCACGCCCTAGGTCGACCAAATCCCTTGCTTTGCTGGAAATCCGAGACGAGACCGCGTAAAAATTGGATCTTGCAACGAGGATGCGCATTCAATTTTGCAACCCGATCAAATGAAAAACAATGAGAAACCGAGAAGATCCCCCTCATCAAAAATCATTTTGAGGAATCGAAACAAAACGAAGGGGGAGATGTCGACAAATCCACCGTCCGAAATTCAGAAGGGGCCCTGTCTTGCGACGAATCCCGCGAAGAGAATGCGGGGAAGAGGAAGGGAGGCGGAGGACGGAAAACACGAAGAGGACGCGCCGAGGTCAGCGGAAACCGGCAGCTTTCCGTCGCGTCGCATGGGCGATTGGCAAACAATTGAAAGAAATTAATTGATTAATTTTTACTTAATGATCATCCACATTGGAGAATTGGAGGAATATGATCGAGTAGATGATTGAAATTTAGGAATGAAACGGAAGTAGAATGACTTTCATTTCATATTTTAGAGATTAATCATCATGATTCTTCCTGAACATATTATATATATATATATATATATCAAATGTATTTAATTTTTTTTATTTTTTGATTAATTTTTTTAACATATGATTACGCCATTAATACGAGAGATGTCGTTGAAAAAAAGTCTATTATATTTTTTCATAACAGAATGTTATTATGATTTTTCATAATAGAATTTGGTTATAATTTTTTGGATATGAAGTTTGTCATTATTTATAGTGATTATTGTAAACCTATTTAATCATCATATAGATCATGAGAATTCTTTTTGTATAAAGAAAATTATAATAAAATTTCGGTCGTTTTATGGAGTAGACACATTATAAAATCACGGTAACTCTTCTTCTCTCTTTTCTTTTTCTTCGTCGTGTTTGTTTTTCTTGCTTGTCTATGTCTCGTTGCTCAACGTGATCTCTTTTTCTCTTCCTCTTCTTCCGTGATAGAGGTTGAGAGATGTTGCCCCCTTTGTATAACAATTGGTATTAAAGCGAGGTTTTGACGGATTTCTTCAATATATCGGAGATGTCTTTTGTGAAGTTTGATATGGTGAAGTTTGACGGAACCAAAAACTTCGGATTATGCCATAGAAAGGTCAAAGACTTGTCTATGCAACAAGGCATAGAGAATGGAAATCAGAAAGCATGGAAAGATCGGATTGGAAAAAACTTTAGGCTAAAGCAATAGTAACCATCATACTTTGTCTTATAGATAATATGATATATTATGTCACGGACGAGGAGTCACCGGTGACAGTTTGGCAAAAGCTGAAAAGTCGGTACAGGTCAAAATCATTAACAAATAAATTGTATTTCATGTAAAAGTTATGTAGATCGAAGATGACAAATGGGAACCAATCTGAGGCAACACATCAAGTTATTTAACCAAATCGTGAGTAATTTGAAACGAGTTGATATGAAGATCAATAACGAAGACAAGGTGTTGATGCTAATGAATTCTCTACCTTCATCTCTTACATATGAGAATTTGGTTACTACTTTAATGTGGTAAAAGGAAACTCTTAAATTAGAGGAGATAACAAGTGCATTGCTAGGTTTTCGTCAAAGGAAGAAAACAAGCGATGAAGTTTCTTAGGGAGAATGACTCGTGGTGAATATTGACCAAGAGCATGGTAGGAGCAAAACTTGGTATGAATCGGGCAGCGACAATAAGGCTCGTTCTAAGTCAAGAAGGAAGAAGATGATCACGTGTTATAAATGTGGAGGCAAATGTCATATGAAGAGAGATTATCCAGAGATAAAGAAAAACGTTACATAGAATAAAAGTAGTTCAACAAAGTCTGCAAAATAGTTATTGAGGAAAATTCAAAGAGCGGTTATGGAAATATGCTATCAGTTATATCAAGTTCGGAGTAACTAACGGATGTATGGATCTTAGACTCTGCATATTCATATCACATGATTCCAAATAATGAGTGGTTTGACACCTATAGGGCAGTGGATTCTGATTCAGTGTTGATGGAAAATGATACATCTTGTAGAGTTATCAGCATAGGGAACATCATAATCAAGACGTTTGATGGTGTGATCAAAACTTTATGCGATATCAAATACATACCAAATCTAAGGAAGAATTTGATCTCATTAAGCACACTGAATAATATCTATTGCAGTTAAAAATCAGTGAGCAGGGTAATAAAAGTCAGCATGATAGCTCTGATGGTAATGTAAGGATAAAAGATAGCAAGGAATATTTACAAGTTGATTAGGACTATAGTTGTAGGTGGAGTCATCTCGGTGGAGTCTGAATCAGGAAATACTATCCTATGGCATATGTGATTAGAACATATAAGTGAACGTAAAATATTGGAACTTCATAAGAGAGAATTATTGAAGAGTGTTGAGACGTGCAGGCTTGAATTTTGTAAATTTTGTGTTCTTGCAAAACAAAGCAAAGTGCAATTCAAGACGGTAATACATAAGACGGAGGGGATTTTGAACTATATACATATGGATCTCTAGGGATCAGCCAGTATAGCATTATATGGAAGACACTTGTATTTTATGAGTTTTACTATGATTACTCACGAAAGGTCTTGATATACTTTATGCGTCATAAATCGAAAATTTTTGCAATATTTAAACTATGAAAAACTGAAGTGGAAAATCATATTGGAATGGAGATCAAATGTCTTAGGTTAGACAATAGACTGATACGCGGATTCAAAGTTTCAAAAATTTTATAAGCAACATGAGATAATATATAAGGCATTTCTCGGCCGCATGACACATCAGCAGAACGATGTAGTAGAAAAGTTGAACAGGATAATAATTGAGAAGGTAAGACGTCTCAGGCTGAATGTAGGGCTAGCAAACAATTTCTAGGCAGAAGCAGTTAACATTGTATGTTATCTCATTAATATATCACCAAGGGTACCATTAGAAGGCAAAATATTAGAGGAAATATGGATAGGGAATTCAATAAATTACTCTATATTGGTACAATCAACCTCTAGGATTTTGGTGTTTGACACTATGTTCAATGGACTCTAGTTAGGTCAAGGTTAACCTAATGACTAGCAAAGGTGAGACTTGGAGGAGTAGACTCCAAGCAAAGGGAAACCCTAGGAAAGTTAACCCTAGGTAGTGAGAATACTTAGATGAGTGAACTCCAATTAAAGGGAAAACTCTAGGGGAGTAAACCCTAGATAGTGAGAAAACTTAAAGGAGTGAACTCTATGCAAAAAAAAACCTTAGGGAAGTGAACCCTAGGTAGTGAGAAGATTTAGAGGAGTGAACTCTGAGTAAAGGGAAAACCTTAGGAGAGTGAACTTTATGTAGTGAGAAGTCTTGGAGGAGTGAACTCCAAGCAAAGAGAAAATCCTAGAGGAGTAAACCCTAGGTGATGAGAAGTCTTGGAGTGGTAAACTCCAAGCAAAGTTATCCGCGTGGTTGACCGGACCAGTGGATTTTGGTGAATCTAAGTATAGTTGTAATTCAGTATTTTACATTTGTACTTGTTGTACTAATTTAGTATTGCAGTAAAAGTCTTAGTGGATCAGGCAATCAGACATTGAGCATAGAAAGTACAAACAGATATGGAGGACCAGATATTTGACAGGTAAGTTGAGGTAAATTATGGGAGGGAATGAGTGAGGTCGTGTCCCAGTTTGGGGCAAACCTTAGGAGATGATTCGACCGAAGAAACCAACAGAGATTTCTAAGTCGAGATCAAGACAGACCTATCTGTCCATCCTACTTATGCACCTTCATATCTATTCTAACTCTGTTTTACAAGGTAAATACTATATATGTGTTAATGCTATTTTGCAAGATTTAAGTGGATCCGCGACGGAAAAGATTGATCAGTCGACAGATTAATGTAAAGGGTTCAGTTGATGGATCAACTTGATCAGTCGATAGATCAAGGTTCAATCGACTGATAACTTTTATCAGTCAATGGAATAGCATGATTTTCAGGATCAAACGGGTCGAATCAGAGCAAACAAGGAAAGGTGCGGGATTTAGTCGACAGATAGAGTGATCAGTTGACAGATAGGTTCAATCGACAGAATGACTTTTCAATCGACTGAACGATATCTATAAAAGAATCCCTTGGGGTCCGAGCCGAATACAACTCTCTCTCTGCTCATGCTTGCCCCTGCTACTGCTACTCATGCAAGCCACTTCATCTACTATGCTGGAAAGTTGACCTACAACCTACACCAAAACTTTAATACTTGTTGGTATATTTACTTTTCTATACTTACGTTTATTTAAAGGAGATAGTAGGTTTGCTACTATACTCCTTCATCATTGTATTCGATCTCTTCTTCCAAAAGTTTTTGGAGAAGAATTATAGCGATTGTCCATCGAAAGAGATCAAAAATCACGGGCCTTAGAGTAGGAGTCAATGAAGGCTCCAAATCAAGTAAAAATCAAACTGTGTTTTTTTATTCCGTAGCTTTTACTTTGGTTTTATGAAGGAAAAAAAACGATCAAGATTAACCCCCTCGCTCCCCTCTCGACATCTACGGTCGTACACTCTCATCTTCGAGTTTTTGGATGCCCAATTTATATGCATATTTCTAGTGAGGAAAGATCAAAGCTGGATGAGAAGTCAAAACAGTGTATTTTTCTAGGATATCAAAAAGGAGTTAAAAGCTTCAAGATTTGAGATCCCAAGGCAAACAAGATGGTGATCAACAGAGATGTGGTGTTTGAAGAGAAGGTCATGCTACAACGTACTCAGGAAGAAAGAAAGGAAACACCACAGAGCAATAAGGAGAAGGATATTGTACAGGTAGAGCTAGAGACTCATGACCCTAATGATTTTAGCACAAAGCACACTGAGCATCATACTATAACTGACGAGACGAGTCATAAAGTCACCCACTAGGTACAGATTCGTAGACTTGGTATCTTATGAGCTTGTCTCCAATAGCAAAGATCTTACAACTTTTCAGGAGGTGGTACATAATTTTGAGAAGGACAAGTAGATGTGTGTTATGGCGGAGGAGATGAAGTTGTTGTATGAGAACCAAATGTGAGATCTAGTAGAACTTCCTAAGAGAAAATGAGTTATATAGGTGCAAGTGTGTATTCAAAAAAAAAAAGGAAGCAATGCCAGAGGGAGAAGAAGTGAAGTTCAATGCCCGTTTGATAGCTAAGGAATATTCACAAAGAAAAGGGATTGACTATGATGAAATTTTCTCTCTAATGGTGAGACATACATCAATCAAAACGATATTAGCTTTGGTGATACATCATGATTTGTAATTGGAGCAAATGGATATAAAGACAGTGTTTCTTCATGATAATTTGGATGAGCAAATTTGTATGTTACAACTTGCAAGATTTTGTTAGCTTGGACAAGAGCGATTAGTTTATGAGTTGAAGAAATCACTCAATGGATTGAAACAATCTCCTAGATAATAGTATAAGCGTTTTAATTCATACATAATTCAAAACGGATATAGGAGATGTAAGTATAATTGCTACATATATGTGAAGAGACCTAAAAATGAATCATTGGTTTTCTTACTTCTATACGTGGATGATGTGCTCATTATTGCGAAGAAGATGAAAAATATTGATAAATTGAAAAGGTTGCTGAGCAAAGAATTTGGCATGCAAGATTTAGGCGAGGCCAAGAAAATTCTGGGGTTGTCTCAACGTAGCTATGTGAAGAAGGTACTGGCTAGGTTCAGTATGAAAAATGCAAAGTCGATGAACACACCGTTGGCGCATCACTTCAAGTTATTCAATACACAGTGCCCAGAGATGGATGAGAATATCCAAGAGATGTCAAAAGTTCCTTATGTCAGTACAATTGGTCATCTGATGTATGTCATGGTTTATACAAGATCAGATTTGACACAAACAGTTAGTATGATGAACAAGTTTCTCTCAAATCCTGGTTAACCATATTAGTTAAGTAGATTTTCAGATACTTGAGAAATACAACTGATTATAATATCGTGTTCAGTAGACAACCGAAGGATTCTTCAATTACTAGGTACGTAAATGCAAACTATATAGGAGATTTAGATGGAAAAAAAGTCTATTATAGGATACATATTCATTGTGATGAGAGGATCTACCCGTTGAAAGTTTATGATATACTTGTCTAGTATGGAATAGGAATATATAGTAGCAACTAAAACAGCGCAAAAGCTTAAAGAATCAGTA
Source organism: Boesenbergia rotunda (assembly GCA_024364735.1). NCBI lineage: Eukaryota > Viridiplantae > Streptophyta > Magnoliopsida > Zingiberales > Zingiberaceae > Boesenbergia > Boesenbergia rotunda. Next base: position 725,311 of record JAGFNQ010000113.1, read on the forward strand.
AAAAAAATTAAACCTTCAACGAGATAGAATCAAATTATTACATGATAATTATGATTAACCATCGAAATAAATTTGGGAAGCACTTATAGATTCGAACATCACATGGACGTATGATATACCATGAAAAAAAGTTGAACTTTCGTTGCATGGAGGCTGGAGTCGTCCTACCTTTTTCCCATCGCATTGGCCCGGGGCTCCAATAATTCACTTGATGGTCCTTGCTACGTGCGTTCTGGATTTATCTTTGGATGGCAGTAGCCAGTAGCTGTCAGTTCCGGACTAGATGCAGCTCATCGCTTTAATCTGTTTCAACCGTAGCTCTCTTCTTGTGTCCTTTCCTCTTGGACCTTTCTTCCTTCAGTTGTCCTAAGTTTATATGACTGCCCATCATCTTTATTTGTTCTGTATATGTTTGTGGATCATTTTGGATTTGCTTGTCTGTTCACGGAGTTTGCAGACTTGCAGTAAAAAACAGATCCAGTAAAACAGCTGTCTTCAATCAACCTGATTGAATTGATTATATTGTTAATTTGTGAAATGAAACACAAGATATATATGAAGTAAACAAATATTAATTAGTCCAGTAATTCCTAAAAGTATTTATTTTCCTTTCTCTTAACCATTTTATGTAAATATTTACATAATCCATTATCCATTCCTCTAATGAAATTGTAGATTATTACACTGATGCTTCAAATCATTTTGAGTTAATTTCCTACTATAATAATATTATATTTATTAATTAATAAGTTTTCTTATTTTTTTTCAATATATATACATATTCATTCTAGATAAATGTAACTTCAATTTTTTAATTTTGATTCATTCTCATATATCCACGTATTCATTCTCATATATGACATAATAGATTTAAATATCATTTTATAAAAAATTCTTTAATTTTCAAAAATATTTTACTATTATTAAAAACTAAACGTCCTTCTATCACTCTTTCATCCTTTTATAAAAAAATGAATCTAGAAACTTTTTATTTATTATTGATTTGACATACATATATATATTATTTTTAAAATTTTATTAAAATCTTATAATGAAGTCTTAAATAGTGTAAAATTTATATTAAAATATTGTAGACTGTAGTTTATATTTAATCATGTGTAAAATTTTAGTATATTAATAAAATATGTGTAAGTCTGTATAGATGATTATTTTAATAATTTTGAGATTAATTCTTAATATTCTCGTCATGGGATATTAGATTTTGGATGGTCCGATTTAGAAAATTTTTATAGAATAGATGTATTTAGTCCATTTTTATAAACTATTTATGACATCATCAAAATGAGGCTAAAGTCATAATTACGCAACCTGAGCCAGTAATTTCACCGCCGTTATGTTGACGGACTTCTACGTTCGTTTTCGTTGAGAATTATTTAAAAACTAACGGCATTAAAACAACGTCACGCCGGCCGTGACTAACCGTTTGTTTTTACTAATTTGTATTTATTTTATTTTCCTAATATTTCTCCTCGTGCCCATGTTCTGCTCTTGGTCGCGTGCGTTCCTTCTCGATTCCTTCGATCTCTGTACAAAATTTCCCACAAGCCTCTACTTTTCTTCCTCCTGCCGATCGATCCATGTGCTCTCGGCTCCCTTTGATCGGAAAGGAACAGTTTTGTCTCAGGATTTCAAGCGCATTTTGGTGGAAAATTGGCTTTTTTCTCAGCAATTAGGGGGTTTTCTCGGTGCTTCCGCCTCGAAATTGTCCTCCAGCGGAAATTCTAGGCCGCGGTTTGATCGTCGGCGGTGATGGTGCGAAGGATGATGCGGTGGCGGTCACGGCCGCCGCTGCCGAATAAGTTCAAGGTGAGGCTACAGGTGAAGAGGGTCGAAGGGGTAAGAGCCGAGAAGGAGCCGGACGTGGAGAGAAAGGTGATTGCGGAGGTAAGATGGAAGGGGCCGAAGGTGACCCTGAGCTCGCTCAGGAGGACGGTGAAGAAGAACCGGACGAGGGAGGAGGAGGTGGACGATGGAGGCGTGGTAGAGTGGAATGAGGAATTTGAGTCTGTGTGCACCCTGACTCCGAACAAGGAGAATGCATTTTATCCATGGGAGGTTGCAATCAATGTGCTCAATGTGAGTCTAAAAAGGCCTTATCGCATTCTGCTGTTTGCTATCATGTTTGCTCTTCGACCTTCTGCAAACATTTCTTCCACAGTTGCCTGAAAAATGGTGACTGTTAGGGTTATCTTGCCCAGATGGCATAGTTTTGGTCCATAATTACAGTTGATGCACGATTCATCTCAACACTGATGTCGAATTTCAAAATTTTCACATAGGTGAAAACTCTTAATAGTTTCAGGTTTTGATTAGTTATTTTGTGAGTTTTCTGGTTGATCCATGTTAGGTAAATGTTGTTCTTTGTCGTTGTATTGTGAAATAATCAAAATCTTGCAATTTTAATCTGTGTGTATGTTCTGTTCTCTTTTCAATTTATTTTGTTTAATCCTTTTCTTCCTCATCCTGTTCCCCAGATTTTTCATTGTTTTAAGTTTTGCTAATCTGACTCTATCGTTTTCCTTACTTATTCTTCTTATTCATTTTGTGAAGCCTGACAGACTTTAATTAACAGTTGTCTTTTTAGAATTGTATATGTTTAAATAATACTGTTCGTGTTGGTATCTTACAGCTGGAGATACTCTATGCTTTATTTTCAAAGCAACAATTTTATCCTTGTCTTTCCTGCTTAGTCAACTATTGCATGTGTCCCCACCGTTTCACCAACGTTTACTACCATTTTCCTGATAGGTTTGTTTAGAATCGAAGATTTAGTTTTTGGCCATTCTCAACATTTCCTATCATCATTTTAGAACATGTAGATTGTTTAACTTTGATATTTGTCAAAATGATTAACACCATCAACAAATCTTTTGCATCCATTTTTGAGTTATTTGGTGAATGGTTTCAAATACATGCATATAGACCTTTTACCTTTTAGTTTCATTCTCAAAAATGAAAAACACATTCCCTTATGAAAAATGGAGACCGGGATCATTTTTTGTCTCATAGTCAGACAAATATTTGTTTCGGCAATGAGTCCTAACTTGATAATGTTGAATTCACCATGTGCTGTGAACTTGATGGCTTAGTACTTCATTGAAATTCTTAAATCATTGCATTCTTAGATTTATTTAATTTTTTTCAAGTAAATAAGTTTGACTCCATTCAAACCTGCTTGAAAGAGCAATGTAGCCAGTTTACTATTTGGCATACTAAACCTGCTTTACTTGAAAACATATCACATAATAAATATCTTCTTGGATCTACTTGTGTTTCTAGGGCTCAATCCCTATTGCAAAGAACAAGGTATCTCTTCTCGGAGTGGCTTCAATAAACATTGCAGAATTCATAACTGCTGAAAAGGAGGTTGATCTAAGTCTTTCGTTGTCATTGCCTAGTGCTGCAGAGTCTCAGCTCTCCCTTCACGTATGTTAAAAACTTGGTAGATACTGAGGTTTGATGTTAGATTGTATAATTTGCTATTTCATTATATTTTACAATTAATGATAGGCTAGTAGAATAGTAGACTAGTTCCTCTTAACTTGCTTAATTTTATTAGAGCTCTGATACGTTCAGTGAAAAAACTCAATGAAAATCTTAGTGAATGACGTGACACTTTACATGCACACATCCGATTGCAGTCCGGACACCATCGGCGGTCTCCGGCCGCCGTCCCGAATCAAACTATACCCTGGGGCACGGTGAACCCGTCGGGGATCGCTGCATATAAAGTGTCACGTCGTTCGCTGAGATTTTCTTTGAGATTTTCATTGAGCATATCATTTTCCATTTTATTAAACGTTGTGTGTTTTTTTTTGGTTTGCAACGTGAAATGTGTGGTAAATAGTCATAGTTTATTTTTTTCAGAGTAATTTTCATGGAACACCCTCCCTTATATGCCTATGCTCATTTACTTTCTCCTTCAATTTTTGCTTAGCTTCTATGATCATTGTCTTGAACATTTTATCAAATTACACATTTCCACAATGTGACATTTGAGTCGGTTCATTTTACAGGTAGCTCTTAATATATTGGAATTTAGAGTTTCTGAGTATTCACATGATGTGATACAAAGGCCACGTACATCTCCCATATCACCTCCCTCTGTAGAAGTTCTCCCTTTTGAAAAAGACGAACTTCCAACTCTCAAAGCTGGATGGAAGAAGTTTGTGTCTATTCGGAGATCCAGTAAGGCATGCCAAGATGATGATGGCAGTGAGAAATGCTCTTCTAGGAGTGATGATGCAGAGTATACTTATCCATTTGATATGGATTCCACTGATGATGATGACAAAGAAATAGAAGACAACAAAGAGGATATTAAAATTAGGAAGTCATTTAGTTATGGCACATTAGCAACTGTTAACAATATTAGTTCTGAGATGAAATCAGATGGAGAGTTTGAAGATTGGGTATATTACAATCATAGAAAATCAGATGTAAATTCTTCACATGTGAAGGAACTATCGTCATCAGTTCCTGAACTTTCAATGCCAAAGAGGAGCCTCCTTTCTTGGAAGAAAAGGAGGTTGAGATTTATTTCTCCTAAGCCTAAAGGGGAACCATTATTAAACAGAGCAAATAAAGAGGGAGGAGATGACATTGACTACGACCGGAGGCTGCTTAGCTCCTCGGATGAATCTCATTTTTCAATCGTATGTTTTTTTTTTCTCTTTTTTGACTAATTTTTCCTATCTATCGTTGGTAAATTTCTTATTCATGTAGTAATAAATGAAGAATCTGGAGGGGAATCAATAATGTTATCATGTTCGTTTGCAGAGTTACAGGGGAGAGGATGATGATGCTACAGACCAATCATTGATATCCAAATTCGACAATGACTGCTTTGTCGTCGGGAGATGGGAACCAAAGGATATAATGAACCGTGACGGGAACAAGAAGCTTGCAACTGAAATCTTTTTTGCATCTATCGACCAGAGGTGCGAGAGTGCATCAGGTGAGAGTGCTTGCACTGCTCTTGTTGCAGTTATTGCTGACTGGCTTCTTAGAAACCAGGATATGATGCCTGTTAAATCACAGTTTGATAGCCTCATCCAAGAAGGCTCCCTAAGGTGGAGAAAGCTCTGCGAGAACCAGGAATATATAGAACGCTTTCCCGACAAGCACTTTGACCTTGAAACAGTACTTGAAGCAAAGATTGGGTCAATTTCTGTGGTTTCAGATAAATCTTTGATTGGGTTTTTCCATCCCGAAGGCACTGACTGTAACAATGCCTTTGACTTCCTACATGAAGCCATGTCTTTTGACAGCATGTGGAATGAGATCTGCCAATCTGGTTCAGAATGCTCGAGTAATGGAAGCAAACCCCAAGTATATATAGTCAGCTGGAACGATCATTTCTTTGTCCTCAATATTGAACGAGATGCTTACTATATAATTGACACACTTGGTGAGCGACTGTACGAGGGGTGCCAGCAGGCATACATCCTAAAGTTCGATCACAACACATCCATTCGTAAGGTTTCTAGTAACCCTGAGTCTGAGGGCTTGGATCAGGAGAATGACATGTCTATGGAAGGAGATCTTGTGTGCAGGGGGAAGGAGGCATGCAAGGAATACATCAAGAGCTTCTTAGCAGCCATTCCAACCAGGGAACTGCAAACCGACGTTGAGAAAGGGCGGATCACTTCAACTCTCTTTCACCAACGCCTTCAGATTGAGTTCCATTACATTCAGTGATCCAATGAGCTCAGTCGCTTGAAACATGGAGATGCAACAGCTCGAGAATTTACTCAACTGCCAGGAGTTCTTGTTGCATAGAATTTATGATGTTCCAGGCAATCATTTTTGTGGTTTTTGGGTGATGACTTATAGAGATTAGTCCTTTTTTTTTCGCTTGACCTCAACTAACAATGTAACTTTGTGGTATGCTTCCAACCCTAATATGAAACTGGTCTTCTAGTAACAAATGAATACAGAATTTGGTTGAAATTTGTTCTTTAATTTGCTTGGTTTGGATACATATTTTTGATGTTTACTTTTGCTAATTATGTTACAATGTAAACAACAGAATAATGTCAATCTCAAAGCTCAAACTCTTACACTGATCAATCAAATCGTACAAAACTCGTACGACGACCTCGCAATTCTTACAATTGATTTCTTCCTTCACCGGTGCTATCCGTGTCTTCCCTCGCCGGAAAGCGGCACAATCTCGGCGAGCGGCGTCGGCAGGGGACTGGGGAGCGGCGACGTGCGGCAGAGCGGGCACGTCGGCCGCAACCTCAGCCACGGGTCAACGCACCGCAAGTGGAACACGTGCCCGCACTCCGGCAGCACGCGCACGACGTCCGACTCCTTGTAATCCGATAAGCAAATCGAGCAGCACGCCGCCGCCGGCGCGCTGCCACTGATCCCCGCCGCCTTCGCCTGCGCGTACCGCATCTTCGGGTAGCTCTTCAACGTTGCTTCGTCGACGCCGCCCTCGACGTCCACAGCCGGCGCCGCGCCGGCGGCTGCCGCTGCAGTGTTGGCACGATTACAGAAATAGGACGCGAGAGTGAGCGTAGTGATGAGGAGGAGCATGCCGATGGAGACACCGATGCCGTAGCCGAACCCCCCGATCTTGTCGGAGCCGAACATCCCGGCGCCGCTGGGCGCGGTGGCGTTCTCCATCAAAGATTGCTTGCTTATTGAGCGTCCACAGCTATCAATCAGAGAAGAAGGGAATTATTACATTCTGGAGAATATTTGCACCAGATGAAGCTTCTGCGTCCAGGGAGTTAGGATCTGAGACCAGAGCTGGAATTAACCGAGTTGACTGCATGGGGGAACATGAAGGAACAAGCAAAAGCTTGATCAGCTTGAGGATGGATTCATATAATAAACTGAAATAATAATAAATTAAACAAGTTGTTGCATTAATGTAGATTTTAAAAATGAAAGTCAATGCATATGTGATCGCGTTCCATAGATTTGTAATTGAGATGATCTCTGGATGTGTATGAAATTTGCTCGACTCTATTCCTTTATCTGCCGCCATTTGTGCAGTTGATGGATGAGGCCAGCTGAGATTTCGTGCTCTTTCTTGGTTTCGTATGCACAACAGCCTTGTTTTCTTTGTATTTTTGTCCTACTGACCTCCCCAACTATTTTGTCGACAAATTCAGGTTGATTTATAAATATATATTTTTTTAGATCTTTTGGCATGCAGGTTCCTTCCATGTGATTTTTCTGCGCAGAGCGGCTGCGCATCTGTTTTGTTAGCTCAACTCCATTTGAATAGGGATTTCGCTGTGATCTGAACAAATTCAGGTCAACCAGATTACCACTTTCACGAGTTAATTCTGTTATTCGAGATGAACATAAGCACGAAGCCTTCCGGCTCCCACTTCTTTCGACGTGTGGATCACGTTGCACTTCAAACAATTACCACCGTCCACTGAATACTTTTACACAAAAATCATCCCTTATTATTATTTTCCTCAAAAGTATGTTCTTGTACTTTAAAAATTAAAATAATACTTTAATATGTTTATAATTTTTAAAATACTCTTATTCCAGCCGCTCATGACACATTTGCGCAACCTCTTTTGTATTCCCATTAATAATTTTATCAATTAGTCATGTTAGTTCTGATCTCCCCCAAGTATTAGAGTAAAATATTCTCCCAAATTTATCTGAATCCTCTAGGGTAAACAATATCATCAAGATTTTAAATAAGACAGTTCAAATGCCGTGTGTTAACTTCGTATTGTTAATTACACAGTAAATAAACCAAGAATTCGTTAACAAATGTTCAAACTTGCACCGATGGAACAACATTTTCTCAACAGCACCTAAAACATCACTTGACACATAACTAGAAACGGTATGTTATGGTGTAAAGTCAATCCAAGCATTAGCCAACCAATGCACAAGAAAATGTAATTCAAAGGTAGACGAAGATGGTCATAACTAGTATGAAGCTGCTAAGCACATTGCATCGCTAATATTGTACCAGAATTTAGCGAGTACCAAACAAAATGCAACAAAGCAAGTTCGAGGATTCAATACCAAGTATTCTGCCTATTGCTGTGCACATTGCACTCTCTGGGCACCACCTCCATGGAGATCATCTTCCTCATAAGCTTCTTGTGCCTGAGCTTGCTTCCTTCGCATTTCTTCCTCAATATTAACATCATATAACGTTGTTTCTTCGCACTCATCCAGCTCCATATCGGTCAGCTGTGAATGGGACCTTGGTGGGAGTACTGCCTCGAGAGCTTTGCATTGTTCTGGTGCTAATGAATCAGGAAAATCAACATTAAAATGGATGTACAGCTTCCCCTTCATGAAGGGCCTCTGATACATAGGCATCCCCTCATCATTTATAGCTTTGAATTGATCTGCATCAATCATTATTTTTCAAGTAGTGAGGATGCGTTAGAACCAACAACAGCAACAACTATAAACAGAATTATACTTTTTTTTTTAAATACTGACACAGGGTTAAACTTCAATGCTTACCGGGCTTTACAACTTCACCAGGGTTTGATTTGATAAGTAATTGTCGATTATCTAAGTGGGTCAAAACAAATTGGAAACCACAAAGTGCTTCAGTGAGAGACAGTGTGTGCTCATAATAGAGATCGTCTCCCTTTCTCTTAAACTTGGGGTGTTCCTTTTGTTGAAGAACAAATACAATATCTCCGGTCACTGTCTCAGGCTGCAAAACCATAAGCAATCATCATTAGGTTCAATTTCTATTGAGTTGGATTGGGCTATTTGAATCACTCAAATGCAACGGGAGTCGAACATACTGCTTCATCTGCCTCTCCAGGGAAGGTAACCTTCTGGCCGTTCTGCATACCCTTCTCAACCACAACCTCCATTACTTTCTTTTCCTGCACAACTTTCTCACCTTTACATTCTGGACATCGATCCTTCTCATTGATCGTTTCCCCAGTTCCCTTACATTCATTGCAAGGATGCTGCATTTGCTGGATCATGCCAGGCCCTAACTGCCGAATTGTAACCTTCATACCTGAACCTTGACAGCCAGAGCACTTAGTCGAGACACCAGACTTTGAACCTTTCCTGCAGAAAATTAAAACAAGAGTAAACACTCTTGCGCTCGAAAATCTTTGATATTAGCAATTGTCACAGCATTGCAACCACAACAGACAACTCACCCACTGCATTTTTGGCAGATGACGTTCCGAGAAAGAGAGAGCTTCTTGGAAGTTCCATTGTACAGGTCTTCCAAAGACACCTTAAGGGGATGGATGACATCCTCTCCCCTCCTTTGCCTGCGTCCTCGGCTGCTTCCACCTCCTGCACAACAAATTATGGAGGCACATTAGCACACAACTTCTGTTGTTAACTGAAAGATCTCAAAACATACCTCCAAAAGGATTTCCTCCAAAAAATGACTCAAAGATATCAAATGGATTGTGATCACCGCCGCCCCCACCCATTCCCTCTTTGAGAGCGTCTTCTCCATACTGATCATAGATTTCACGCTTCTCAGGGTCACTTAGAACCTCATAAGCCTGGGCCAACTCCTTGAACTGTAAAAGCATACAATAGATCATTATCATCATCCCAATCTTCACAGTAAAATTAGTTAATTGAATTATCAATTAAGAGATTTAGAACGACCCATACAACAACAACAACAACAACAACAACCAAGTCTTATCTAACTAGATGGGATCGGGTATATGAATCCTTCTATGTCATTAGACTCTATCCCCTACTATATGATTATCTATATTTAAATAAATTTATCTTATTTTATTGTCACTAACCAAGTCTTTTTTTATCTTCCTCTTTCATGTTTGATATGCATATCTATTATAGTTTCATATTGTCTAACTGAAGCATTTATTGGTCGTCTAAGTATATGTTCATACCATCTTAAACGTGTTTGTCGGAATTTTCATTCAATAAGTGCAACTTGAGTTTTCTTTCAATAAGCGCAACCTCAACTTTCTCCTGACCCATGGCCATGAAGGATAAAAATTCACACAACTTTAAAAATTCTAAGTGAGAAATCTATGCATCCCAGGGAGTGTGACAAACCTATATCAGAGGTTTCCTTGTTTGCAAGCAATCAAATATTGAACCCCTGATCCAAGGGACAAACTGAACCATGGTTTATCGAAATGGACGTGGAACAGGCATTCCGGAACGCGAACTCCTCACGTCATTCCAAAGTTCCGGCAAATAACGTAGTTTGCTTTGGGACGCCGCTCTTCAACATTATAACGGTCGGAACGGAATAGATATCTTGACTAATTGATTAAGAAGCTTCGGATTCCAATTTTTTACGAACTAATCGGAACAGACATCTTGACTAATTGATTAAGAAGCTTCGGATTCCAATTTTTTACGATCTAATTGATTAAGAAGCCTTGGATTCCATTTTTTACGATTTGACTTTGCTTCATTCAACGGACATCTTGATTAATTGATAAGAAGCTTTGGATTCCATTTTTTACAAACTTTGCTTTTCATTCAATCTTTTAATAGTTTGTCTGTATTGAAAAAAAAAATCATCACATCACTATCAATTGGTTTCTTCTATCATTTCCATCATATTAGCAAACAAGGTAAGTTTTCTAATTTTTTATCCAGTTCTATTAATTGAGCATCTACAATAAATTTGAGCATATGCATCTTTTGACTCAGCCATCAACTCCTTCATTTGATTAATTGATTTCTTCTATCATATTCTTTCTATTCACAAAAGGTAAGTTTTCTATTTTTTAGTTTAATATACTAAATTACTCACATCACATTTTTTTCTTCAGCCTCTTGCCAATAATGCATGACTGCATGAGTACCCTTCAGTTCTATTGATTATCTACCATTAATTTGAGTATTTGCATTTTTTAGCTATCGAAGTTCCTTTGATTTAATTGATTTCTTCTATCATTTCCATCATCATATTCACAAACAAGATAAGTTTTCTAATTTTTCATCTAGTTCTATTAATTAAGCATCTACCATAAATTTGAGCATATGCATCTTTTGGCTCACGGTCATCAAGTCCTTCGTTTGATTAATTGATTTCTTCTATCATTTCCATTATATTCACAAACTGGTAAGTTTTCTAATTTTTTAGTTTAATATATTAAGTTATTAAGAATTGTTTGTTTTTGTGCTTCATTCTCATTATCATGATTTTTACATTATCATTAAGTCAAAATTATTCATTATTATTTATTTGTTATTTGTTTGTTTAGAATGATACCAAATTTTTACATTATCATTAAGTCAAAATTATTCATTATTATTTATTTGTTTAGAATGATACCAAACCCTGATATTGGTTGACAATTTGGTCATATAGTGAGTGATAATTGTAAAACAATACGATGCAAATTGTGAAAAAGTTATAAGGAATTACGAGATTAAAACAACATATTGCACATGTTACTGGAAATGTCGAAACATGTCACAACGCTCCTAAGAAAATATCATCAATGTTAAAAAAAATGTAAAAACTATAAGGTGAGTGAAAGTATAATGCAAAGAAAAATACTAATAGGCTTAGTAGATTCAATTACACAAAACATACGTGTATCAAAAAGTGATAGTAGTGGTGGAGATGACATCGAAAATATAAAAAATCGAGTGATAGTAATGGTGGAGATGACATCGAAATATAGAAAATCGAAATTACAAAAAGTCATCAAAGAAAGTCATAAAACAAGAGTCATTGAAGAGGTGATGCATAATTGTTATGGTTAAGGTAAAATACACAAATAATATTTTAAATTTGTGTATATATCTTATCAATTTAATGTACTTAACTACTCTAAATTTTATAATTGTAGGATTTTCTAGTTCTTCATCTGGCTTAGATCCCGGTTTGAAAAAAAAAAATGATGTCTCGAAGCTTTAGTGTAAGAGATGGTTCTCGATTACCATCAACAAGAATCGACTCTTTTATGTTTCCCATGAAACATTAAGAGTATCAAAAATTAGTTTGGTGCTGAAAAAGTAAAAGATATTGGTAAGGCAATATTAAAATGGTTCCCTATTCCATTTAATGCAACAAATAGTGGTTCATACTACCAATCCATGATAAACAAAGGCTGGAACGGGAATAAAGGTCCATTGGTGGTGTTTATTTACAAGAGGATGTGGATGAGATACATGGATATTCGAGCACTTTAAAATCAAAATAGTCAAAGTATGAATGCACAAAACTGTATGATGATTGTAGCTCGCACAACAAGCATCTAATCATAAACTTTATGATATATTGTGACCGCAACATGGTATTTCATAGTTCCTTTGATTGCACTAACAAAGCAAAGATAGTTGATTTTATTTTATCTTTGTTAAATAAAATTATTGACAAAATCGAGAAGGAAAATGTTGTCCGTGCGGTCACAGACAATGAAGGTGCAAATAAGGTCGTTGGCGACAAATTGATGATAGAAAGGCAGTATTTGTTTTGGTCTCCTTGTGCAACACATTGTATCCATCTCATGCTATAAGATATTGGCAAGACGGCAAAAGTAAAAAAGTGTGTTGAGAAAGCCAAGCAAATAACAAACTTCATATATAATAGCGATAAAGTTGTGAATTTGATTAAAACATTTACAAATGGCAGTGAATTATTGAGACCAGGAATAACTGGATTGTGACAAAATTTATTTCAATTGAAAGTTTTGTTCAACATTCTTCAGATTTAAAAAGAATATGCACTTCTGATGATTGAGAAACATACAATAACACAAGCAAAAGAAGGAAAGAAACATTAAAAATGCAAGTATCATAATGGATGGAAGATTTGTGTTGCAATTGAACAATTAGTAAAAGTTTGAAATTAGTTGACCAAAAACCAACAATGCCAATTATATATGAAGCAATCGAAAGAGCAAAAATGACAATAAAAGATAATACCGGAGATTGATAATCACATTGGGATATTATTGATAATCGATGGTATAATCAATTACACCAACATCAACATGCTGCAGGTAACCATATAATTTATTTGTTTAAATTGTAGAGTACAAAGTATGTCATCAAAATCATTTACAAATTTCTCATTTCTCTTTCTTATTATCTTATTGATATTTCAGCATATTTCCTAAACCTATTACTTCAATATTCTGGAACTTGTGTTTATAATGATAAAGTTAAATGAGGATTAAAGATTGTAATTAAGAGATTGGAGCCAGACTTAAACGCATAAGATTCTGTCGTCGACGAGGTAAATTTTCTTTTATGTTCCTATTTTTTTAAAAAACATAAATAATAATTATTTGTTTTTTCTTATATTTTTCAGATTAAATTATTCACAGACCAAATAGGTGAATTTGGGTCTCCACTAGCAAAAATGGCAATTAAAATTTTTTCCAGGTTTGTAATTTAAATTTTACAAATATTTATAATTAAAAAATATATATGATTTTGATTTTTTTTGTATAATAGTGGAGCTTTATGATGAAGATGCCCACACCTTCAGTAAATTGCAATAAAAGTTCCAAGTCAAACTCGTCTTCGGTATGTGAAAGAAATTAGAGTACATGGTCTCTTATACACACAAAGCTTCGTAATCGCTTGGCTATCAAAAAGTTGCACAAATTAGTTTATATTCATTACAATATGTGGCTTAGGGTACGAAACATGATGCGCAAAAAAAATGATGATGATACAGCCTGATAGACCTTAATCACATTTTTCATGATGATATCTTAAATGAATGGATAAGAGATAATGAACTGCTAGTTTTAGAAGATGATGATTTGAGATGGTTAGATCAAGCACTTCGAGCATTAGATGGTAAAGAACACAACACAACTACAAGCGTTCAAAGTCATTCAAGAAAGAAAAATAATGTAGAAAAGTTAACACAATTGAAAGGAAAAGAAGTTTTTATCAAGAGATGATAGTGAAGATAGTGATGAAAGTGACGACGGTGATGATTCAAATGATGGAAATAATCAACAAAGTCTTGGTGAACATCATGTTCATCAAAGTCATCAAGATGATCAACATGACACGGGTATGACATGGGCACAAGGTCATGAAAATTATTATGCAACACAAGATACTAATCATGGGTATCGGCTGGGATGGAGAAACATCACTTTTTGACATATTTGATTTTGAGAGGAAACCAATGAATTCCAATAAGAGATGATTATGGATCGATTGTAGGAAGTTATAATTGGGAGTCTCGAGATATTGGGCATGGTACAATTGGATATCGATCAGGTGGATATGGATACCATGGTAGTAATCAACCCCGATACGATTCATCTGATAGATTATCTAATTATTCACCATCCTATACAAGTGGAATTAGATATCATAAATTTGAGAGTTATTTTGATAATGTGCAGAATGTAATACTTGATTATTCGACATCTCTTGGGAGCAATATTGGACATCATGGTGGTGATCATGAATCGTCAAGTGCTACTAGTAGTTTTATTGGACATCAAGGTTTTGGATATTACAATCGTCATGATAAAACATTATTACAAAGTCCATCATCTAATTCTAAACATCTTTCGTCATCTCAATCAAATAAATATCCATATGGACAATTTAATGCTAATTTATATCAACGCCCATATGTTGGGGATCAATTTAATCAACATGATACTCAAGGAGAATATAATGAAGATTTGGTTCTTCCCCGTCACTCTTCGTGGTATAATTATCATTGTATTTTTCTTATTATGTTATATTATTGTATGATAATTATGTACTAATGTATTGATTTTGTATGGCTTCATGTATTTTATTTTTTTATTACTAGTTTTCTATTTTTTTATAAATCCGTGCCGCAACCGTTCCGTTAAATGATATTGGAACTAGAATGGTAGTGTCCACGACAGCTGTCACAACCGTTCAAGCAAACCATGGTTTGAACAACTGTTACTAGAACCTAGTGAGACGGAGGGAAAACTAGGGTTCCTCGAGATTAATCAGAAAGCATGGTTAGGAGGCCTCTAAAAACTATGATCAAACGGGAAATATGCAGAAATTACATTGTCTGCACAAAATCATTATGTAAAAGAGGAACCTATCGTTTGTGTTTTATTTTTACGATCTCTAAGTGATAAATTTGAATGGGGTCTCGTACCAGAAAATTCCTAATTTACAACATGAGAAACAAATCAGCTTTTTGAAATTAGCATCCACTTCATTCACGGGTAAGCATTAGTAGCATAGCTGCATAAAAAGCTAACACACAAATGGCAGTGGGCGGATAAAAAGAAACAATAAATGATAGAACAATAAACTGCATGCATATAAACACAGATCGCATCGACGACCTTCTGAAGAAAGATCAGCAAATCCTTACCTTCTCGGGATCGCCGCCCTTATCAGGATGATTCTTGATAGCAGCCTTCCGATAGGCCTTCTTGAGATCCTCTTGCGAAGCCGTCTTCGGCACCCCAAGGATCTCATAGTACTTGGTGTTATCGCTCTTCTTCGGCGCCCTCCCGAACATCTTGCCGACGAATCCTTAATCGATCAAACAAAACCGAGAACAAACGAGGAGCCACAAGACTAGCACCGCAGTCCGGAACCCACTGATACAATGCCACAGCAGCGATCACGGCCACAGAGGGGAGGAAACCGCGCGCTCGAGAAAACCCTATCGATGAGAGGCCGGAAGGGCAATCCCGGAAGCATATATGGATGGCGTCGGTGATAGATTTCGGGTCCAGAAGACTCCCGAAGGAGACGACGCATCGAGTTAGTGTCCCGGGGAAGAGCATTGACCGTATGATCCGTGATGGACGGTCGGATTACGGTGTTCTAGAGGGGCTAATGGTCTTTGTTCCATGGGGAGGATATGCCTCCGTCCACCCAGGCAACCACCCGTTTTATCGGTTTAATATAGTGCTCAAATTTGACCGTACTGAACAATCGAGAACCATCAAATTTGACTTGACTTTTCATGTGTGAGAATAAAAAAACCGAGCATTAATGGACCGAAGCACGAGGTTCTTCAAGTTCAATCAACGTTTTAATCACCAAATTGGCATCGAAGGATTTCAAAACCCTTTCTTATGGTCAGCCCAAACATTATCCCATGAACCACTAGCTTTCGCACCTTCCAGGAAATTCTGGCCAGCAGGGGCAAACAATTCGCCCTGTCCCAGCTGCTTCTGTTTCTTAGACTTTGTTCGGATGCCCAGAATCCTGAATACAAATCTCGCAAGCTCACCATACAGCATTCCAGATCGGTCGAAAAGCTACAGGTGTCAAACAAGTGGTCAACAATATGCAGTAATCGTAAAGATAGAGACAAATTCGGCTAAAAAAGAAAACTAACCTGGAGAAGAGCAGTCGTGAACAAGTGAAAGGCCTGAGTATTCTGATCAATGAGTATAGCAATTCGACCAAAGAAACTCACAACACCTTGCATCTAGAAAACACATTTCCAAACCATAAGCAGAATAATAAACAAAGACATAATTCCAAGTTGGTTTTCATAAAACTAAACAGATAAGTTTGCAGTGATAAATTTCTCTCACCACACGAAGAAAGGACATCCAGAAACTTGGCGGGGATGGCGGGGGACCAAATGGATTATTTGGATCTTGGTTACCATAAGGACCTCCCATGCCCATACCATAACTGCCCATTGGACCACCAAAGCCGCCATTGTACATGCCACCTCCATACATTCCTGAACCTCCTGACAAACCCCCATAGTTTGAGTACTTATTGTTACCGTACAGACTGCCATATGATCC
Organism: Boesenbergia rotunda; assembly: GCA_024364735.1. NCBI lineage: Eukaryota > Viridiplantae > Streptophyta > Magnoliopsida > Zingiberales > Zingiberaceae > Boesenbergia > Boesenbergia rotunda. The sequence goes on from JAGFNQ010000113.1 coordinate 742,020, forward strand.
AAGACCCCCATAAGAGCTGTACAAGCTAGAGCCATAGCTTGAATTGTATATACTTGATCCATAACCTACAATACAATGGGAACTTCAAGACGTAACGACGTTGAAAAAAACAATTTGAAGAAGATCCTGACATGGTACCTCCATAATTGGCACCATAGTTCTGCCATGGCCTTGCCGGAACAGGCCTTGTTAGAGTACTGTTGGCAGTGGTAACATTCATGTCAATGGTTGGAACAATTTCACCAGGTTTTGCAGTGCCGGATGCTTCAACAATATCACTGGTGCTGCCAGAAGATGGAGGCTTAAATGGTGCAGGACCTGATGAACCACCAGCTCTTTCCCAGGGCTTTGGAGGTAGAGCACCTGCAGAGAGAGGAAAGGAAATTGCAATTCAATTCACGACTTTTTGATTTGTGGATCCCAAATACAATCTAATTTCTGTATCCTTAAGACTTGACCATAACATTATATTTTGTATACATTTTTTTCACATTCACAACATAGAATGCTGAGTAACATCGCATGAATGAGAGTCGTAGTTGAACTAGGATTAGCCGTTGCCTAACATTCAGAAGCTATGGACGACCAAATTCTCAAACTCAAGAAGACCAGGTGATATTTAAGATTAAATAGACAATATAGATTTTAGATACTAATGTATTAGCAGACAATATATTTTCCAATACTTCACCTTTAGATTAAAAAATTATTAACTATGCCAAATAACCAAATCATAACTTAAGAGTTCAACGTGAGTAAACTCTGAGGTTGCAAGGGAGCAGTGCCTATGTTCAGACTTATTTATTAGAAAATAAATAAATATTAATTAATCACACATTTTTTATGCTTTAGCTTGTTTATTCAAACTGATTTGAGATTGAACTGAGCACAAGCTTTTTAACAAGCTTAAGTAGACACAATGTTATCCTTATTAGTTATCCAATATTCTAATCCAGTAAATAACTTAAATTTATGTTTATTTTCTTTCCTGAAATTGTAGATGAATATCACAAACATTTAAAAAATTTAACACAAATAATATCATTAATATATAAACATGATCTTTAGTATTATATCCTTTTATTCCATAGTCCATTCAAATTTAGGCTTACTATGGTCACATAGATGGGTCAAGGTGATGATCATTAAAAAAACTCAACAAAGCATGCAACCCAGACTTCTGACCAGAATAGACAAGGTCTTGTACAGCAAACATCAGCAGACTCATGAAAACACGTAACTCTATGGCAAAGCAACCATTTCTAGCTGGACATTATAGCTACTAATGAATTGTCTTGGTATAATTGATGTAGCATTAGTGCAGTTGCTTTCCGTTATCTGCAGCATTACAATGTAATTAGACTAATAGCAAATAATAACTGATTTATCAGTAACCTAGTAACCCATATAGTATTGGCAGACTAATCAGACAATCTCAGTGTAAAGTCGAAAAATATCCCAGTTCATTGAAATTTATAAAGGAGAATTTTGTAGTCAAAAAACACCTCTAACAGGAAAGCCTATAAAGTGTGCTTAACAATAACAGAAAGTACCGAGGCAAACTTAATATAACATTGCAATTAGATAAACCAAGCGTTGCACTCTTTTCATGATTGAGGGAATCGGAGAAAGGAACGCAGGGGAAGGGAATTGATCCACTTGTTTAAGAAGCTCAAATAAATAAGGAGTTGTCCCCATAGGGATCCGGAGTGGTTAGTGCATGAGGGTGTTGTACAAGAGAACCTGGGTTCGAGTCACGCGAGACGCACTGGATTAAAACTCTGGGCATTTGGTATATCAATTCTCGGCCCAACCGTGCATTAATTACTCCGGGGACCGTGATTTACCTCCCTCGTGATGGCCTTGGGACGGGTGCTACAGGGGCGCTGGGGGCGAGCGATTTTGCCTTTTGCTCAAATAAATAAGGGGTTCCTTCGTGTTGACCCTGGGACGGCTTGGCGGGGGCGCTGGGGGCGAGTGAATCGCCTTTTGCCATCAAATAAATAAGGGGTGTCCCCACGGGATTGACTGATGGTTAAGACGTGGTTGTTGCCACCTTGAGGTCTGGGGTCAAAATCTAACAAAACTAGTGTGTCCGCCCTCCCCACATGCTAGCCACAGCATTCGGGCTAGTAGCCCCTAGTGATTTATCTTCCGTGTTGGCAGGGACACTGGGGGCGAGCGAATCGCCTTTTACCATCTCAAATAAATAAGGAGAGGCCAGCAGCGTGTCTCTATTTCCAACCTTTCCCTTTCGCTCCCTTGCTCAAATTCCAATCAGGAACCAGATATACCAAGGATCCCTAGAACGATGGGAAAACAAACCTTGAAATCCATTTGGAATATCAAGACCCAAGAATTATAAAGTAAGACCATTTTTTGAGTTTCCCTAATTTCATCCACTTTAACATACACGCTACCTCTACATCTATCGGAATCGATATATCAAGCATGCGAAACCAAAGATTAGATTCGAACAGCATACGGGGGGAAACGATGGAAATCCAAATAAGATTCTTGCACAACGGCTTCAAAAATACTCGGGATGCTCAGGGGTATGCAAGATTAAAAAGAAAGTAACCAGACAATCACCAACCTGCAGGTGGAGAATTGAATCCCATGTCGACGGCACGGCGAAATCTACATAAAGTGCCCACGCTTCGTTCTCCCCCTTCTCCTTTACTTCTTCTCTATCCGACAAAAGCGACGAGGAAATCACCGACCACTTTGCCCACCTGGCCGCCTCAAAATAACACGCGTGATTGATGAATCAGACCGCTCGAGATCCGAACTAAGGCTACGTTAGATAAGTGATAATCAACTTTGTTGATCTTGTTGCGAGACGAGGTAGAAGTCCCACGGACGAGATGATCCCTCGAGTGATACAAACGGCCGAGGTGGCGTCAGGGTCAGGAGTGGAGTGTTGGTCGGCTCCCTCTTTCGAGTAGTCTGTGTTTCTTCAACATTGATGTGTTTGACGACCTTTCCTAATAGGCTGTCAAAATCTTTGAGGGCCGAGCGGAAGAAATCTCCTTCTTGCAACCCGTGGGAGAAAGCGTTGATCAATACTTCTGGGGCGGCCATTGGCACGTCCAACGCCACCCCAGTGAACCTCCTAATATAGGCTCGGAGCGGTTCTTTCGGGCCTTGTTTCAAGGCGAACAAGTTAATATTTGTCTTGTGATGCCTTCGGCTACTGGCAAAATGCTGGAGGGATGTCCCTCTGAGCTCCTCAAAGCTAGAGATCGACCCGTTGGGTATCTGGCTGAACCACTGTTGAACGAACCTAGAGAGCGTTGTCAAGAATGCTCAGCACCTCACGCCCTTAGGATACTGGTGTAACAGGGCAGCACTCTCAAACTTCATGAGATGCTCTTCGGGGTCGGTCGTCTCAGCATATTTGGGTATGGTGAAGAATCTGAGATGCCAGGGAACTGGATCCTCCAAGATCCACGAAGCGAAAGGGTTATGTGCTCGAGCGGCCGGCGGCGCGCCCACTGGGGCCTTCCCCTAATTGCGATGCGGCGAGTGCGTTCGGCCGGACGCGGACGCTTCGACTGGCACGGGTTCCACCGCGTCAGCCCCGCTGGGGTGCGCAGGAGGAAGGGAGGAGGCCGAGTCTCCTTCCGACGAGGCGACCTTTCTTCGACCTCCTGAAAGATTAGGCGTCGCGGCTCCTGGGGCCGAATCGCTAGGCAAGCACGGCGTGACAGCCTCAGTGGAGTTCCTCGAGCCGAGGCAGCTGAGAGGAGCTCGTACTCCCCGGGAGTAACGGTTATCACGACCTGGTTGGACACTTCCATCATACACCTCCGATAGGCTGAATGCCCTCCTTCTAGTCCCAAATTTGATCTTGTTGCGAGGCGAGGTGGAAGTCCCAAAGGCGAGATGGTCCCTCGAGTGATACGAGCGACTGAGGTGGCGCCGGGCTGGCTCCGGTCTGACGACTGCCTGCAAAATACTGACCGTTAGCAAACCCGCCGGGGCGTTTCCCCGGTCAGGTACTTCGACGGTCAAGTTAGTATCCGCAAATATAATAGAGCAAATGAAAATATGGTAGAAGAGAGGACTTGCGCGCATACCTGCGGAATGAGAAGTGGAGAGCTTATATAGCCAGGGGAGCTGACAACACCCTGTCTGTGTTGACGAGACAGGGGTGTGGTGACTGTCAACTCATGAGAGCACCTGAAAGTATCGCGACATGGCGCTGGGTGTTGAGGCAGTATGAAGGTCATAAATGGGCAAGGCGCGTAGTGCCCTGACATCAAGATCGTCTCTGAAGATGATGACATAGGGCAGCATAGGGACGATCTAGTCCATAGCCTGAGCGCTGACCGGCGAGTCTGAATATCGAAGACCGGGTCGAGTAATGGCCAGGGAGCGTGGGCCGCCACGCGTTCGCCTGGGAGAGTTGAGGCGCGAGGTACGCCCTCAGTTGGGGGTGCGCTAAGCTGTGTCTGTCTGGCTTTGTCTCGGTTTTGTGGGCTGTGGATCCATGGGATGCTGAGGGCACGTAGGCTGCCGCGCGTCTGACTAAATTGCCCAGCCCAAGATCAGATTTGGGCACGGGTTTGAATGACTAAGTTAAAGACGCTCGGGCTCGACTCGACCGACCCTGCCGGGGTCGGTCGGTGAGCGCGTTAGGGATTTCCTGGCTTCGGACTCCCCTGGCGAGATCATCTTCGACCCTTCTGCTGGGCTTCCGTGGCGCCAGGCTGGCTGACTACGCGGACCGAGCCCCGTAGGCAAGGGTGGGATCACTTGTAATGTAATTATGATTACATTACAAGATTGATTACTTTGTTTGGTACAATTTTAAAACTGTAATGTAAATGTAATCTACATTACAAAAGCTAATAAAAGTATTGTAATCTGGATTATAATGCCAATAACATATAATATGGATTACATTACAGGCTTCATTATATTACAAACTGGATTACATTACCGCTAATCAAATGTAGTCTTAATACGAATGACATCCGGATCCGTAACGGTGTCTCCTTAACGCTATCACTACATTTGATTATCAAAAGATAATAAATATATTTGATTATAAAAGGTTAATAAATTTTATAATATAATCAAGATTAGATATAGTATTTTATTTGATTCAATTTTAAAATTATAATCGAATATAATCAGCATAAAAAATTAATAAAAATATTATAATTTAAATTATAAAACTAATAACATATAATCTGAATTATATTATAAATTATAATTTAATATAATTAGCATAAAAAATTAATAAAAATATTATAATATAAATTATAAAACTAATAACATATAATCTGAATTATATTATAATCTACATTATATTATCTAATCAAATACAACCTGAAATAGAATATCGCAATTCATTTCTAAGATGTGTTTTCAATACCAATATTATATATTTAATAAATCATCTTTACACACGCAACTGGCTTGTTAAAATATTTTGAAGAGTTGTTTTTATAATTTTATTTATTTAATAAAACCTATAAAGATTTAAATAAATTGGCCTATTAGCTCAGTAGAATAGAGCGTCGTGCCAAAATCGCGAAGGTCGTAGGTTCGAGCCGTGCATAGGCCGTTTAAATATTTTTCCTTTAAAGTAATGTTTTTATATAGACACTTATTACTTTAAAATAACTGGCCTATTAGCTCAGTTGGTTAGAGCGTCGTGCTAATAACGCGAAGGTCGCAGGTTCGAAACCTGCATAGGCCATTAGATATTTTGCTTCATAATAATGTTCTTTTATAAACACTTATGAGTATTAAAGTAACTGCCCTATTTGCTTGGTCGATTAGAGCGTCCTGCTAATTGTGAAGGTCGCGTTTTCGAATCTTGCGGGTGCTGTTTAAATAATTTTGAAGAGTTGTTTATGAAAATTTTTATTTATAGAAACTTATGAGTCATAAAATAACTAGCCTTTTAGCTCAGTTGGTTAGAAGTCCTAATTCGAAGATCGCAGCTTCGAAATCTTTCTTATTTTTAAATTTTTTAAAAATTGTTTTTTGTGACAAAGTTTGCTTGAATGAGCCTCCTAATTCGAAGATGGCTTTTACTATTTGGTTCATTTTTTTATTTAAATTTCTGTTGCTTATTGGTTTATATCCCGATGGTTACCTTTAGTTTTGGGTGAACACCTAATATTTCATTTAAAGTAATTTTAAAAATAATTTTCTCCACCAAAATTGTGTAGTTAATGATGTTTCAATATCTTAACTTGTTTTGAATCAGTATGGTTAATAGTATAAAATCATTTTAATTACGTGGACACCGGGGCTATAGAAAAAATAGTGTAAAATCATTTTAATTATTTAGTATTATAACACGGCCCTTAAATCATAACTTAATGTTCTGACTTAATTAGAAAAGTTAACCCTGCTTAACTCAAAATCTGAAAATTGGCTTGATATAAACTAACGCTATGTTTACTTTTGGGCATGGATTGTGGAGGGGGGGAAATTTTATATGGAGGGAGAGGGAAAGGAAAGGGGTAGTCATGCTCACGTGGGCCAGCATTTGGTGCCACTTGAGGGGGAGGCCGACGGCCGCACAATGCCGCTAGAGCGAGCCGAAAGAGCGGTGTCGCCCCCGCGAGGTGACCTTGGTCATCGCTCGATGCCACCGCGTGCAGTTGCATGGTTCGGCACCATGTGAGCTCGACTACGTCGGCAGTAGTGCGGTACGGCACTGTGCGTAGCTATAGAGATGGATCTTCATTGGGGCTATACTGGGCTAAAGCCCAGCCCTGTTGCCCAGTCCAAAAATTTTTCTTGTAGTAAATATAACATAGGTTTAATATTTTTGGTTCTTGAATCCTATGTATCTCTCTTAGGATGGCGAATTGTTGATTAAGCCCTCCATGGAGATCAGTATTGTGTATTTGTGTCTCTCTATTTTAGAATTGTTCTATTATTGTCAATTTACTTGTCCTAGTTTTTTTTATCCCGACCTAGCACACGTGCAGCTCGGCCGGCCAGTCTGGCATCATGTCCAGACTGGGTCGAGATCGGGGTCCTCGGAGTCCATGTGAACCGAGGAGCTCGGGTGAGCAATCAGGCCGATAAAGCCCGACCCGGCCCAACCTACTTGAGGACATCGAAAAGCCAACCTGACCTGAGTATACACGGCGTTAAGGGAGGCCCAAGGGACGAGCTGAAGAAGGTCCGACACGAGGAGTTCCCGAACCGGGGAATCCTCGAACCCCCAACCACCCGACCCTGGGTTAGGTGGGGCGGGTCAACCTAGAGCGTCCCCTGACTCGGCCATAAGGGTCAGCCACCCGACCCTGGGCTAGGTCGGGTTGGTCGACTCCGAGCGTCCCCTAACTCGACCATAAGGGTCGACCGCCCGCCCCTAGGCTAGGTCGGGTGGGTTGATTCCGAGTGTCTCCTAACTTGGCCATAAGGGTCGACCGCCCGACCCTAGGCTAGGTCGGGTGGGTTGATTCCGAGTGTCCCCTGACTCAGCCACAATGACCGAGAGCCGGAATCCACTCAGCGCCGCCGATTGACGCTCCCAGAAGAAGATTGTCATGACCCTTAGGAACGCTCACTCTCTGACACCACAGTCGCAGAAGGGGTACAAGGTCGACATAGATCTGACACCCTGATCCTCAGGGATGGTCGTTTGTCTTTCTGACACACTTCAAGCCCAAATCGCGGGTATCTCGTTGACACCATGATCCTCATGCCATGACCTCGCATCCCGTACCATGACCACCTGCGTTCGCGTCAGGCCGAGCGATGCCTGACGACGAACGTCGGTGAGCCGGCAGTGCCCCTTGCCTTATTTGGGCATGCAACACCTTACCCTACCACTACTGGCTACACCCTGCCCTGCTCTCGCTTACGAAAGGAAGTGGCAGGCCGGGTAGAAGCTGTTACTCCCTCGGCTATATAAGCCCCTCCACTCCCAGTCGCAGAGGTACGCACAATAGTGTGTTTTCATTGTTTCATTGATTTTTTGCTCTCCCACCACCGGGGACTGACTTGATCGTCGGAGGCCTTGCCGGGGACTTTTCCCAGCGGGTTTACTAACGGTCCTTCTCTCGCAGATCGGAGTCGGCATCCGTAGCTCGTAGCACTTAGAGGACCACTTCACTCTTGGGAGTCCACCTCACTCCGTGACAGGATCATTTTTCTTCTTGATTTCTTGGTCTTATCCCCAACTATATGAAAGATTTTTGGCTTTTGGATGTTGAATTGATGATGGTCACAGCTGTAAGTATCCCAAGATATGTTTTGATATGGTCGACCGAGTTAAATTCGAGTTAAATTAGATCCTGTTGGTATCTGATCCCTGTGTCTAAGTGTGCAGGAGCTTAGGAGCATAGGAAATCGAGCGGATGACGCAGCGGACGAAAAAGATGGCATGGAAAGACAACCGACGCTCTCGGTGCATCCGAGAGACATGGAGGTATGGAGAAAAGCACACTAGTGGAGCGAGAAGAACGCGCACGACGTTCGAGAGATGATAAGCCGGAGAGGAAGTCTACTCTAGGGAAGGTCGGAGATGGGTTCGGGTGAGCCCAACTCCAATGACACGAAATCATCTAGAAGACCCGTTGGAAGACTGGTCAACAAGTCGTTGACCAAGTCAACACGGGAACCCGAGTCAACTTGGGCGCCTACATTTTCGGGCAACCGGATTAACTCAGGCACCCGAGTGTGCATACTTTATCCAAAAAGTACTCATTTTATGGCCGTTGCGACGTGGATAAGCACTGACCACGTGTCAGGCGCCTGTGTGCATTCGGGCGCCTAAGAAGTACCATGTCAACATTCGATAAATTTTCACAAGAGCTATAAATAGACCACTGAACTTAGTTTATTTCATCAATCAATTGTTATGAATTTCCATTCTAATTTTCTCTAGTTTTCTGAGTTTCAATTATGTAAAAGGATCCTCCGCCCACAAGGAGATCATCTAGAGAGTGAGCTTTTATTTGCTTTGGATTAGGAATCTTCTTGGTTGCAAACCAAGTAAATCGTCTGTGTCTCGCTTCTTTTTTAAGTTATTAAGTTGATATTTGGTATAGAATTGTTTGTGAAACAACATCTATCTTTGTTTAAGTCAAACAAAAAATCTCGATTTCATTTTTCAAGGGTAATTCACACTCCTCTTGCCCACCGTACGACCCCAACAAGTGATATCAGAGTAAAGACGCTCCAGAAAGACTAATGGTCAATTGAAGCAAATTATAAATAGTGGGATCAAACATCTACCCACCTAAGTTCAAGAGAGAGTTCGCGCTATGGAAGCGCAAAATGGAGATATTTTTAAAACTGATTTTGAAATTTTATTAATAATCAAATTCATTTTTATAGTGCCAAAAGACAGCGACAGAAAAAAAAGGATGAACTCTAATGGAGCAAAAATAAGCAAGCAAACTTCATGGCCAATGATAAAGTAGAATTTCATCTGCTAAATGTCTTGCTACCATAAGGAGTTAATCGGATCAACACCTACAAATCGGCAAAAGAACATGGGAGAAGTTCTTGAAACTGCACGAAGGGACGTTAGATGCAAAGCTAGCAAAATGAAACATGCTCCGAAATCAGCTCAGCAACCTCTGAATGAAAGAAGGAGAGTCAATGGCCCAACTGCACGCCAAACTCAAGGAGCTAATCACGTGACTCATGTGTTGATATTTCTAAAGCATGAACTACAGAAACAAATTCTGTAAATCTAAACACTTACAGTGATCTGTACTTGGAGAAGAAACCGGAAGACTTTGCCATCCGAAGAACGATCACGAACGAATCCAAAAGCTCTTCATAATTTCACAAACCAAATCCCTCTTCTGTAATTGGACGAACCAATCTTGAATGTTCTTCTCAATAACCCCTTCTTCGTCATGTGCACCCGGACGAACCTTACACAATGACCTTATACACACGAGATGAACTCTTTCTCTTTGACCTCGCACAGACCTCGCACATAGCTTGTCTTGTACGATCTCCATTGGCTTGGACGCACACACATAGCGTGTCCTCTCCACTTGTCCTCTTATCTTCTTCTTCTCCCCTTTACCTTGGAAGCAATACTTATAGGGGGTAAGAGGTCTCCTCATATTCCTCCATTAATGGAGGAATATGAATGAGTTGGAAGATGAAGAGGAAGGGGTGCCTCTTCATCTTCTATAACTCCAACATCTCCCACTCGTCCAAGTTAATCCATATAGGTCATCTAGTCACATAAACCATGTAAGAAAGTCACAAAGACCATATACGAACATTCAATTCATACGTCAGGGAAAATGGTTCGTGCGACAGCAAGCACACTGAGCAATTAATGCTAAAAAAGTTGTTACACTTAACTTAGCTGCTCTATAGAACGAATCAGAGACATCAATAACTTGCCTTTACCCCAGATTAAATATTTACATCAATATGAACATCTCTAATCCCTCATATGACAACTATGTCAAGAGCATGCTCAACATCTCAAATCAATATATTTATTCACAATTACATTTTTAAGTACTTAACAAAAAAAAATGTAACTGGTCGACCAGTGAATAAGTATTACAGATGTAAATCAATTTTAATCTTCCTTTTCAGCTAGAATCTATTCATTCTAATTAGTTGCTTTCCTAGTTATGCTCCATAGACCGAATCATCCATAGCCAATAGGATATACACTAAAGTAGCAGTCACTGATTAAAACTTCAAGTAGACAACTAAATAGTCACTTAGGGTAAGATTGAGATTAACTTATAATCTCAAGGGTCTCGCATAGTAGAGAAGCAAGGATCCATTCTCCTACTACCCTTATTGTCGCTATAGCACATGTGGTATGAATCACATGCTATGATGTTTTTCTCTTTACCAAAAAGAGTGCATGTTTTTCTCAAATATTTAACATCGTATAGATTTCGATCTAGACATACCTAACGTCTAAACCGAATTCAACTTATGAATTCCAATATAGCCTTGAACAAGTTTAGTAAATGATGGGTACATTTACTTCGATCATTATATAAATGATCTCATCTTGATACAAAAATCAAGGCGACATCAACTTATGAGTATGTCTCTATTCACAATTACATAAGTTGTCTCATAAGTAATAGTCTTACCTCTATTTATACTCAACAAATAGAGACGATTGTCCATGTGAATGGACCAACCTCAACCTGTCAACATGCTCATCGAGACTTTTATCTAAATGTAACAAATACATTTATACTGAGTAGATCATGACATTTCATATATATAATAGTCTTTACAATGCGTTACATATTGCGTAGTCCCAAAGACTTCACATGTCCATGAAATGATTCTTTAGTCAATGACTTAGTAAAAGGATCTGCAAGCATCACTCGTGTAGGGATGTACTCAAGAATTATCTTTTTCTTGTCAACAATATCCCTTATGCTTATCTTTACTGTGGTATTTAGGATCCTTGGAAAAAGCTATAGCAGCTTGATTGTCACAATACACTGTAACATGACTCTCACTATCCTCAGCAATCTTCAGATGCTTTAAGAACATTCTCAACCACATAGCTTTTTGTACAGCCGCTGTACAAGCCACATACTCAGCCTCCATTATCGACAGCACTACACAAGCCTGTTTGATAGGGCTACACAAGCCTATTTCGACAGCGTTACACAAGCTTATTTCTTGTCGTTCTATGAGATGACGCTACCATTCAGCAAGAAGGCATAGCTAGATGTGGATTTTCTATTATCAAGGTCCCTTGCCCAATATGCATATGTAGAGCCCTTCTGGTTCAGCTTTGATCCTTTTCACTACTTTCCAGTGTCTCGATCCTAGGTTTGACTGGAAACGACTAACTAAGCCAACATCATAGCTTATATCAGGACGAGTACACAACATAGTGTACATCAAACTACCAATGACACTGGCATATGGTTTTCCTTCATATCGGCTATCTCTTCAGGAGTCTTGGGAGACATACTTTTGCTCAGAACAATACATTTCGCTGTAGGTATTTGTTCAACTTTGCAATCAAACATATTGAAGTATTGTAGTATCTTAGTGATATAAGCCTCTTGAGACAAACCCAAAAGTCCTTTTGATCGATCACGAATGATCTGTACTCCTAAGATATACTCAGCTTCTCCCATGTCTATTATGTCAAATTGTGATGAAAGTCAAGACTTGACTTCAATCACAACTTTTAGGTGACTTCCAGCTATTAGCATATCATCAACATATAATGATAAAATGACTAACTTTCCTTTATCCTTTCTTAGGTAAACACAATGATCCTAATTGATCATTTCGAAACCATAAGACAAAATGACTTCATTGAATCTTATGTTCCATTACCTTAATGCTTGCTTTAGCCCATACATTGACTTCTTAAGTCTACATACTTTATTCTTTTGACTCTCAGCTATATAACCTTCTGGTTGTGTCATATAAATTTCTGCGTCAAGATTACCATAAGACAAAATGACTTCATTGAATCTTATGTTCCATTGCCTTAACGCTTGCTTTAGCCCATACATTGACTTCTTAAGTCTACATACTTTATTCTTTTGGCTCTCAACTATATAACCTTCTGGTTGTGTCATATAAATTTCTTCGTCAAGATTACCATAAGGAAAACCGTCTTTACATCCATTTGATGTAATTCTAAGTCAAAATGTGCTATTATAGCTAGGATGACTCTTATTGACACAAATTTCACAACTGGGGAGAATGTCTCTTCAAAATCAATACCCTCCATTTGGGTATATCCTTTTGCAACCAAACGAGCTTTGTATCGATTGATCGACCCATCCACTTTCCTCTTAATTTTGAGAATCCACTTATTCTCAATAGCCCTGCGGCCCGGAGGAAGATTAACTAAATCCCAAACTTGATTCTTTCTCATAGACTCCATTTCCTCATCCATTGAACTTTCCATTTCTCCTTAATTGAGCATTTCAATGCTTCCTCAACCATTCGAGGTTCTTCATCATCAACTGGGAGAATCATTAATGCCTCATTTTCAATGTCAAACCTTCTCCGAGGAATAATCTTACGATTACTTCTTCGCAGGTTTGACTGTTGAGAAACTAGTTCATTTATAGGTCATTTACTCCCACTAGATTGACTGGATTCAGGTATCCCCTGTGATTCCTGATTCGTTGATAGAGGAACAGTATCCTCCTCCTCTATTGCAAATAAAGGAGTTGATTTATCAACTTCACATCTCGTTGGGAACTCAGTTTCGAGAAAAGTAGCATCTCTTGACTCAATTTCAGAGATGGTTTCATCTTGTTGCTCACCAATAAAAACATAACCCTTAGAGGTATCAGAATATCTTACAAAGATACACTTCCTACCCATGGGTCCTAATTTTCCATATTTGTGAGTCTTATCATGAATATAAGCAGCCGACCCCCATGGTCTCAGATTACTTAAATCTGGTTTTCTGCCTGTCCAAAGTTCATATGGAGTAGATGGAACATATTTAGAAGGCACCCGGTTAAGTATGTAGGTTGTTGCCAATAATGCATCTCCCCAATAGGAAATAGGCAAATTAGCTTGAGCCATCATCGACCTAACCATTTCAAGAAGAGTTGGATTTCTTCTTTCAGCAACTTCATTTTGCTGTGGAGTCCCAGGGATAGTTAATTGTCTAATAATCCCTTTCTCATTACATATTGTCTTGAACTGATCAGATAAATATTCACCTCCACGGTCAGTGCGAATGGTTTTAACCTTACGGTCCAATTGATTCTCAACTTCGTTCAAATAACGATTAAAGCAATCTAATGCTTCGGATTTATGAGAAATCAAATACTCATGTCCAAAACGTGTGAAGTCATCAATAAATGTAATGAAATGAGAACTTCCATGTCTAGCCTTCATGTTCATCGGACCACAAATATCCGAATGAATCAATTGCAATGGTGATTCATCCCTAATAGCCTTACCAAATGGTTTTCTAGTTGCTTTTCCAGCAAGACAATGCTCACATATAGACAAGTCAACTTTAGCATGAGTGCCGAGCAGACCCTCTCTTGCTAATCTATTCGTCCTTTCTTGTCCTATATGTCCCAGTTTAGCAAGCCAAACTTCATTATTAACATCAGCATCACTAGTAAGAGCAATGTTTGAAAAACAACCATTATTTCCACAATTAACATCTGGTTCAACATCAAGAACCATGAAACCGTTTGATACATAACCATATCCAATTAACACAGAGTCAATTTTAAGTTCTACACAACGATTGTAAAAGTTCAAACAGTAACCCAATTCAAGAAGACAATAAACAGAAACCAAATTCTGCCAAATCTTAGGAGCATATAGGACATCATGCAGAAACAAGGTACGCCCACTACGAAGGTTGAGTTTACAAGTGTCAATTCCTTTGATTTCAATTCTTGCATTGTTTCCCACATATATCCACCTATTGTCAGTTGGTACCTGACGGTACTCTACGTATGTAGCTCGATTATGAACTACATGGTTCGTTACTATTGAATCTATAATCCACAAAGGATAAAAATCAGCTAACGACACTGTACTAGCAACATAATGCTCATGAAACTTATTCTTGTTTGGGTTTTGCCCAGCATCAGCAGTAACTTCTTTTCCCTCTCTTTTCTCGAACCATCTTTTCTTATTCTTGGATCCAGAACCTTCAGCTACAAAAGCTTGTTTAGAAATCCTTATGAATTCTATTCTCTCTGCCTCCAATTCAATTGACATGAGACATTAATGAAAGTCCTGATACTTTCACTGTGAGTAAGGTTCTGTTTCATCGTTTCCCAAGAATCAGGAAGGGAACGAATAACTGCCTGAACCTATTATTCATTGGTCAACTCATGACTAGCAGCCTTTAGCTCCCGAATTATATTCCCTAATACCCTCAGATGTTGGGCCATGATAATATTCGAGTGCTTTTTACAACTGTCAAACTTAATTGTCAGTTGACGAAGTTTGCTCAAGCTAACTTCACTGCATTTCTCTCTAAGGGCTACCTAGACGGCATGAGCAGATGGTAATGACTCATACTCAAATATCAGGTCGTCTACCATTAAACTAATCAATATGCCCTTAGTAGTGGAGTTCTTTTTCTTCCATGCCCTATAGGCATCAAGATCAAGTTTATGCTGTGCAGTTGAATCATAAGCAGGTTCTTCTATGAACTGTTACAACCTCTAGAACTTCTTGTTCCTCAAGAACATATTGTATCTTAAGATGTCATATTTTATAGTTATCCCCATATAATTTCTCTCTATTCAGTTTAGCTATGATGTTCTTAGTTGCCATGATCTATCATAAATAAACACATTATTTATTGACTAAGTGTAATTTATATGCATGTAACTTATGATTGACTCGTTATAAATTAGAATTGGTTTACAAAATCAAGTGGTAACTACGTTTCCACTCATCATTCGTATAATCCAATCTAATCAACATTGATCAATTATATTACATACATCCTATCAAATGAACTAATCATTAAATGAACTAATCACTTGTATGAATGAACTAATCATTAAATGAACTAATCATTTATAAGAATAAACTAATCATTTGTAAAATGAACAAATCATTTATAAGAATGAACTAATCATTAAATGAACTAATCATTTGTAAGAATGAACAAATTATTAAATGAACTAATCATTTGTAAAATGAACAAATCATTAAATGAACTAATCATTTATAATAATTGTTAACAAATAACATGACCTTTTTTTAATAAAATAATACTGTTTGTACAAAACAACAGTCTATACCACATGACTTTCATAAACTAAATAGACCAATACTGTTCGTACATAACGACAATAACAATAACAAAACTTTAACAAATTAAATAAGCTAATGTCATTGCCACTAGGACAAACACTAATGCAGTTGTTAACATAATTCATTTTATGTTAGACTTTGCTCTATCTCCTCAATCGCCTCCCTCAGCTCATTCTGTCTCACATCGAGACAGGTCACCGTGTATATCATCTTTGGCATGTGGAATTGAAAAATATTATTGTCAGTACAAAACTGGCAATCCAGTAACAAAACTGGTTCATTTCAATTCACATATATATGTATAGAACACACAGAATCATAAGCAAACAAGAAAAACAAATCTTCTTTATTTGAGGAACTCTAGTTGACTAACACACAGGACCGGTCGATTTGGAAATTAGATCTCAAGTATTAGCTTATTCCTTTGTCCTTATTAGAACTGATCTAATTGGATATCTTATTGTTATTGTTTAATTTTAAGCCTATTCACGTTTAAGTCAAACTTATTTATCAAACCAATTAGACTGGTTATATTTTAGACCAAATTAGTCTAGTTTTGAACTAGACCCAACCTAGTTGGACTAAACTGATCTGGTTAAACCAACAAATGGTTTGAACCAAAATCCGATATGATTGGACCAAACTAATCTCATTAAACCAACTAATGGTTTAACCCAAGTCTAATTGGATAGATTGATTCAAATTAGTTAAACCAAAGTTATGGATAACTTTCAGTCACAACTCCTGGTTGTGCCTTAACCCTTTCTCAAGGAGGTTGTCGGTTCGATTCTCTATTGAGAATTTTTTTGATTTTTTTTTCCGTTTGATTTAATTAAATCGAACTTCTTCTCGCAAAAATCGAAACAACCACAATACATAGTCGCGATTTCCCAACGACTACGTTGGATTCTCGCCTGGCAAGAGAAGAACACGACGAAGACAAACTCCGGCCGCGACATCGAACAGGGGCTAAGAAGTGATCGATATACAAAGGTAAAGTCATGCTTTTACAATCTAACGTGCTCTGATACCAATGTTGATATTTCTAAAGCATGAACTACAGAAACAAATTCTGTAAATCTAAACACTTACAGTGATCTGCACTTGGAGAAGAAACCGGAAGACTTTGCCATCCGAAGAACGATCACGAACGAATCCAAAAGCTCTTCATAATTTCACAAACCAAATCCCTCTTCTGTAATTGGACGAACCAATCTTGAATGTTCTTCTCAATAACCCCTTCTTCGTCATGTGCACCTGGACGAACCTTACACAATGACCTTATATACACGAGACGAACCCTTTCTCTTTGACCTCGCACAGACCTCGCACATAGCTTGTTTCGTACGATCTCCATTAGCTTGGACGCACACACATAGCGTGTCCTCTCCACTTGTCCTCTTATCTTCTTCTTCTCCCCTTTGCCTTGGAAGCAATACTTATAGGGGGTAAGAGGTCTCTTCATATTCCTCCATTAACCTCCATTAATGGAGGAATATGAATGAGTTGGAAGATGAAGAGGAAGGGGTGCCTCTTCATCTTCTATAACTCCAACATCATGAACCTCAAAGAAACGGTATCAAATAGTGACGCACAAAGGTATGCTCTCAACGTCTTCCTGAGGACCCCAGATTGGATATCTATAGTTGGCGCGTATTACATATCTAAGGACCTTATGGTAAGTACCTTAGAACAATTATTTTCAACTTTAGAACTTCACAAGACTCAGAGCGCAGGAAAGAATACAAAAATGGACGACATTGTCCTACACTCAAGGAAGACCCAATACGAAGAAGTGTCTTCAGTCGATGAAGAGGAAGTGATGTACATGATAAGAAAATTTTAAAAAAATTAAATATAATAAATTTAATGAGATGCGGGCCAAAAGACACCCACAAAGTAAAAGAAAAAATAAGATGATATCATTGCGACAGAGAGGGATGTTAGGACCGGTAGAGCTAGATGGGGTGAATAGCTTGCTTCGATTCGTTTTTCTTCTTCACAGCAGAAACTAGAAGCCAAACACCTCCAAATCCAATGCTAACACATTGATTTACTTGGTCTCCACCTCCTTGAGGTGACTAATCCAAGGGTCCACACCAGCGATCACATATTCCACTATGAAATCTCCTTCTCGGAACAACACCGAAGGTGGAGAAACCCTTTTACAACAACCTTAAAAGCTTTCACGAAAAGAACAACACAAAGGAGAAGAATAAGAGAAATATTACACTCTAGGCTTGATTCTCCTTCCTTTGGTTGCTTGAAGATGATGTTGAAAACTTGAGCAGAGAACTTGGGCACCAATCTTATCAGAATCGCAATGGAACAGTAGTACTCGGTTTTTGTTTCGCCGCCTGCTTTTAACGGTCTTCTCTGCTTCTTTGTGGCGTCACGAATCGATTGGCGAAAACCTCAATCGATTACCATATAGCTGTTGAACAGTACGGATCACAGATGAATGACTGCGATTACGGTATTTTGAACTTGAATCGATTGGGAGCATGAACTGATCGATTAGTCTCTTTAATCGATTAAGCAATCGATTCAGGACTCTTCTGTTCAAGCAAGGGATATATCCCAATCAATTAATCAATCGATTAAAAGGATCCCTAATCGATTGATCAATCGATTAGGGAGCTTTCTGTTTTCACACAGAATGTCTCCCAATCGATTGGGAGCTTCTGAATCGACTGACTAATCGATTACGGAGCATTCTGTTTGCGCATAGAATACCTCCTAATCGATTCACCAATCGATTACAGGGCTTTCTGTTTTTGTACAGAATAGCTCCTAATCGATTCACCAATCGATTACAGGGCTTTCTGTTTTCGCACAGAGTGTCTCCCAATCGATCGACCAATCGATTGAGAGCTTCTGAATCGATTGACTGATCGATTAGGGAGCTTTCTGTTTGCGCATAGAATAGCTCCTAATTGATTGACTTATCGATTAGGGAACATTCTGTTTGCACACAGAATAGCTCCTAATCGATTCACCAATCGCTCCTAATCGATTCACCAATCGATTACAGGGCTTTCTGTTTTCGCACAGAGTGTCTCCCAATCGATCGACCAATCGATTGAGAGCTTCTGAATCAATTGACTGATCGATTAGGGAGCTTTCTGTTTGCGCACAGAATATCTCCTAATCGATTACAGAGTTCATAATCGATTCACCAATCGATTACAGAGTTCCTAATCGATTCACTGATCGATTAGTGAGCATTCTGTTTTCGCACAGAATAGCTCTTAATCGATTCACTAATCGAAACCTCTTGTTTCCTGGACTTCATGTCCGGAGCCTCCTTCATCTCCGGGTCTTCATGCCAAGAGTTCCGTCCCTGACCATCCCTTGGACTTCTTGTCTGGAGCTTCCTCATCTCCGGGTCTTCATACCAAGAATCCGGTCTCCGATCATTCCTTGGACTTCTTGCATTATTGCACACTAAATCTCAATGTGTTAAATACGGCGAATTAAAAATCGGTAGAATAAAATTTTACGAAAATTACATTGGCAGAGTTAGGATTATAATAAATGGGAAGGTTAAATAACTAAAAACTCTTACCCTAAGGACAAGATTTGAATTTCTGAAAGGAGGGACTTTTTTGCAAAAAGCCCCCTTTTTATTACCTCTTCCCGAGCCCTAGCCGCAGCCACAGCCAGGCGCCGCCCCTTCCTCCTTCGTTCCTTCTTTCTCTCGTGCCCTAAAACGCAGCCGCCCGACTGTCTTCTTCCCTTCTCGCGACTCCTTCGCCCGCAGCCCTAGCCGCAGACGCGCCACCCTTCCTCCTCCGTTTTCTTCTCCTCGTCGCGAACCCTAGCGCAACCCAAGCGCCCGATTCCTTCATACTCTTCTGTTGCGTTGATCGGCCGATGCCAGTGACAATCGCCGACGATTGTGAGAGTTGCTGTGATCTTCAAAGCTGAGCAAGTTAACTGAGCTCATCTATTGGGCGTTGATCTACTAGCACGGGAACAAGGGGTGGACGGCAGCACGAATTCGGGTAAGATCAGGACTTGTTCTATAGCTATTTTCAAATTGAAAGGTTGGAGGTTTGCTCTGTGGTGGAGTTCTGGCCATTTGGGATTTAGATTCCCATTCTGTGGTGCAATGGTTAAGATGCCCTGCAAATGTTTCCTGTGTTTGATCTTTTCTTATCTTGAATTCTTGAAGAAACAGATCCAGTTGGAGCACGATTTTGGGATAGAACTTTCTACTATTGGCTTTGGATCGCTTGGGGGTTGAGGTAAGGAATTGACATGGTTGTTTTCTTGTTGAATCCGAATTGGAGGAGTTTCTGTGAGTTCTCCTTGTGTTACCGTGATCCTGGAATGGGACGAGGCTATAGTGGTTATGTTTCCCTGTTGTGTGCACTTTCTATCAAGTATAGGCAGTTTTGGATTAACTGTGTATGGATGTTTTACTGCCGTGGGATGTCATGTAGCTAATTCGGATTAGACAAGAAGGGTTAGCTAGTTATGTTTTGTTGGATTTTGCGTGTGCCACTGCCGTAAGGTCTACATGGTTATGGTGGAATTAGTATTCATGTTGGTTCCTTAGGTTTAATTGGAGATTAAACCTAATAATCTTAAACTTGATAATTCAGATTCCAAAAATCTAATTGGAATCTATTCGGGGTAATATGGGATAAATAAGGGTTAATCACCTAATTATGATTAATTAGATGAAACGATGATAATTAGAAAGATTTAATGACTTGAGATAACTTGTTAGCTATAAATTACAAATTTTGTAGCTAAGCCTTATGCCTTTGATACAGGGCATTGATTGGAGTTGTCATTTCTGATTATCGAACGGGAGGTCCTTTTCTGATACGAGCATCTACTTGGAGGCGGGTACCCTTGACTTATCTTTGAGATATTGTCATATTGCTATGCATGGTTTGTTATAGATAACAGTAAGCTTATATGCTATATCTGCCTTAGTATACCTGTATTTGATATCTGTTGCTTATCCTTGAGGTTATCTGTTGCTTAATTGGTATTTGAAAAATCATAAGGATCAAATTGTAAAAGTACCTACAAACTATATTCCTTCAAAATATTTAATAAATTCTGCTGATAGAAACTTATTTTGGATCCCTAAAACTATAGTAAAGTATTAGATTTTTTTACTAATAATTAATATTTTTTGTTAATTATATTTTTTGATAAATTCCGTTAAATATATTTTTTTGAATTTTTGTTCAAAAATTGATTCTTTAATTTTTAAAAATGCTTAAAAAATTATTTTGAAAAATCCAAATTTTAAGCTCTATACAGCATATTTTGAATGTTGTAAAAATTTTTTAGATGTTTTCAAGGTCAATATCTAATTTTATAAATTATCATTTTAAACATTATCAACTCCGAAATAAAAATTATTTTCTTATACATAGAAAATTTAGTTTACTTTGGAAATTTTTACAGAGATAAATCTATCAATTTTCTCATTTGGATAAAAATTTTAGTATTTTTCAACTAAAAATTAAATTTTTACAAATTTGTTATCGCGAATTTTAATTTGAAAAATAGCTGAAAATTGATTTTTAAAATATTGGATTTACTGGAGACTAACTGGTAATGTTGACATTTTTTCAAAAATTATCAAAAATCTAGGATGATTAGACAATTTTCTATAATTTTTTTCCCCAAATTGTATTTGTCTTTAACATTACTTTTTTTTCCTTGTCACATTCTACTTTGAGTATTCTTTGAACACATAGACAAGTTGCACAACTTTTGAAAATTCTAGTTTGTTTAAAACTTATTTTTCTAAGTTGATGTTACCCTTAACATTTATTTATTTGATGTGATCGAAGGGGAGAAGATAAGGTTAAGTTAAGAGGGGTCTCAAATTGTAAATTATTTTAGTATTGCACTACCAACATTTTTGTTATTTTATATTATTATTGTTGAGGCAATATATGGTCCGTGAGACTGTGTTTTGATGTTTGAGCAAAAAGTTTAAGTTAGGTTCACCTTTGTATTTGATATGTGAATTTGAGTATGCAAATTCTATAGGATATACATATGACTCAGCTTGATGGCTTCGGATCCGGTGAAGGATGGAGAGGCATCTGAGGGACTGTAGACAAGGCAGCAATGATGAGCCGAGGAAAGCACACTTCAAGGTATACGCAAAGGATGACATGTGAAGACGAGCCGCAGGCTTGTATGCATCCGAGGGACGAGAGCTAAAGCGAAGAAGGCAAAGTCAAAGCTGCAAAGGAAGAGTCAAGTGAGTCGTGAGGGTCCGAGTACGAGTGAACTGTACTCGGGAAGGGAAACTCTAGGTTTTGGGTTTTACCAGTCGACTAGTGTGGGATCAATCGACTAGTAGAGGACACAGAAAGATTAGTCAACTAATCTTCTATGCAATCGACTGGTATCGACTAAGAATTCGAACGTTAAGCTGTAACGTTCGGATTCGGCTGGATCAGTCGACTGGTGTTGGAACCAGTCGACTGGTAACGACTAGTTCAGCCACGAGCTTTATTTAAAAGACCTCGGTTTGGCTGGCTAGGGTTGACGAAATTAGTCTTGGTTAAAGGCCAATTAGTAGTCTAAGTGTTCAAGAGTTTGTGCGAGTTTGTGGCAAGGTTTCTCCACCCATAAGGAGCTACACAAGCTAGTCAGAGGCTTTCTGGGGAATCATCCATCGATGGATCAGGTTGTCCACCTTACGGAAAACTGTGGAGTAGGAGATTTATCTCCGAACCATATAAATCAGTGTGTTCTCTTCTAGTTAGTTTTAATTTAATTGTTAATCCACTTGCGCACTAACTTGTAGGAAGAGAATCGCGAATTGAGTGAGTGATCGGCTATTCACTCCCCCTAACCGGGTCATCAATCCCAACAATTATGTTTAATCCTAACTTAATTTGGGTTGTTGCACATCAAAAATTGGGAGATTGTAAGTATCCCGGAGTGAGTTTTGGTCTAGCCAACTGAGTCAAGTTAGGTCTTGTTGGTATCTGATTCCTGCGTCTAAGTGTGTAGGAGTTTAGGAGCATAAGAAGTCGAGCGGAAGATGCAATGAATGAGAAGGATGACACAGGAAGAGAACCGACGGGCTCAGTGCATCTGAGGGATGCGGAGGTCCGCAGAAGAGTACACCGGTGGAGTGAGAAGGACGCGTACGACGCCCGAGGGACAAGAAGCTGGGGTGGAAGTATGCTCGAGGAGAAGGTCAAATACGGATTCAGGTGAACCTAACTCTGGATGACCCGAAATCACTTAGAAGATCCATTGGAAGACTGGTCAACACGGGATCCTGAGTCTAACAGGGTGCCCCTATGCTCAAGCGCCCTAGTTGACTCGGGTGCCTGAGTGTCCATACTTTATCCAGAAAATAGTTGTTTTACGACCGTTGTGACGTGGATAATCACTGACCACGTGTCAAGTTCCCGTGTGCACTCGGGCGCCCGAGTAGGATCATGTCAGCATTTCGATAAAATTTCATAGGAGCTATAAATAAACCCCTGAACTCAGTTCCTTTAATCGATTCAACTGTCACAAATTTTCTTTCTCATTTTCTCTATTTTTTTGAGTTTCAATAATGTAAGAGGCTCCTCCGCCAACAAGGAAATCATCTGGAGAGTGAGCTTTTATTTGCCTTAAATTATTAACCTTCCTGGTTGCAAACCAAGTAAATCGTTTATGCCTCGTTTCTTTTTTAAGTTATTAAGTTGATTATTTTATGGTATTGAATTGTTTATGAAACTAATTTCTATTTTTGTTAAAGTCAAACAAAAGATCTTGATTTTAATTTTCAGAGGTAATTCAACCCCCCCCCCCTCCCCACTTTTACCGGCTATACGATCCCAACAACAACCTCACATGTGTTAGTGATATGAGAGAAGTGTCCTAAGGTAATCGCCTTATGATTGTAAACATTTATTTCAATAAATGATAATTCACTATTTGAGTATACATGTTTGTATTTGATTGGGATCTTAAACTCATATACTGAATGTCCGCCATACAATTCACAGCATAAGAGAATTTGTGATGGGATCACAACTAGTGATTATCTCTAAATGTGCAAATGTGAATTGTTGGAAATATCCCTAGTCGATGAATTGATAAATACGGACATTATCAATTCTGTTGAGACTAGCATGGGTTATTCTCTATTCAGCTGATTCTCACTGGCTGGTGACATTGGGATGTCCGGAGATAAACATGGATGCTAGTTAAGGGAACTAGTTCATTGGAGTGACTAGCTGTAAGACTTCATATGGGAATCTACATGTAGATATGTCAATGAAGATCTTACTGCGGCTTAAGTGCGATGTTCCTTTGACTTGCGGTGTTCAAGTCATCTTGGTCATGGAGACTTATACTTTGACATCTTAAGCAAGCATCTCCAAGGAGGTGTGGACCCAGGATGATCGGGTATAAGCCGAAGTGCCCGAAGATGTTTGAACAGCCTACAAAGGATTCACCACTCCTTGCGAGGAGATGTATACCCAGGCCTATCGTCGGATTGTTACTCAAAGCCTCTGGCCAGAGCATATCATGTTAAGAGTGCGAGTCTCTTAAATACATGAGAGTAATTAGAAATCCAAAGGACGAGAAAGACACTACTTGGGCTAGGTGTGACGTAGTCAGCCTAGTGGGGACTGACACCATTGACCGTGTCCTGAACCAAGTGGGTATAAGGTGGTGAAGGGAATGGGGCACGATTTAGTAGAGCTGCTGAAGGGTTTCAGAATAATTTCTTCTGAGGTCAAACCGTTGATCTTTCGATTAATTGGGGATCATGATGTACTACTAGGTGCCACTCATGATCGTTCTATAATTAGTTAATTATAGACGGCCAACATAAATCGAAAGCCTATTTAGTCACACGCACTACGAGTAATCCGAGGGATTTAAAACGAGTTGAAAATTGGATTTTCCGATCAAGAGAAATAAGTCGAATCTGAGTTAATCAGAGGCGCAATGGAAGCTAAAAATGGCTAAGTCTTTTGAAGGCTTTTTGGGCGAATTAAATGAGTTTAATTCGCGACCGGTTCGGGTTGGTTTGGCCGGCCAAAGAGGGTCCTAACCCTCCTTGTGGTGGCCGGCCATTAAAGGGAGATTAAACCAATTTAATTGGTTTAATTAATAAAATAAATCTAGTGTGATTTGTTTTATAAATTATGGATAAATAAATTTGTATAAAGAAATTTATATAAATAAAATTTATAGAAATTTATTCTTTTATGGAAGATTAAAATAATCCATGAATTGGTTTATTTTAATTTTATAAAATCAATTATGAATTGATTTTTCCATAATAAGAAAGTTTATAAATTTCTTATAAAAATTTATTCCATAATTTAAAGAGAAGAAGAATTAGTTTTATTATAAATTGGTTTATAATAAAGACTCGGTTTAAACGGAATAATTAATAAGAAAATTTATAAGATAAATTTCTTATAACTAATTCCGTTAATTCCGTTAATTCGGTTTAGAGGGAGACTTAGCAAAGGAGTTGCTGCTATATAAAGGAACCAAAGGCTAGCCCTTATTCCAATCAATTAATCAAGAGATTAATTACTCTCTCCCTCTCTCTCTTAATCTCTCCTCTCCTCCTCTTCTTCTTCCCTTAGGGCCGGCGCACCCTAGCTCCTCTAGGGCCGGCGCCCAACCAAATCCAAGAAGGTGAAGTTGCCGTGAGCATTGAAGAAGAAGGAGAACCCGAACACGAAGAAGAAGAAGCGGATAGCGACTCCTCTCTTCCCGGAATTCGATTCCGTTACTTCGTTGGTTAGTTTTCCATTATTTTCTCTTATTCTTTTAGTTGTGCCTTCCGAGAATCTAGTAGTTCTCGTCGGCACAAAACTCGTGACTTTGCGAAGTCATCCCGAAGAGAACTCGGCGTGGACGCGAATAGAGGCGGAGCTTCCAAGGGACGCTACGGTTGGATCTCGTCCCTTACTTCGAGTTACGAGAGGTACTTTGTAAATTTGTTTACTTTTCCGCAAAGTTTTATTTTATGATTATGTCAACACAATGTAAGGTTGCATGCTAGATACGAAGTTAAAATAATTTGGGAAATTATTTTATGCAAACTCTTCCGCTGCACGTAAAAATTTTGAATTTTACGAACTCGTATCCTTGTCGACATGCACCCGGTCCCAACAACATGTTCTCTCTTTTCACACATATACTCCGGGGCGTTTGATGTATCAATTCTCGGCCCAATTGTGCACTAATTACTCCGGGGACCGTGATTTACCTCCCTCGTGATGACCTTTAGACGGGGGCGCTGGGGGCGAGCGATTTCGCCTTTTGTCTTTTCACACATATATCATTAGGAATTAGGATGCAAGTATACAATCAAAATATTTGTTGGGCCTAGAATTTTCAAAAGTAATAACTAATCCTAATATTTTTTTCTTCTCTGTCGTCATCAATTTGCAACAAATCACCTCTTCACGACCTCATCTATTGTCCCTTGACACCTAATACATCTGTTGGTGCCCGATGCAATCAAGTAGTGCAACCATTGCCCCACTGCCCCCACCGCCGAGTGGTTATGGGTAGTGTTTGTAAAATTACGATCTTGGATCATAGGATTGTACGATCCTATAATCCTAAAGTACAAATCGATCCTCGATCGTACAGAATTTATTTTCGTAGCAGGATCGGAAGGATCAGACATGATCGTAATAGGATCGGAGCAGGATCGGTGAAAACTTTGAGAGGTCATAACGTTTGACTCGGATTGAACCACGATACCTATAATATCAAATCGAAACTTATTAAAAGTTCTATAGTTAGGATCAAGGTTAAAATTCAAAAAATATCATTTAAAGCCTTTTCTAGAAGTTTTTTAAGTCTTTTTTATTATTATTATTATTTTTTGTTGTAAAGTTAGAGTTAGAATTTTAAGATCATCTAAACATCCGTTGAATTATTTTGAATTAGTTTTTTATCAATAATATTTTGTCATATTTTTTTCCAAAATGATAAGTTTTTGGATATCTTTTGTTTAATGGGTCGACCTTTAAATTGGATTATCTTGTAACTAAGAGAATATTCTCAAAGTTGAACTTGATTATTATTATTAGTAAGTTAATAGAAATTTTATGTTCTTTCATTTTAAGGGTTTTTGTTAGGATCATACGATTTTATGATCTGATCTTGACTGATCCGATCCTGACCCCAAATTAATTTGCATAGGATCATGATTTGACAAACAATGGTTGTAGGATAAACTTGTACAATTGTAGCTACTGTCGTGTGTGTGACCAACTTGCGCGGCAGCAACCAAGCGATGCTTTGACATCTATTGTAGATCGACGGTAGCAACTATCGTTGTGGCTGCCACCGTTGTCTTGGTTTTGTGTGGTTAATTATCTTATTTTGGTTTTTATAATAATATATAATTTTTACATTAATTTCAAGTCGATCCCAACTCGAATTTCTGGATCCGTCCCTGACGAGGCATGATCGCCTCCCGCGGTTACACTGTGCCACCCTACTAGAGGCATGACCCCCTCATGTTACGGTGCCACCTTGCCTGAGGTATAGCTGCCTTGTGTGATTCGTGGCTAGCGTTGGAGATACTAAGAAAGAGAATGAAATTATTGTAGGACATAATTCATTACGTAATTATTTAATTTTTTATTATGAATTTGACATATTAGAGAAAATATTTTAATTTTTATAATAAGTTTGGAATATTGAAAAAAATAATTTATTATGTAATTATTTAATTTTTAATAAAGACATTCCGTGTAATTTGGACGAAAAAAAGACTAAGGGGGCGTTTGGTTTGTTCTATTTTCTATTTTCAGAAAACCGCATTTTTCATTTTCTGAAAATGACTTTCTTTCATTCTCTAGTTTTCCAGAAAATGCTATATCTTTTTTTGGAAAACAAGGCTGGAAAATGCAAACTAAACACGTTTTCCAGAAAACCGTATTTTCTACAGAAAATGAAAATAGAAAACAAGCCTACCAAACGCTCCCTAAACTTTTCTCAATTTTTACGAAATAATGAAAAGAAAGTGTAATTCATCCTTCTTCTTGAAATAAACAATGAAAAACTTTTTTAACAGGAAACTTTACTCAATTTTCAAATCCAACCTCAAGTAAATAGAGCATAAATATATAAATTGATAGATACAATCGAAGTGTTTAAGAAGTTAACCACTCGAGAATTCTTCCATACACTAGTGCCAAATTCAGTTCGGCTCAATCCAAATCTGAAGGAATTGGGCATTGAATTCGATCCATTAAGATTTGAAACATTTTTGGGTTGAGAAAAAAGAATTCGCTGTCAAAACTTTAAATTTATCCTTTTATCCCATTTTGTGGTAGTAAACTGAAGAAATTATTTCAACTCTTATATAATTCGTGAGGATAAAAGGTTATTTGCTCGTATAACTCTTATATAATTCATGATGGTAAAAGATAATTTACTCGCTTTTAACATCTCTATGAATTCGTTATAAAGTCAATATGGAGGAGATAAATTCACATAGACTATTAATCCGGATGAGCACATGAAAGAGAATAGACATCTGACTTGACTAAGATTCGACTCCCGACTCTTATTATAATAACATCTCATATGTTAATTATTAGAGTATCTCGTGGAGATAACTCTTATATAATTCATCATTTCAAAATTATAAAAGACGATTTGCTAACCGCTAATCGAGATAATTAAAGTGTGAAGAAGATTGACACACACTTTATAGGATTTTGACCTAGAACTTTACAATTCATCGTTTCATGCTGGCAAAGGCGATTCACTGGTCCCTAGCTTCCCGTTAATTCGTCCCAGGATCAACACGGAAGAGAT
Source organism: Boesenbergia rotunda (assembly GCA_024364735.1). Lineage (NCBI taxonomy): Eukaryota > Viridiplantae > Streptophyta > Magnoliopsida > Zingiberales > Zingiberaceae > Boesenbergia > Boesenbergia rotunda. Next base: position 770,559 of record JAGFNQ010000113.1, read on the forward strand.
AAATCACGAGGACTACTAATCTAAATACTGTGACTAGTACGTATACGTACTAACCATCAATTCATTCCATGAAATTACAATTCATAGTTTCCGCAAACAACGGTACATGATTAATTATTCGGCCTGATTCGTAAAATTTATATTTTTGGAAAACCCTAAGCCCATTTTTGTCTCCAACATCTGTCTGCAACCGCCGCGCTCCTCCCTTCCTCTCGCGATCTCTGTCTCACTGCCGTCCTGTTGCTGTCGCCCGCCTCAGTCCGCCGTCCACCCTGCTCTGTAGGTCAATCCTCCCATCCTCTTGCTCCGTCGCAGGTCAATTCTCCTCCTCTTGATCTCCTCTCCGTCGACATAATTCTTCTTCAACTCCGTCGCAGCAGGATTAGGCAATAGAATCTTTTTTTTTTTTTGTAGTGAATGTATGTTTTGGGAGTATGTATATTCATCACTTATTTTGGTCAAACATTTTATGATTTTGTTCGGAGAATTTTCTGGATTTAGATGTTCGAAGATCTGGATGCCGAATCCTTTAGAAATTGTTTAGATGGAATAATAAATAGTTTTAGGCACATTTTTCCATTAAATTTTGGTTATCTTTTCCATCTCAGGCAACCATTTTAACTCTTGAGCTAAGTTGTCTCATGTTTCAGGAAAGAGGAATTCAATTGATTTTGGAAAATGAATGCATTATTTTGTCAAAGATTGTCCACAGGTTTGTGTCACCTTGCTCTGTGCTATTTCTCATCAAATCATTTTTATTCTTCTCTTTCTTATCCTGTCTTGTTGTATTTTATATTCTGTGTTCATGGAAATGGTCAATTGGTCCATTTGAATCCATGTTTAACAATTTTGTTCAAGTAAATGTGATGAAAGATTGATGATTATATGGTTAAGGTAAAAGCTATTTTTGAGTAACGGGTCGACCTTCACTTTTCATTGACTGGGAAAATTCTTCTTGTCGTTACCAGTATTTGGGTTATTTATAAGAATGCCTTTAATCTTTATCACAAAGGGGTGCCAGTGTCATTGTATAGATTTCAGATGCTTACATCCATGTGAAGCCTTTGGTTTGTTAAATGATCTTTTCACTCTAGATGATAGATTGAATTCATAAGTTGATGGTTTGCAACTGTGAGAGTACAATAAGCTACTTACTGACTTGACATGAGCACTCAAAAAGGATGGGTATTTATGGAATGTCGGAGTTTCTACATGGTTCCTATTTGTCTCACAACTTTTGCTATCTGACTTTTGGGTATAAGCACTTATGCATGATCATTGATGGAAACAGCAGAATTCTGTTTTATTGCATTTTTCAAAATGAAAGTTAAGGTCAAATCCTCTTGGATTTGTTAAACTTGTTGTTTGATATGTAGCCATTCATATGAATCAATCAGAGTCAAAATTGATAGGAGACTAAATTCTGTTTAATGTAACTCGGTGACTTGAAACTATCTAGATAATAGGAACAAGTAACCTTCTTTAGACTTTGTTAGCCTACCCTAAATAGATGAGACTCCTAGCTCATTGTTGCAGGTAATTTAGTTTTTTAAAAAAATATCCTCGGTTACAGTTTTGGTAGGAAAGCCAATATATATTACTAGAATATTGTTTATTTAATTGTATCTTTTTGATGGAAACCATCAATTGAATATCATACTTAGTTGACTATGTTTTGATAGTTGACTATATTCTTGTAGTTTTGACTATACTTATATGTTAACCTTATATTAACAATGCTATGTTCAGTGATTTTACATTAAAATAAAGTTCCAAACCTATCAATCAGTTGTGAGACTGTAATCTTGTAAAGTTAAAAGTTCTCATTTAAAATATTTTTGCATTAGATCAATGTGACATTGATTAGTCTGCTTCATGCGTTATTAAACAAAAATACGATACTTCACATCATCTTAACATCTGTGCAACATATGTAGTTGGGCGTTCTCTATTTGGGAGCTTTGGCAACAATTTGTTAGATACAAAGCCTTCTCTCGAGACAATAGTCAAGCTAAGTTATCAGCATATCTTCTCTCAGGTATCCTATTGATCTTTTACTCTTCCTTTATTCCTTGATGGTAAATGTTTATGCTGCACTATGATAGTATTATATTTTCATTTTCGCATATATCTAATAGATTTTCTGGATTGTTTTTGCCAAAACTGACATGCCCAACTTGTTTGAGGTTCTCTCCTTGTTTTTTTGTTGTTGGCTTTTAAATTAACTGTACAGTCTTATTAACTCAGGAAACTTCCTCCTATAAAGTGAAAAAAACTACAAATTCCCCAAACATAAGTGACTTTTGAAAACCTTGTGATATTGACTTTGATGGAATGCTCTGTTTAATTCTTGAATATACAACTGCTATGAAACACACATCAGCAACTGTTTTACTAAAGCAGCAAACTCATGTTTCTTATTCATTGATATAGTCTCTACTTATTCTAGCTACTCTTCAGGCACCACAGTAGTTTTTATCGTGATACTAGCTATTCCTATGAATCCTGTCCGCCTGGTCAGAACTTCCAAATAATGTCTATCCTACCTTTCTAGCTCGGCCACCAGCCTATTGCATTGCCCTATATGGACCACTTCATATCTGTTATTCTCCCGAACCTTTGCGATTAGTGAAATGCAAAAAATGAATGAAAGACAGATTGGAGAATGAGAATTTTTTAAAGAATGTCTTTGAATTTCAAGATACTATTAACATCTTATATATCAATTTGACTTTTCTTCTAGATTAGGGAATATTAATAATGATTTATTAATTGTCCTAGTTAGTTTCTGAAAGAAGCAGATTTGTGACCCACGATTTTCCTTCAGAAATTTATCGGCATCCTTCCTTGTGCTAGATTTTAGTTCTTTGTTAATTTTTGTGTCTTAATATATGGAAATATAATTTCTCTTTCAATTGCCCCAAAATATGCTTCGGCAAATTATCGAACCGAGCAGGTAAGTTTCCAAAATACTTATATCACGTATCCTAATTTCAAAATTACCAAATCACGTTACCAATATCATTTTTGCCCCCATTTACTGTTTCCAATCAATCGCTACAATATAGCAATCAATTCGGGATATTATTCATCAATATAGTGTGCTAAATTACTGCTCTCAATATAGTATGACAAATTGATATTTGAGGAAATGTATATAATTAGAAGAATTAAACGAACACACATGATCTGGGTTTCATGTCATTTCGAATTCTCTAAGTCCATCAATCGATTTTGCCTAAAAAATTCGGAATGATATGAAACCAAATCTTAAGTTTTTGTCTAGTTTTCTTGATTATTATATTCATGTCCTTAAATATAAATTTGATCTACTATATTGAGCACAGTGATTTTTTTAACACAAAATGAGTTTTTTTTTTTTACTTTAACAATCAATTAGGGACTTTACTACTAATGAATAGTATTCTAAATTGATTGTTATACTGTAACGATGGATTGAGAACAATAATAGGGGCAAAAATGATATTGGATATGTGATTTGGTAATTTTAAAATTAGGATACATGATTTGAGTAAGTTACAAGGTTCAGTAATTTGCTGAATTTTTTTCATTACCTTGTTATGTTATAGATAATAACAAAAGAACTATGTTGGGTAGACAGTGTCAATAATAATAAAACGACAAAAGAACTATAAGGCAAGAAACATTTTTTTTATAAATAAATTGTGAATTAAGAAATGCTGAGGCTTCACTATCTTTGTTGCAGCAACAAAGATCATTCATTCAGATGAGGACTAACCTCAAAGTGGTCGACAACTCTGGCGCAAGACGTGTGATGTGCATACAAGCGCTTAAAGGAAAGCGAGGAGCCCGACTTGGTGACACTATAATTGCATCGGTCAAGGAAGCGGCACCTCGCGGTAAAGTAAAGAAGGGCGACGTCGTTTATGGCGTAGTGGTACGGGCTGCTATGCAGAAGGGACGGTGCGATGGCAGCGACATCAAGTTTGATGATAATGCCGTCGTCCTCGTCAGCAAACAGGGAGAACCCATCGGCACTCGTGTTTATGGGCCAGTACCCCACGAGCTTAGGAAGAAGAAGCACATCAAGATTCTAACCTTGGCGGAGTGCATAGCTTGAATATATCATATCTTGCCATGGCTCCCCTTTTACTCGTATCTTTCTATGAAAAACTTTCATAGGGTCGGACCAATCATCCTAGGTTTAACTTATCTGCTGCTTGATTCGTCATTTTTTTTTTCTATTGGATTTGTGTTGATGCAGCCAAAAACATGATGATGGGATTTGTGTTGTTTCAGTCTTAGCCTTTTCACAATCTGTGATCGAATAAGTATTCATAAATCATTCTCATTTTACACACTCGAATTCTTCCTCTCATCATCATTCCCTTTTCCCCATAGCCTGAACCGAAGAGTCCTCTGCTCCAGCATCTTCTCCACCTCCTCGATCGGCAGGCCTTTCGTCTCCGGCACGCACGCGATGACAAAAACTAAAGCCACCACGGATATCACTCCAAACATTAGGAAGGTCCACGAGGTCCCGATCGCTTCGGTCAGGGAGAGAAAAGATTGTGCGACGATCAAGTTGGAGATCCAGTTTGCCGTCGCCGCGATCCCGCCGCAAACTCCTCTGAATCGCAATGGGTAAATCTCCGAGTTGACGATCCACGGCACGGTCCCCATCCCCGGGGAGAAGAAGATGATGTAGAGCGCCAAGCCTATGAGAGCCAGCCACCCGTACCGGCTCGGGCATCCTCTCGTGTACCACAGCCTGCTCTCTCCGTGACACAAGTCCTTCACCGTGGAGTTCGAGATCAAGCATGCTCCCGGATTCAGCTGCAGATTTACGATCACACTCTTACACTCCAAAATGCACATGGTTAGGGCTAAGTTGCAGGAAATTGACCTTATCGGCCGAAGCAGCGCAAAATCCACAGTCAGGAGACGACGCCTTCAAGCACTTCATGCAGTCCCAGCTACTGCTGCTGCTACCGGCCGAGTCGTAGGCCGGGCAAGTGTAGCCCCCCAAGCGGGCCGTTTCCTGCCGGCCGATCGCCGGCGAACTCGAAGTCGTCTTGTGAAACACCGCCGACAGAAGCCCCAATGAGAGCACGACGCCGCACAGACTCACGATCAGGAGCCGCCGCCTCCCCGTCCGATCGATGAAGTAGATGCTGACGACGGATCCCAGGGCGTTGAGGCCGGACGTGACAAGGGAGAGCGCGAGGGCGGTCTGGTTGGAAGCGAAGCCGGCCAATTGAACGATCGTCGGGCTGTAGTACATGACGGTATTGATGCCCACGAATTGCTGGAACACCTGGAGCCCCACGCCGGCGACGAGCCCTCTTCGCACCGTCACGGTCTTTAAGAGCTTGCCGATGTTGATCTTCTCCGACGAGCCTCCTTCTTCGATCTCGGCCTCCACGGATTCTTTTAGGGCTCTGATTTCGTACTCCACCTCGTTGGTTGGATAGATTTTGCGAAGTATGGCTTCGGCTTCTTCTACCCTTCGCTGAAGATTACGAAAATTGATTAGGGTTTCCATACTTTCTTTCAACCGTATTTGAAAACGGAGACAAAATTACCTTTCGATAAAGCCATCTCGGTGATTCAGGAAGTAACAACATCAGAACAAATTGTACCATGGCTGGAATCGCAGCAACTCCGAGCATCCATCTCCATGTTCCTGGTGCCTTAAAAACGAAAGAAAGAAAACATCATCGTCGTCGTTATTTGTTATTAATTTGGGTGATGTACTGATTCTTTACCTTTGTGAAGGCCAAGTTGATGAGATAAGAGAGAAACTGGCCCCCGGTGATGAGGAAGCCATTCGTGCTGACGAGAGCACCGCGGATGCCGGCCGGCGAGGCTTCCGATATATAAAGCGGCGACGTCATCGAGGCCATGCCAACGCCGAGCCCAACGAAGACGCGGCCCGCGATTAAGACCCCCGGATTGGGCGCCGAGGCCATGATCACGGAGCCGACGAAGAAGAGGAAGTCCGCCACCAAAATCGCGGTCCGCCGCCCGAGCCGGTCGTTGGCCCAACCGCCAATCGCTGCGCCGATGATCGCTCCGGCCACCGCCGTGCTCACGATGCTCTCCTGTAAGTGCTTTCCGCGTTATTTCACCTTCGACGGCGATGCCAAATCTAGGGTTCATTTGTTATCTTGATCAAGCAGATAATTCTAGGGTTCAATTCATCACCTGAAGCCATGTTTTTCTATCCACCGACGAGAAATCGTCTCGAATGTAAAGTAAGGCTCCTGATATCACACCTAACGAACAAGGATCAAAGCTCTTTGTTTTAGCTTACTTTGTCAGAAATTTGCAGACTCAAGAATCTAATTATCCACCAGATCTAAACCATTCCAAGGGAGAAAAATGTTCAACCAAATTACGAAAGCATAGAAGAAATCAAGAGATTACCAGTATCATAACCAAAGAGTAGGCCTCCAATTCCTGCAGAGAAGGCCAGCCTAAGAACGTAAGGGTTCCTCCAGGCCAAGGAGAAGCACTCCCTGAAGCTAGAGGCATCAGCTTCATGAACTGTTCCTCCTTCCATGGTTGCTTGAAGAATAACAAGAAAGATCTTCAAGTGACCATATACAGTGGCACCAGGTCTACATCAAGAAGAACTTGCAACTCTGTTTGATTGCACGAGTCCACACTTTGGAGTGATATGATCTTTTGACCTCCTTTCACCACCGATTGGAAAAGAAAAACTTTTAAAAAGGAGAAGAAGAATCTAGCGAATGGGGCTTTGTGTGCGGCATAGCTGTGGCTTCTTGCTATTGACTACCACGAGGTGTGGTTGATTGGGAATGCGATCGTTAGGCACACTGTGAGGTGCGAAGAGTACCAACATTGAGTTATCTGGGTTGAACTCTCCATTTGCCAACCAAATTGTAGTCTGATTCTTTGAGGCCTATGATTATAGGTTGATGATTTTAGTATCGATTGATTCCGTTGAAATTGATCCTGTTGATAAGTGAAGGTGGTTCTTACTCGGATGACTCGGTTTGACCAAGATGATCTTGATTACGATAGTGGGTGAGTCGAGGTCGGGCTTGACAACTAACAGGACACAGATGGCTCGGATCGGACCAACACAAGAGCACAAGGTGGAGCAAAGGTTTCAATTACAGGAACCCCTTTTTGAAGCTCCAAGGGGGTTTATATAGGGGAGGGGAAGCCCCTTGTCTCATCAGAGTCGTCCTGTCTCATTAAAACCTGATCTACTGACAAGCTAACCCCTTGGCAGCCTTGGTCACTAACTCTATGAGACTGTCATAGCCGTCTGATAACCTGTTCAAACTGTCTCTTCTGTTCTTACTTAATGCCTACTACTTTGTCAGGTCATAATTATGATAACTGTCTTTTCCTCATAATGAGGAGATTTGAGGGATCCCCTTGTTGATATGGCCCTTCGATTACTTGGGCACATCCAATCTGGCAACTACGAGCCTACCAGACCTTGACCGTGCGGATGAAAATGGTCGGTCGAATAGGCCAGACTCCTCTACTGCTCATGTTTTGGGAACGATTCCCAGGTGCCCGACCAAGGGTGGCCAACCGAGCACGCCTGACCGGGAGCTCCCGACCAGGAATCCCTGATCGGGAGGACCATTCTGTACTGCGTGCTTCCTTGGCCCGACAAGTGCTTCTAACTTCGCTTGACCGAACATCCTCGATCGGTGATTCCCGATCGGGCCCGCCCGACCAGGAGCTCCCGATCGTGAATCCCCGACCGGAAGGACCACTTTGTACCGAGTGCTTCCTTTTTCAGGGGGTCTGACAAGTGCCCCTAACTTTGCCCGATCGAACGTCCCCGACTGGTGTCTCCTGACCGGGAACATCTGACCGGATATCGTTGACCGACCTCCCACCCGAGTAACCTCGAACCTTTATCACTCAAGCTGGATCGGCGTCTGGTGCGTCCGCTTATCTTGACCTGACCAAGATTTGACTCAACCAGTTTTGTCTGACCGAAACGTGATCCGACCGGGCTCCCGACTAACTTAGAAAAATTACCCGACCGGATCAGAAATGTTGCAGGAGGATCGATATCTTGCTGGTTATGGTCGAGCTGATAAAACAATCTCTGCACGAAGGACAATATCGAAGACTAAATAATTCGTTTTTGAGAAGAATAGTACGAACAGATGGGTCCAAATACGTGGAAAATTTGTATCCGGGAACAAGTCGTAGGTTGATTCCCAGACGCCTAGTTTAACTTAGGCATATCTCCTAACTCCAAACATGTGAAGACAAAGGAAAGTACCTTTATCCAGGTTACTAAATTGTGAAGAATTGCTACTAATCATAAAGTCTCATGAATAATATTTACACTGAGTTCATATTCTCATGAATCAAATCAAACAAATAGATCCACGGAGAACATATTTAGTAATCTAAACGCTAGTCTGCAGCGACAGGGAGCGAAAACCTGCAGAGGGGACAGGAATTACTCCGCAGCAGCCACTCCTTCAAACACACCTCGTGAAATAGATGGCGGCAAGGCATCGCCAAGACTCGAGTCGCTGCGTCGAAGACGTCGAGGCAGATTGAACACGAGCCAGGCTCCTCCGGGGTCACCGTCTGGAGATCCTCCACGGCCGCCGCAGACGCCGACCTACAGGCTCCTCCGCTGGACTCCACGTCGTCCATATCGGCGTCGTCGCCGCCGGAAGTCCAATATCTATACTCTTCCATAGGCATGAAGATGTGAAGGTGGCTGGAGGAAGCGGTAGGAGCGGCAGGGACTTTGATGACGGCGGCGATCTCCATCTCGGCTAACTCCGCGACCGAAAACCGGTCGAACACAGAAACGGTGTACATCGAGAAAGCCAATGCGAGAAGCTCGAGGTCGGCAGTGGGCACGTGGTCGGCCGCCACGGCGGAGAACATCTGCCGCGTCGCCTCCTTCCATGCGTTCGGGTCGGTGAAGTGGTCGAAGGGCTGGCGGATACCGAAGTGGGCGTCCTCGGAATTAGGAGCCGCGAGACGCGAGAAGTAGCAGATCAATTGGGGTTGTACGCCAGTTGACGCGTGGCGGAGCCGTACCTGGCCCTCGACGAGAAGGCCGACGCCGCCTGCGTAGGCTTCCCAACCGGGAACCTCCACTGTGACGGCGTTATCATCTGTGCCGCTCGTGTGCGTCGAGGAGCTCATCGCGGAGAATTGAACTGGTGGGCAAAGGCAACGAGAGAATGATGGAGGTGAATGATGATGAGAGAACGATCTTCTTTATATACAGCTCCATTACTCGATCGGATATTACGGGTATTCCGTTATAATTAAGTAGATAATGGAGTAACAAGATTTGGCTGTTAGAAAAAAAATAGAAAACAGAAAATAAAGCAACAGAAATCTAAGAGCGAAAAAATCGTGCCGTAAAACAGAGTGATAATAAGAAGTGGGGTGTTTTGGTTAGGACAAAATTATCCGTTTCCAAAGGTTAATTGCTCTGGCTGAGTTTCAGTACTTGATGAATAAATTAAGTATTCAGATTAAAATTAAAAATAAATTTTTATTGAAATAGAATTAAATTGAATTAAACCGTATTAAAAATAAAATAAAATTTTCATTATTTCATTAAGGAATTTGATGACACTAAAAAATTTATGTCATTATATTCTCGACGATCTATTAAATTTATCTATATTTTTATTTTTGAGATTTTAATAAAAAAATTAAAATGCTAATAAAAAAATCCTTTTTATTATTTAATATCTAATTACAATAAATAAATAAAATTAGAAGATCATTATGAATTTTAGTATTTTAATATTTATTAACTTTCTTTTATGCTTTAATTTTTTAAAGTTTCAAAATTAAAATTATAAATATAGATAAATTTAGGAGATCTGAATTTAATAACGTTTTTTAAAAAGAAATTTTTTTAATGTCACTTTAGATACAATTATTTCATGGAATAATTAAATAATTATTTTTTTTTCAAGATTCAGTTCGGTCTGCATTAATTTATTTTTTAAAAAAAAATAATTTAGGATTGAAATAGTTATGAAAAAAAATAAAAATTAAATGTGCTCTTTAATTAAAAATATAAAAACTTTAGTTCGCTTGTTAGAATATATCGAATGTCTTATCCAAACCCACCTACCTTTCTTTGTATGTTTGCTTCCTCCTGTTTGCATTTTAAAGAAATTATCCTTCTTTTTTATCCATCATTTTGCTCAACACACTACTTGTGGGGCAACCCACTGACCGGCGGGGATGAAAACAGATTTTTATTTTAATAGATCAGGCTTATAGAGTAATAAAATGGTTTGAGACTGATTTGTGACCTATTATACGCTTTATTCTTAACCTGAGCTTGGCATGTTCAATATCCTGATCCGGCCCACAGCCTATTTATAAAACTTATAAATTAGAACATTTTATACATGCTAACAAGCTAAAATATTAGAATAGTTATAAAATTATTCATACTAAATAAATTTTAACATCATTTCATATAAAGTATTGTTATACCCGCTTCTATTGCACTAATATTTTATAATCGATTTTCAAACTCTACCACCAGACACACAAAACATTTTGGGTGCATTTGGTTCAAGTTATCAGATATAACCTTAGTTATGTGATTATTAAGTAATCGCATAATTAAGATAATGGGGAATGAAACATAACCTGAAATTGTTTGGTTCAATTTAGATAATCAAATAAAATCTTATTTGTTTGGAGGTAATAGTTTATAATATAATACAATATTTTATCGTATTAGCCTTTAGTTAAATTTAAGTATAATAATATTATATGCTTATAAATTTAAAATAAAAGGTAAGATGATATTATATACATATTCGTACCCTTAGTCGTCAGCCGCGAATAATGGTCGGCTGCCGGCGGTGGTCGTCGGCCGTCGTTGCCGGTCATCGATCGCGAATAATGGTTGTCGGTCGTCGTTGCCAGGCGGCGGCGGCGGGGCGGCGGTCGTCGGCCACCAACGGCCGCCGGCGTCGATCGCCGGTGATGGTCGCCGGCCACCGGTGGTGGTCGTCCGTCGTCGTTGTCGGTAGTTTTCCGTGAATAATGTCTCTTTTGCTAAGGTAAATATTAGAGGATAATTTTGGAAAAATAAGTTTCATAACCTGGGAATCAAGAAAAACCTTACTTTCCTAAGGTTTTTCGATTCCGAATTGCATGTCTCTTTTGCTGACGTGTCGGGCATCAATCATTACTTGGGAATCACTGATTATCTAAACTAAACAAGAGTTTTGTTGATAACCTTGGATGGATAACCAAGGTTATCATGGATAACCCCCAATCAAACGCACGTTTTATATTTTTGATCATATATACAATCCACACGAATTTTTCATATGCAGTCATTTCGTCGATACTAAAAGAATTTAATTAATAATTAATTTTTTTATCAGATAAATTTATTTGATAATTTATCGAAATTAAAATTCATCAATAATTTTTTTATATTTTATACCAAATAAATTTTATTTTAATAATTTTAATTTGTACCATTTACTTAAATTAATTTAATTTAATTTTGTACATGTTAAATTTAATTTAATTTAATTAATTTAAAATATTTATTATTCAAATAAATTATTTTTAAAATAAATAATAAAATCTTAATTTTATTTATATCCACCTTCGTACTTTCTCATTTTTATTTTGTTAAAAAAATATTTTTAATTTTATTTATACTAAAATTTTTTTTTTCTTATATTTATTTTTCTTAAAATTTTAATGTTTTTCCTCTAAACCTATACTTTCGTTGGGCTTCGCACACAATATTTACGCCAATGTTATAGGCTTCAGTAAATAATTATAAATTAATTAATAAATAAATATCTCTCTTACTTTTTTTCCCCAATTATTAAGAATATATATTTATACACACATATACAGGGGCATATCTAAGGGGGGTCGGGTAGGTGGTCGCCCTCCCTAGCTGGTTGTGTAAAAAACCAGAATATAAGAATTTTTGAAGAGTTAAACACAAAAATCAAAACTTAAGAGTTTTGGTTAGATAACCCAAACTCTGGAGGTTTTTTACATATATGTTTAAAATATATAATTCTAAATTCTTACCTCTTTCTCCCATCGCACGATCCCTTCCTTCCTCCTCTTCTTCGTGAATCATTGCACGTCGCAACCTGCAAACCCCCCCCCCCCTATCTTTACATTTTTTTTTGTCCTCGTGCAAGTAAGGCAATTGTGATTTTCCTCCCCTCTTCACGCGTGTTGTCTTTTATGGGTTTGACTTTTGAACATCGCTACCCCTCCTACCGTGTAGAGGCGAACCCACATCCCTACCAGCAATTTCATAGAGGTGAGTCAATTTTGCAGCGTTTTCAAAATATGAAGTCATGAAGAATACAATTGTCATGTATTCGTTAGTAGACTGTAGACTACTTTAATATTACAATATGGATTTTTTCATAATATTGTACCTTTTTTTTTCTTGTATGCATAGTTATTTAATAAATATTTTTTTAATGACATATAATTAATTAATTGTTGAAAAAAATTGGCCGTACTCAGCTTATATTTGATATTCATGATCGCCCACTCATGCTTGAATTCCTGGATCTGCATTCGTGCCATATCCAATGGCTCCCTCGTGCCCTCCTCAAGCAAGCCGGTGCTCTCTGGCTCTCATTTATACTTAAAAAAACTCTGAATTATGCATTGGATTTTTCTTTTTCCTATCTAAATCTTTTCTCTTGATCAAGAATATTAAGATTAATTAACTAATCTTGAAAAGTAAAGCCAAATCCTTATGGAAATTAAGGAGAGATGTAATTCACATAATTTACATCATATTCTTGTTTATCTTCAAGTGATTTTTCTTTTGTTAGAGGATGCAGATGCTTCCAATTTTCCTGCTCGCGAATATGTCAGATAATTCAAAAATCAGTACAAAAAACGTGTGTGGACATTTATCCTCTTCGCGGTTTGGAATTTTTTGGCTGCCACTTCGGTCCCCTTTCAGCTATTCAGATCTTTTCTTACTGTCTGAAAAAAAAAATAATGAATCAGACAGCAGACAAATTAAACCTGGGATGATCGATCCGATTAAATCTAGAAGCGCTCGTGGTGGCCAGTCTAGAAGCTCAGCGTCCTAGGGTTCGCACCCCATTTGGAGGAAAAATTCCTACAAAATACGTCATAACTGGAGATCGAACCGCGGATGTCTGAGTTAACAACTAGTGACCTTACCGCTGCACCATAGTCCCGGGGGCTTTCTTACTATCTGAAAGCTTGAAATGCTGTAATGCATTTGGTTTTGACTTCAAGCTACTTGATAAACTTATCAGTTCTAAAATAACTTCACATTTAGGTATTAAAAAATCACTTTGAGTAATTTTAAATTAGGGGTAAAATTTGAGGAAAAGTAAAGATACGAGTAGGGGTGTAAACGAGCCAAGCCGCTCGCGAGCTATTCGGGTCTCGGTTCGATAGAAGCTCGTTTGAGCTCATTTAATAAAGCTCGTTAATATTAACGAGTCAAACTCAAACTCAGCAGTATTCGGCTCGTTAGCTCGTGAACAGGCTCGTTAATAAGCTTGTGAGCTAGTTCGTAAAATATAAAATTAATATTTAACATTAAATATATAATTTTGACACTTTTACTTTTGATAAATATAAAATATCCAATAAAACTCATTTGTATGAATAAAATCATATATTTTAGTAAATATTTTATATTTTTTAGAATATATAATTTATTTTTTCAATAAATTGATGAATAATTTAATTAATAATTTATATTTGGTAAGTTCGTTTAGGGCTCGATTAGGCTCGAATATGCTCGCGAGCCATCACTATATTCGATAAATTAAGCTCGAGCTCGGCTCGATAATAAACGAGCCAAACTCAAACTCTCAGGTATTCAGCTCAGCTCGGTTCGATTACAGCCCTAAGTACGAGCGTATAATCTAAACAATTTTACCTTTGATAAAAGGTCTCTAATGTATTATTCAAAGCAGAATTAATCTAATATCATCCTTTAAATTCCAAACGATTACGATACAAAATTCATTTAATGTAGAAGCTTACAACGAAACATTAAATGGGATGGGCCTTGATGTGATGCGGAATAAAATAACATTTTGTGCGTTAAAATAAATTCTTATTTATGTAATGGAACAATAATTACTATCGCGGGACCTTGGAAACTCACTATTCCTTTTGTCCTCACACTACGTCAAAAAGTAAACAAGAAATATTTAAAATATTAATTTTTTAAAAATATTGGGAAGACATTTTGATATTAATAAAAAATTGTTTTTCCTTAAAAAAAAGTGCATTCAAAGCTTTAGGTCATTTTAAGGGTAAATTTTTTTAAACTCTCCACTTTCAAACTTACATTTGAATACAATTCCTACCCAAACTTTTATTTATATGCAGTCTTTGATGGGATTGACAAGATAGCTTTATGAGTATTATTTAAAGAAAGTTGAGTATAAAAGTTAGAAAATTGAATATATGAAATTGTATCCACCATATCAAGAAATTACATATTCAATTTTCACTTTTTTATACTCACTGAAGTATATTTAATTTTCACTTTTAACTTGACATTAGGAATTTAAAATAAATTTACCGTCATTTTAAAATCTTTTCAATAATGTAAAATGCACACTGCCACGTCCAGCATCACATGCGTTTGCTGTGAGGACTGGAGAACTGGCACCAATACCAGAACGAAATTATCATGGAAGTTCCTGCTCCAGACCAGTGCTCACCAGGTCTTAAATTGCCCTCCCTGTACAACCTGTTCCCGTTCAGGGAATCTGGCAGCTCCATGCATCAAAAGCAAAGCTTGTTCATCAAATATTGCTCATTTCTCTCGGATCTGCATCGCCACCACTGTTGACCTGCCCCTGTTTCATTTTCCTTTTTGTCTTCACTTTGGCTTGTGAATTTTGACATTTTCACCACAATTTAGGAAATTGAGGTGCTCTTGGTCCCCTCCGGTGGATGATTTGGAAATCCACCAAAATCTTTTGGCATTTGCGCTTTTGGAGAGCCTCGCCATTCATTCTGTTAGGATTGGATCAGAATGGTGGACTGGTTTCTAGTTCTTCTGGGACTGCGACTTTAATTTCGGTTCAAAAATTTGTTTTTTAATCTTCTGTTGTAATTTCAGATCCCCATTTTTAACTAGGGTTGGAGTTGGGGATCAGATCTGTGGGTTTTAGGAGAATGCCATTGGCATTGCTTCAGGTGAGGCCGGTTTAGGGTTGCACAGATGAGAGGAATCTAAAGTTGGATAGATGGCCGACGAACTCAGCGTTCCTCTTGGTTGAGAGTTTCGGATGTCTGCTACTCTAGTTGGAAACCAAACTGCAAAGATTTTTCCTATTTATCCTGTTTCTTTAGGTTTTCTGTAGATTTGTTAGCAATATAAGCAGATAGGCTGAACGTCAACCAAGACACTCTAAAATCAAACTGGTGGCTGAGGGATTCTTGGTTTCTACTTGACTCTGTTTGAGAGTTTTTGTTGTGAGCTTTCTTCGCTTAGGACGTACAAGATGGCATGCATGAAACTGGGATCAAAACCTGATGCCTTCCGCCAACAAGGGCAAGCCTGGTATGGTTCATTCTGTTCTTTTACTTCGTTTGTTGATGTCAACTGGAAATCTACATCTGTAATAACTGAAGTCATTACACCTGCTTCTTTTCTAGGCTGCAGGAATTAAGTAGTTCAGATCTGTCATCTTTGTTTTTTTTTTTGTGCAGTGGGTAATGTCTTATGAGATTTACATCTCCACCCTACTTTCTGGTTCTATTTTAAAGAACTTACATGATTTATGATATTGATGACATATATAATTTTGGCATTCAAAAAGTGTCCTGCCTTTGCAAAGGTTTTACTCTGATCTATTACATCTCCATGAAGTTTTTTAGCAGAAATCTCCATGAAGTATCAGTTTTGTGCTTCTTGTCTAGAAGAATGTCATTGCTGGTTTTCTGCAACTTCATTTTACTGGATGTGGTACCTGGTTCAGAATTTTCTGATTGAGTTTCCTGCTTCTCGTTTTGTCATAGTTTTACTTTTCTGATCATTGGATGGAAACAAAGTTCTCACATATGACTATATTAACCACAATTGCATGAGCAAAATATGTGTTAATTATTATCAACTACTATGTTTGAGAGAATGAAACAGCTAGCATGCATGCTGTTACTGACTTGAAGACGATTCAGTTCAGAATTGGAAAGCGAAAAGTTGAATATTTGTGTAGTAGCCATTCAGTAGATGAAATTCTTGTCCCTGTAACTTCATCACACATTATGGATGTGCAAGATAGTTTTCTAATATTTATGTTGGCTACATTTGAAACATAGCAATTATGTTAGTCTCATCATTGTTGAGAGTCTTGAGACCTTGCAAAAGATTGATATTGGTTTCTTAATTTTATTACCGTAAGGTTCTCCAAATGCAATAAAATCATGTGTATTCACTTTTTCCCCACTTAACCTTTCAAGAGGCCCTGTACCTGAATAAGTAAATAAGACATCAAAATTATGTATTTGTATTTTTCAGGTTTTGCACAACAGGACTTCCTAGTGATGTTACTGTCGAAGTTGAAGAAATGACCTTCCATCTCCACAAGGCGAGGGCGCTAACTTAGAATTTTATCTGAAATTGGCTTGTACCAGTTAGTCATGTTCATTGATATCTTTTGCATTCCTCAATCATACCATTAACTTAAATCAATGGAAGTGGGAATGCCTTTTTTTTCTAAAGATTTGATATAGTTGTAGTTTTTTCCCATTGATTTGCATCGGCCAAGGTTTGATTTCAATAGTCCTACACTTTCATTTGTTTCGCAAGTAATACATAGCTGCAACAATTTGAAAGGTGCAACTACTTTTCAATTCTACTGGTCATAGTTTAAAGGTTCAGGTCATGGCATTTATATAATCATGGTCTAGCCTCACAAGCAATGTGGATTATTCAGTGCTTACCACTTTAGGCTCTCTAAATACCTCATTGAAGGATTTAAACAGATTTATTCTGAATGTTATAGTATATTGGATAATGATGGTATCCATGCTAGATTTCATGGCTTTGAGTTAGTTTGCGAGGATAGGCAAATTCCTTTTGCTATAAAGATATTTCATGTACTTCTTGCAGTTTCCTTTGTTATCAAAAAGTAGCCTTTTGGAAAGGTTAATTAAGAACTCTGATGAAGAGGATACTGTGATAAGACTGGCTGATGTTCCTGGTGGTGCACAAGCATTTGAACTTGTGGCTAAGTTCTGTTATGGTGTTAAGATAGAGCTCACTTCCTCAAACGTTGTTTGCCTGCGTTGTGCTGCCGAGCACCTAGAAATGACCGAAGAAATAGGAGAAGGAAACTTGATTGCTCAGACAGAGACCTTCATTGATCAAGATGTGCTTCACAGCTGGAAAGATTCAATCAAAGCACTTGAAACATGTGATGATCTTCTTCCTCACGCTGAAAACCTTCAGATTATTAAGAAATGCATAGAATCTTTAGCTGTAAAAGCACGTACTGATCCAAATCTATTTGGCTGGCCAATGGATCATGATGCCATGCAAAGTCCTGGAGGCAGTGTTTTATGGAATGGCATAAGCACAGGAGCTAGACCTAGATTTTGTAGATCAGATTGGTGGTACGAGGATGTCTGTTCTTTGAGTTTCCCCTTGTATAAAAGGTTGATCTCTGCTATGAAATCTAGAGGTTTAAAACATGAAACTATTGCAGGCTCTCTGATTTGTTATGCTAAACAGTATCTGCCTGGACTAGATAGGCGACCGAATGTAGCACATGGAACTTTGAAAAGTGCTCCGGATGAAGAACAGAGGCATCTCCTTGAAGAGATTGATAGCTTGTTGCCTATTGACAAGGGTGTAGCATCAACAAAGACTTTGATTGGTCTTCTCCGCACTGCCATAATTCTGCAAGCTAGCCCAACATGCATTTCTAATTTAGAGAGAAGAATAGGCATGCAACTAGACCAGGCCGAGCTGGAAGACCTACTTTTCCCTACTTTTGCTTATTCCATGGAGGCACTGTACAATGTTGATTGCGTCCAACGTATGCTGGAGTATTTTTTAGCCATGGATCAAGCTACTGCAGCAGCCTCCCCTGGTTCTGTCAGTAATGGGCAGTCGATTTGCTCCCCTTCTTTGATGCCAATTACTGCTGTTGCCAAGCTAATTGATGGTTTTCTAGCAGAGATTGCACCAGATATCAACTTAAAGCTTCCAAAATTCCAATCCATAGCCACTGCTATACCTGATTATGCCCGACCTTTGGATGATGGACTATACCGCGCTATTGATATATACCTAAAGGTATGTGTTCAAGTATGACTCACCAATCAATTGGTTCATGCAAATTCTATGCTACTAGCAAATATATTAGGTAATTGCATAAAGGTTTCGCCCACTATATTTCCCCTTGTTTTGTTGCTTTATGATTCAGTTTTTAGCAATGTATGGAAGTCAAGACAAGTTGCATATGGGTTAGCCTGAGAGAAGACGACAAGGTTTAGGTGGTGTATTTACAATTACTAGATAGGACGAGACAAAATGAAATGGTTATACTGAACAGGCAAATAAGAAGTCCCAGAGGATGATAAAATTAAGGGAAAATATGAACAAAGAAAATCATAGATTCCAAACTCAATCAACTTTTGATCAATCATAATCAATAGGTCATGTACAGCTTGTTCTTTTTTATTGTTGTTCTGTTGTTCATTAAAAAAATAATGGGGCATCAGCTGTCTTTGATTTGTTAAAACTAGTCCATATGCTTCTATCAGGGACACCCTTGGCTCTCAGAATCCGAGAGGGAACAACTGTGCCGGCTGATGGACTGTCAGAAGCTCTCGCTTGAAGCTTGCACTCATGCCGCACAGAATGAGCGACTTCCTCTGCGAGTAATTGTTCAAGTCCTCTTCTTTGAGCAGCTCCAACTTAGGACTTCAGTTGCTGGATGCTTGCTTGTGGCTGACAACCTCGATGGTTCTCGGCCATTGAGAGGTGGAATTGGTTGTTCAGGTGAAGCTGGAGGATGGATGACCACCATCAAGGATAACCGGGTCTTGAAGGTCGGCATGGATAGCATGAGGACGAGAGTGTCTGAGCTTGAGAAAGAGTGCACCAGCATGAAGGAAGAGATCGAAAAGTTGGGTCGGGGAAGAAGTGGATGGATCAATATGCGAAAGAAGTTTGGCCTAAAGAGCAGGTTGCAGATATGCAGCGCAATGGGGAATTCCGTAAGCGAGAAACACAAGGTTAAGAGTGGCAAAGACGCACACGAGTTGTAAACCATGATTGCAGAACAAATGCAACAGCCATCTCCTGATGCTCGAGCTTCAGTTCTATTGTTCAGAAATGTTGTTTATATACTTTAATCCTGAGGAAATTCTTATCAAGCTTGCACTTTTGACGCTTGAAATAAGGTTGTTAGATCATAGTGTTCTTGATCGCGATTAGTTTCTTCCTTTCCTCCCATTTTGGCTCTTCTCTTGCCACATGTTTTAATTTTCAATCAAGCTTATAGAGATGAGAAAAAACTTAGATTTGAATCCAACCATTTAGCCCAACTTCATTTGTTTGGTGCAGTAGCTTTTCATGCTTTCAAGAATTATGCACGATTTCTGTTCATTTTAAGAATAAGTGTCAAAAATCTTTGTAAAAAAAAGTAAAATCATTTATTTTAATATTTTAATTTTAAAAGGAGATATCTTATGATATAAAATATAGATAAATAAATTACTGAGATATTTTGATTAGAGTCTTTCAAAAAGTATTTTACAATAATGAAGTTTCATGGCGCATCTTATACAAATTAAGAAACCTTAAGGGCTATGTTGATAATTTCCCAATTATTCTTGACTTGCTTTTCGCGTTTTTTCATTTGCTTGTTGCTAATGCTGGGAAGTTAATTGGAAGACGGCGGAGAGAGAAGGGAGATATGGAGGGAGGAAGGGAGAAGCCCTTGAGGCGGATTGCGGAGGCGTTTGAGGGCTTGGCCGCTAGCTCCCAGACGGCGCCCATCGAGGTCGATGCCTTCTCCCGGGCCTGCTCCCAAGTATCCGTCCTCTTCAGATGTCTAGGAGTCGCGTTCAAGTTTGCGGAGATGGATTATGTCGCCAAGGTATATTTCCCTTCTCCCTCCGGGATCGTGGTAGATATCCTGATACTGCATTTGAATTGGTTTTGGGCAATCTTCGGTTTTTCAAACGATTGTGTTCCTGCCAAATGAATGTTTTTTCTCGCATAGACTTTAAATTTGTTAACAAACTGATTGGCTGCTGTGAGTCTTCGACTTGAGGATGCGATCTTTGCGTTTTGGGAACTTTAAACCATGGGCCACGAGAGTGAGCGGAGGCAGCGCATCGTCTTTAGCTAAAAGGAGGTCAATGGTATAGAAAGAAGTTGTATTTGTATGACAACTTTCCATGATGTTGTGATCTTTTAGTTGGTCGAGAGCTTGCATAAGTTGTTCGGGAAAATTGATGTCAGACCTAACTTATCTAGTTCAGCAAGGTGATTTTTTTTTCTCTTTTTCCCCTTTTTTTTCTATTTTTTCTTGCAAAATGAGATTAAACATTTATCTGTTAATTTCGAGTATAAGACCATTGGTACGATCTGCTGATTGAAGTATCGGTTAACAAGTAAGCCAATAATGTATAAATTCACGCCAAATTTCTTCACAATTTTAAAGGACCTAGAGAAGCAAGCATGAAGTTTTAGGAAAGCGTCCATGGCAAGTGTGGTCAAGTACATAGTTTTGGTGTTGTACTCCTTGAATTTATAGTGTGCATCAGATTGAATTTTATAAATTTCATTAGTTCAAATTCTAAAGCAAATTTGGGACAAAATAGTGTCCCATATACTTGATTTTTCACACACAGCACACCTAAGCAAACTTGGTTTCACCAAGTTGTTGCTCCGTGCACTGGCTAGGCAACCCTTTTAAAAAGAACCCAAGAGGATCATGTGGGCAGTCCAAGTGGGTCTCAGGAATAAAAAAAATTGTTGGTTCATTTGACAGTAACTATGTGTTTACTTGTTTATAAACTAGATAATGAAAACTTTCAGCGTTTCTATGTGTTTACTTGTTTATCATTTATTTATTTATTTATTTATTTTTGCTTTCTTGGTTTCAAATATTAATCAGCCTTAATTTAATTTACTACTTTTTTGTTTACTGTCTGAAATTGCCTTTTAATACCTTGACCGTGTTTAAGTCATTTTTTTAATGCTGCCTTCCTCATATTTGACCTTTCTCTTGTGGTTCCTGAGCATAGGTTGAAGATCTGTCAAAGGCATCAAAATCTATCTCAACATTGAATAATTTGCTTGAAATAGATATTCAGCAAGATTGCGTTAAACGCGGTGGGAGCCATTCCCGTAATCTACTTCGCGTGAAGCGTGGGCTTGACATGGTTAAGGTGTTGTTTGAGCAAATCCTTCAAAAAGAGTATGATGCTGACTCCCTTTTATTTCTATTGACTAAGTGCATGCTAAACATTCTCTAATATGATAGCAAATCTAGCTTTAGCACATAACATGGATAAGGCTTTGGCGCAACGGTAAAGTTGTTGCCGTGTGACTTGGAGGTGATGGATTCGAGTTTCGAAAATAGTTTTTTGCAAAGTAGGATAAAACTGCATAAAATAGTCGACATCGTGCACTGGGCTGCCCTTTTAGTACATAACATGGATAAGCTTCTTAAAAACCACGATACCGAGAGAGGGAACTTTCAGGTTTTCACCATCCTACAAGGATGATTCAGATCCATTAGTAATTCTTTATTGATTTAAGCATCCAACCTATGCCATGCTTAGAATGCAGTTAAAAATATATTAGATATGATACTTGAAATTTGTTTTTATAACGGGTTGATTATTTATCCGGCATAAAGTTGTTATAAGAACTGGTAATTAGTTACCTGATACTTTTAATAAAATGTTTGAGGTTCTGAACTTACCTAAAAATATTTCCTGGTTTCAAATTTGCGATTAGACAATTAAAAGGTGGTTATATTTGTTTCTAGTTATATAATTAAGAAGTTCATGCAATTATATTTGAAAAAAAATGATTAACGAGGTTTTTCCAACCTCGGGCGACCGGCCCGGCCTCAGGGAAGTTTCCCACCGACCGCCAGGGTAAATCGGGAAGCGCTCGCAATGGGCAGTCTAGAAGCCCAGCGTCCCAGAGTTCGCGCCCCATCTGGAGGAAAAATTCCTGCAAATACGTCGTAGCTGGGGATCGAACCGCGGATACCTGGGCATGCAATTATATTTGAGCATTGAAGATTAATCTTCTCTTGACACTGAAATCATTCCTTTCTATTCAGTATGCCTATGTCATGTCGTCATTTTGAAGGTGTTTCTCTGGGCATCTTGGCTGCTTATGGAGCTCAGTACCTCATATCTGCTGGCTTTAGAACTGATAAGATAGACTTCCACGCCAGAGGCTTTGTTAACATTTATTATTTAATGTGTCTGCTACATCTGAAATTCTTATAAAATGCCCTTCTATCTGTCATAAAACGGAAATGAAAACGTCAGCTTCCATAAACAAGAAAAACCTTTGCAGTCTTCTTCCTTTTCAATTATATTATATAGAATTTACATTCATGTTCATTTCAGTTCAGTCTTGTTATCTTCTTTGTTGTTTGCTGTCTTATATTGTTCCAGGTCATGAGATTAAGTGCACTAATTCTCTTTGATCGTTTTCTTCTCTGTTACAGTGGAAATTCCCTGAGGGATTCAGCATCAGTAGCCTATGCAAAGGTATTTGCTCCTCACCATGGCTGGGCAATAAGGAAAGCAGTTGCTGCCGGAATGTATGCACTTCCTTCAAAAGCACAGCTATTGAGGAAGCTAAATGAAGACGGTGAGGTTCTGCTTCTGAAATTTGAACACGGTTGTTAATATTGCACATACAGTAACACTTTTGAGTATAGTTGAATAGACACCAAAATGAGCATTATGCAGTCCTCATGCATGTGAATAATAACTAACCCTATGTTAATTTCCTTTTGTTAACATTTCATCCCATTCATACGGTATGTTTCTGCTAATGGCAATTGACTCCCAACTTGAAGTTTATACACAGAGTCTTTTAAAGAAGAGTCAGGGATGAGGATTAAAGAAAAAGTTCTATCAGGACAAGTGAAATCTTAATCCTGTCACTTCAAATTATTCATCAGGCCGTCAGGGTATTCTTACAAATGAGAAATCATGTTTTTCTCTTCTCCATGGCAAATGTTCTACTTCCCTTTGGCTTTTGAGTTTGAGATTCTCTATTTATTCTATAGTTTATCTCATATCACTGAAACAGTTGCTTTACTCGGAGAGCTTAAACCTATTTAAAATTAGCATACAGTATGTTAGCTTGCATTCTGAATCAAATGCAGAAACATTTTTACTGACAAAGTTGTTCAATGAATACAGAAGCATCTGCAAAGACTTATATGCAAACTTACATCAGTTGTTCTGGTCCTGTCATCAACTCCATTGAAGACCTATTTAACGTTAGGCAATTGGGCATAGATTGGTGAGCAAAGATGAGGCAATTGCCTCTCAATTTAACAATGGGAGTTCAGCAAAATCCATGTTGACTCATATCCTTCAAACGTGCATATGGACACGAGATTAGATGTAAAAATATTGCAGGCGGCAAACATGGTTACGTTAGATTTTAATTTGTTAAGGCTTGCTTAACGTGGCCTTACTGAATTATGTTTAACTCTACATGTACCGTGTGATCATTTTTTTAATGCTCAACACAAGATGTTATTCAAAACAAGATGAGTTGGATGCGCAATTGATCCAACGACGATTAGGAAGGGTAGGATAACGTTGAATTTCGAACGATTAATTCAGTCTCATAAAAGTTTTTCATCGATTGTCATGGTAAATCGAAAAGTATTTGCAATGAACGATCTAGAAATTCAATATTTTAGAGTGCACATTTCATTTAGAAGAAATTTTTTTATAAAATATATTGTAGTTGATGATCGAATTACGGATGTTTAAGATGATAATTAATTATTCTTCCGTTACATCATAATTCCTGAGGAACAAGTAATCTAATGAGCAATGATGTGTGTAGATCATTCGGAACATATATGATATTTGTAACAGTGAATATTTGCACCGGTGTGAATCTCGCTATTCGATGCTTGATTATCGTTATTAATCGAATTAACCGTTTGATGTATTTGAAAAGATTATATCTAAGTATTGTATAAAAATTAAAAATTAACAAATGGAATTAAAATTTATAATGAGATGATTCATGATTGTGTAATACAGCTTCTCATATAATAATGCTCTAATAGTTATTAAATTTTTAAATCCATGTTTACTGATTTATCCTAGCGACTAATAAATTTTTTTATGATTTTATAAGATCAAATCCTCAATTGCTCTAGACTATCCTAGTGACTTCGAATGATTCGAGTATAAATTTACATCACTTTTCACACCAGGATTTAGGTCATAGCAATAAGCAACGACGAGCAGGGCAACAAAAGCTACTTAATTACGAAATCGGTTAAAACTGTGTTCTATCTAAATTTTATTAAAACTCAAGTATCTTCTATTCTAGTTTTCGGATATACCATCGCAGCAATTTACAATACAATTCAATTAAAAACATTTTAGCAAAATCTATAAAAATGAAAGGGAAAAAATCTCGAAATATACCAAATTCCGTAACCAAAAACAATCCTGAAGGATTCTACAATTGTAAGCTTCAATAAAATCCATCTCAATGCTAGTATAATATTACTGGTCACGTCAATAACGAATGAGGCAATTTCATTTGCTATCACAGAATTCCACAAGGAGATGGAGATAATTTTGCTTGGTGAGAATAAGTAGAAAATTTTTCAAACTTCAAAATGCCACCTATTTGAATGATCATAACAGAAAGTTCTTCATAACAGAAAGTTCTTACAGCCTTACTGGAACAAAAAAAAAAAAAATTCAAAGCTCAGTGTGACTTGACATATTCCTGCACTACGTGAAGGCCCTCCGACTCCTCACCATAATCCTGCAAATAAGTTTGGAAAGGAGATTAGCTGCAAATCTTAATCCTGAGTGGGATGAGCAAATCGTAACTGGAAAGATCTAACCAAACTGCTTCATTACCCTGAGGACAACACAAGAGCAGCCCACCACTTTCCTTGCCTTACCCTCTGAATCAATCTTGCAAAGCTGCATAAGATTGAATACAATAAAAGAACAGAAATACGAACTAAATTCTAAAGTTAACCCCAAAAACTATTATACATGAAATGAAGTAAATGCCATTTTGCAAGGAACAAATTAATTGCATATCAATAACCAAACGGTTTTGTTTATTTTATGTCTCAACTCTTTGCTAGCAATAATCATTGATGTGAATATAGAGATAGATCAGAAAAGCAAAATTTTAAAAAAAAATCAACTAACCCCAGCCCACTCGCCAAGAGATTTAGCACTTGGCACAGTCACCAGGTGCACGTTGTGCTCAGCGCACAGTGCCTTGACCAGCTTGACATAGTCAGCCTGGTTGCAATCCTCTGCCAGAATGCAAAGTTGTGCCGCATGTTTCTCAATTGCCTTAGCACCCTCATGAAGGCCACGGATAAGTCCATCATGGGCCAAAGATTTCTTCATCACGAGCTGCAGAGCAGTCATCAGATCCATTGGTTCACCAAGGACTGGAGCAGATTCAACAACAGCATCATGGCTGCCACATAAAAAGATTTAAGGAAACAATCAGTAAAGCAAATGCATATGAGAATGGCAGATTTAAAAAATGGGTTTAGCAAGTGATCCAAATAATCTGCATTTGGAAGTAACCCTTATAGAAGATAGCATTCGATCATTACATAAACGTGACACTTTGATTATGCTTGTATGTGAACTTGGCTTCAATTTTATTTCAAAAAATTTTAGATGTCAACCTGAGTAAAACATCTTTGTCATGAGGACTTGAGGGCATAGAGGGCGTTGCCATTAAATACAGTTTAAAGTAATTCAGCTTCAATATCTTGATGAAAAGTTACTGAGAGATACTTTGAAATTTCTCGATAAATGACACATTAAGTTTCATAACTTCATCAACAACTAAGGAAGAAAAGTAGCCCAGTGAAGTGTCAATCCTCCTCTCCTGTACATGTTTTTGATGATAAATTAGAGCATCTCAAATCAAAAAGCAACAAGGTTACACGATTCCTTAAAAAAAACAATGTCCAAGTATTTCCATATTGTATCTACGGAGATGTTTTATTGTCCGTACGTTTTACAATTAGATTATTAGCTCCTTTTTTAATTACTTCTTATTATTTGCTACTGAGTATCCTTGACATGATAAACTCGGAAAACATACTGCCCCGAAACTACAACAATCCTAACAACCCATCTGTGACAAAAATCAAAGTTGCCATCAAATTACTAATTAGCATCAATAGTAACATCGGCAGGGAGATAAAGTGAGAAGGAGAAAGCTTACGCTGCCATTTTGTTTGCTGGAGTTTAAGGGTCGGAAACGACGATCGCCGGACACACGAAGAAGATTGGAGAAGACGGCGCGCCACTTCGAGGGTTAGGGTTAAGGTCGGAAGAGGCGACTTGATATAGTAAAGAAACAACACATCTCAGCCGTCTATGTAATGCCTTTTTTATCGTGATGGTTGATGAGGTGGTATGGGTAGTGGAATGACTTATGGTTATGGGATCGGTAAGTTATACAATCAAATATTTATTTAGTGTTTTACAATAAAAGTAATTATTTACAGCGTATGGCTTACTCGAAAGTGTCTAATTTTGTAGACGGGATACTCCGTCTCAGAGGATTCCTGTCCCTCCTGTCTCATACTCATCGGTGACGATCAATAAGTCGTTCAATCATTGATCAGATATCATCGATGATTTTTTATCGTTATACCAAATTAAATAATATCCTAAAAGAACTATGAACCGATTAAAATCGTTACAATTGCAATCTCGTCGGATACGACAATGAATCCGACGAGATCCCCAAGGTATAGTTTTGTTCGGGACGAGGGTCGAAAGTCGTCGGTGGTGTCCAATAGATGATCAAATGACTCACCAATCATCATCGGAGAGTGAGACAAATGGAATAAAAGTAAAGTGGGATAGAGGATCTGCCCTCCTAATTTCGCCTAAGCAGGCGTCTTGTAGTTTCTCAATCAGGCCGTATATTTTGTGGGTTAAAGAATATTTTTTTTGACATTTTATCAAAAACGTATACGAAAATTCATATTTATCAAAAAAAAAAATCTATGATTTATTCAGAATCAAAGGCGAATGTAAAATTAACTCAATTTTTTTTATACTCCTCCCCTCAATAATTTTTTTTAGTTATTCACTATATCCGAACCATTTTTTTATAATTTAATTTTAAAATAATAAATTATGATTATATTCTTATCTTCTCTCATCTTATATATCTCTTCCTATGTTGTATAATTCGAACCATTTTGATAATTTTATTATAATTTACTATGATTATAAAAAGATTAAAAAAATAATTAAAAAATTCTCAAATAAATAATCAAATGAATTTATTTGAAGCGTCGTTTAATCTTAAATAAGAATAGAAAATATAAAATATCAATAAATAAAATAAGAAAAAATTTATATAAAATATAAAAAAACTAGAGACTGTAAAAATGTTTACATTATAAATATATAAAATAAAAATTTATATAAAATTTATATGTATAAATTAAAATATATTACAAATCATTGAAAAAGTTATTAAAAATCTATTAGATTTCATTTCAAGTCAAAGAGAGACTGAAATAAATTGAGCTAAAAATATTCATTTCAGATTCTCTTTGGGCTTTAAATATTTTTATTTCAGACTCAAAAAGGCTTGAAATATTAAAAATTAAAGAAAGTATAAAATATAAATAAATAAATAGAGCTTAAAGCTTAAACTATAAAAATAAATATAATAGAAATTAAAATAAAATTTAAATGTGAAAAAATTAAGATATATAATAATATATAAAGATAAAAAATTAAAGATATAAAAAATGAGAGATAAAAAAGATAGTTTAAATATGCTATAACCTTTATATGATTTATTATTACGTGTCAAGTGACACGATATGAGAAGAACATTGTTAGTGGTTATGACTAAGTTTTGATATCATAATTATCATTTGTTAGCTCAACCCTACCTAGTGATATCAAGTATTAAGAAATCTAAATATCCTACGTCCATCAGTTGGTTTTGACGAAAACTCACTCACGGGCCTAAAAAAGTCCTATTCCAATAATTTAAAATATTATGAGTTTATGACGTTGCAAAGACTCATATTGTATTATCCAATGTGTATTTAGGAAATTTATAGATATTTTTTAACAGTACGATATGTCTAAGTCTGTTTTAAAATAAATTAAATTAAATTATTTTTTCACCTTAATATTTTATTTTAATTTATATTTTTTTCTTATATTTTTAAAATATAAATTCTATTTATGTATATTTTATACTTTTATTTATTATTTATTTTTATTTTATATATTTCTATATTTTATATTTATATCTTTATTTTTTTATCTCTTTATTTATTTACTTTATCATTCTCTTTTAGATTTATTATTTTATACTTTATTCATATTATATATTATTTATTTTAGTGAATTCTTTATTTTATTATATCTTTATTTAAATATCTATTTTTTATATTTTACTCAATTATTTATTTTATTATTTTAATTTTATTTCTGAAATTAGCATCTAACCTAATTTCATATCTTGAAAAAACTAACAGAGGATCTGATATATCAAAACTATTATATTTTATATATTTTTTCTAATTTTTATTTTGTTTATATTATTTTATATTTTACATTTTCACTCCTAAAGAGGACCCCTGAAATAAAAATATTTTAGTTCCAAGGAAGATCTGAAATGAAATATTTTAGGCCCAAAAATGATTTGATATAAATTTATTTCAGACCCTTTTTGAACTAAAATAAAATCCAATCGATTTTAATAATTTTTTCGATGTTCTCTAATTTATCTTAATTTACATATATAAATTTTATTTATAATACATACAATTCTAAAACTCTATTTTTTATATATTTTATATATCTTTATTTTATTTTATTGATATTTATAGATATTTTCTATTTTCTATTTATATTTTTATTTGCCATACTAAATTTATTTCTGACTAAAGTGGACGTCAATGACTATTTATAAGTTTATCTTTTAATTATTTCTTAATCTTTTCTTAATCATAACAAAATATACTAAAAATTTGGGGATGGATTGAGTTATAAGACAGGAAGAGATAAATAAGGTGAGAGAAGATGAGAATATCTACATCAGAACCATAATTTATTATTTTAATATCAAATTATGAAAAGGTGGTTTGGATATCTCAAGAAGTGAATTAAAAAAGAAATTGTTGACGGAAAGGATACAAGAGAAATGAACTGATTTTATATACACTCTTTGGTAAAAAATAAATCATAGAACGTTTTTTTTTTTGATAAATATGAATTGTCACATATTTTTTTAATTTATTATGATAATTAATAAAAATATAATGAAGCACAACCCATCATTTTTCGAATTAATCAACATAAATTAAATATATAATTAAACTAAAAAAATATATTTATAAAAATGTTTATTTTCTTTTTTCTTAAAAAGGTAAAAAAGAAAAAAACTTAATGAACAGAAAGTTCGTATAAATTATTAATAGCAAAGATGAGCTCGTCATCTCAACTGTTCATCTAAGATGACCTCTTTATTACAAGGAAAATAAATCATGAGTAGATTTATCAGCAACAATAATATACAAAATAATATTTCACTGGAGCTACTCGTTTTGCAACTGTCTTTCTTACATTGAAAAATATATATGAACACAAGGCAGATTTGCAAGCTTTGGTTGTTGACACACATTTCACTGGACACAAGTTAGGTAGGAGTGCTAATGGGAAAGCTGTTAATGCTATTGTGTTAGACAACAAGTTTTGGGATAGTTGCCATACCACATGTAAGCTTATAGACCCTTTGATTAGATTGTTGAGAATTGTAGATTCTGATGAAAAGCCTTCATTGGGATATGTATATGAAGGTATGCAAAGGGCTAAAAATGCTATCAAAGAGATGTTTATGAACAAGACGACATCATATGAACCATACACTCAAATCATTAAGGCAAGATGGGATAAACATTTGAAGCGAAGTCTCCATGCAACAGTCTACTTTCTAAACCCTGCTTTCTTTTATGATGAGAAGTTCATTGAGAAAAATCAAGTTATGCGAGGTGTACTTGATATATTTGATATAAAGAGCCTTTGTAGTGACACAATTAAAGCATTGAAAGAGGTACAAATATATCGGGATCGCACAGGAAACTTTGCTAGGCCAAAAGTTGTACAAGCAGCCAAGGAACTCCAACCTAGTAAGAAATTTTATCTAGTAGTTTCATTTGTTTGAATGTTTTAAAATAAATACTAAATAGTAAATGACTAAATGTTGATGATTAAACATTTATATATAATTTTTGCAGGTGAATGGTGGAGATATTTTGGTTCTAGCACCCCAATTTTGCAAAAGATAGCTATTCGTCTTCTTAGTCAAACATCTTCTTCCTCAGGGTGTGAACGCAATTGGAGTATTTTTGAACAAATTCATACTAAAAGAAGAAATAAGTTGGGGCATCAAAGATTGAATGATCTTGTTTATGTGACCTATAACATGAGCCTTAAATCAAGGTATTATGATTTACATTATTAAACTATTTAATATTTGGTAATTTATGTTATTTTTGCAACTTTAGGATAGTAAACTTTAGAAGTTATTTTAATATTTTAAGTTTGCATATTAGGTTACAACAAAAGAAAAGATCTTATGATCCAATTGACTATAAAAGTATTGATCTAGTTGATTTTTGGGTGATGGAAGAAGTTGTCACGCCCCGAGACCCCAGGAGCCGCTGACCCAATAGAAAAATCGGACAGCACCTCCCCTGTCCGGCGGACAATTCACACATACACATATCACATAAAACACAACCACACAGTTAAAATGGCCTCAGGCCTCAAATCAAGACAGAATATAATATAAAACCGGGTAAACCATACCTGACTGCGGACCGGTCCGACTTACGACAAAACACAAAACATAAAGGTCTCACAAACGTACAACTATACTGCCGTATAGTATGACTAAATCCAACAAAAGCAACAACGGAAGGAAATAATAGAAAATACTAGCGACACACTAGACGATAAATCCCGAAGACATCTCGACAAGTACGCGAACTGGGACAGGCTGTCGGGCACGCTCCAGTCAGTCATCCTGAAATAAAAATAAGGAGCTAACGGTATGAGTAATAAAACTCAGCGAATATCTCATCATATATATACAAGATATTCTAAGATAGCAACAGGGTAATAGACTACCGAAATAAACATGTATGAGCAGGAATAAGAACAACTGCATAAGAACAATAAGAACTACCATACCACTGTCGTAGAGTCGCCAAGACCAGACATAAGGTCTCCTGTAGGTGCATGTCAATAATATACAACATCAAGTATAAACAAGCACAAATAAGAGCAAAATAAACAAACACACAACGTGCAATGACATGGTCACCCCTACCGTCGGTCAGACATCGTCACCTATGTACGGGAGGAAGCTGAGCGGAGGCCACCCTCCGACGTAGGGCTGTGACTGCCGTCTATACTCTGTCATCACTACTCCTGAGCGATCGAGTAGACGGGATGCTGCCGGTGTAACACCCCTACTCCATGGCCTATCCTAGCGAGGTCATCCATCAGCCTAAGGCCATCTATGGAGGACATCTCTGTCTGAGTGTTACCCCTACCCCATGTATATAAATGGGGGAGAGATCTCGCCCTCTCATCTCCTGGTATCTGGACAACTCAAGGAGGGACATCTGCCTGCTATTACGCTCCGATTCACTATCCCATGAGTGCATGAGCGGAGCAGCACAGAGCACTCTACCCATACTCCGTCAACCACTAACCCGTGAGTGGCCGTATGGGTAGGTCAGTATGACTGTCGACCTAGCTCACCCCAAAAGGGGGCCCCTGCTCGACAGTGATGCACAGTGCAGCATGATGCATAACAACGGTCAAATAGCATCCACTATCTAGTCCACCTATATCAACATGATATGCAAAGATCGTGGAATATGCACCATATCCTAAATTCTACAGGTATAGGTATCACATATTAGTTGTGGCACAACCAGCATCGACAAAACAAATATAATAGTCATGCCACCATTCCATTACTCTATTGCTACACAAGCATATCAAATATACATATATCTGTGACAATTCTAAAAGAAGAGTCAGAGATACCCGCCTCCGATGTAGTAACTCGTAAGTGAAGAGAACCCCCGTTTGAAATAATATCAGCCACACAAATGGAGTCCAATCAATATCCTGCATCCAAATAAATAACAAATTCGACTTAACTAATTGTATCATTTATGAACTGACCTAACCAACCAACCAAGTTTTTGTTCAGATTAGGTCTAGCCTAAACATAACCCAATCAACCAAAACTATTCAGTTAAGAATAATTCCTAACCCCAAACAGAGCAATCCATTACCAAATTGAATTTCAAAATCAACAAGCATGCCCTTGCTGTTCTAAAACTTAAACTGATCAGTAGCAAATAACCTCTATGTCAAGAAATGGTAACTCTCACAAGCACTCGATAGCAAACCAAAAACACCACCACAAATCGAAAACCTATCAAGCTCCAAAAATCCATCTAAAGTAGAAAATGAACAGGGTAGTAAAGGGATCAATAGGGCTGCGATTTGAAGATACAATTCGATCCAAAACTGAACTCACAACAGGGATCCAAACACGATATCAATAGGTAAAGCAAATCTGAAAACCACAGCGCTCACAGCACCACAAATCCAAGAGCAACAGAATTCAAAGGTTGCAACTCCATAGCAATACCAACTCATTGCTGCAGTAACCCCAAATCCCAGTTTCAAGATCGATACTAAAACTCAAGGACCGAACCCTAAACCCTAAATCACAACCAAGTAACAAATCCCAACCCCTTACCTTGATTTCGCCGGATCTTCTTTGCTCAGAACCTGCGAAATTCCAGCGCCTGGTGGGGAGATCGGGAAGACGACAAGAACGCCCAACTCAGGGACTGATGGCCGATACCCTTTGGAAGAAGAGGGAGGTCGCGCGAGACGCGTCGACTGGGCCGCAGCTACCAGCTAGGGCACGCGAGGAGGAGAAGAGGTGTCGGCCGTGGCTTTGCGCGTGAGGAGAAGGAAAGAAAAAGGCAGGCTCGTGAGAGTCGGTCGGGGAACAAAAGAAAGGAAATCTCACGCAAGAAAAGGACACAAGATTATTATACGGCTGGCGCAAGATAAATAGGAATAAAAATTAATTATAGAGCTGGCTTTTCTTATTTTTTTTTTTTTTTTTTAAAGCCCCCCTGTAATTGTCCTATTTGTTTAACCTCCCATTAATTCAGCATTCTTGCCTTTAAGCCCTCTAAGTTTTCCGTATTTTAACATTCTCCCCCACTAATAAAAATTTGGTCCCCAAATTTCTCCTTGCTAATAGTAGATACTAGCAGCGGTATATATATGAAGTACGTATGCTGATAGAAACTAACCACACATACCTCAGTCGAATAAATGGGGATATTGAGCTCGGATAATGTCCTCGAGCTCCCAAGTCGCCTCTGCATCCGAGTGATTCTGCCATCCGACCCTGACCAGCCGGATCATCTTGTTCCGCAGCTGACGCTCCCGGAATCCCAAGATCCGCACAGGTACCTCCTCATAAGTAGTGTCAGGCTGGAGCGGAACAGGCACCTCGGATAAGATGTGTGTGGCGTCTGGCACATATTTTCTAAGCATAGAAACATAAAACACGTTGTGGATGCCAGACAAAGACGGTGAAAGTGCTAGGCGATAAGCTACAGCTCCAATCCTCTCCAGAATCTGGAACGGACCAATATACCGTGGAGCTAGCTTACCTCTGAGGCCAAAACGCTTCACCCCCTTCGTGGGTGAAACTCGAAGAAAGACATGGTCACCCACAGCAAACTCTAAAGGTCTACGTCTCCGGTCAGCATAACTCTTCTGGCGATCCTGTGCTGCTGATAATCTCTGTCTGATAGTCCGTACTAACTCTGCCTCATGTTGAACTCTCTGGGGTCCCAGCAGCTGAGTCTCTCCGACCTCATCCCAAAGGGTGGGTGTCCTGCACGCCCTACCATACAGCGCCTCAAACGGTGCCATCTGTATCGCCGAATGAAAGCTGTTGTTGTAGGCGAACTCCACCAAGTGCAAATGGTCCTCCCAACTGCCCCCAAAGTCCATCACACACGAGCGCAATAAGTCCTCCAAGGTCTGGATAGTACGCTCTGACTGTCCATCTGTCTGGGGATGAAAAGCTGTGCTGAGACGGAGCTCGGTGCCCATAGCCCTCTGCAAACTCTGCCAGAACCGCGATGTAAAGCGCGGATCCCTATCTGAGATAATGCTCAAAGGAACTCCGTGCAGTCTGACTATCTCCCGACAATACAACTCTG
Organism: Boesenbergia rotunda; assembly: GCA_024364735.1. Classification (NCBI taxonomy): domain Eukaryota; kingdom Viridiplantae; phylum Streptophyta; class Magnoliopsida; order Zingiberales; family Zingiberaceae; genus Boesenbergia; species Boesenbergia rotunda. The sequence goes on from JAGFNQ010000113.1 coordinate 805,142, forward strand.
CCAGTCGATCAAGAGAATCTGTCCTCCGGATAGCTAAGAAGTGAGCAGATTTAGTTAGTCGGTCCACGACTACCCAAATCGCATCATGGCCTCTCTTAGTCCTCGGCAGACCCACAACAAAATCCATGGTGATATGTTCCCACTTCCACTCGGGAATGGGGATCTTCTGGAGGAGTCCAGCAGGTCTCTGGTGTTCTGCCTTAACCTGCTGACAAACGAGACATCTAGCAACAAAGTCCACGACATCCCTCTTCATGCCGTTCCACCAATAAGACCGTCTCAAATCTCGATACATCCGAGTGCTACCCGGATGAATAGTAAAACGTGATCGGTGAGCCTCCTGCAGTAACTCCTCTAAGATAGGGTGTGCCGCTGGTACACATAACCTCCCTCGGAAGTACAGAACACCCTCCTCGTCACGTGTGAAATCCGACTGCTCCCCTGAAATCGCCTGGCTACCCAGAGACTGAATGTGCTGGTCACTGACCTGAGCCTCTTTGATCCTCGACCGAATCTCTGACTGAGCCATCAAAGTCACTAGCAATCCTCTCTCTGTCCGAGACTGCTCCTCTAACCCCAGCTCAGAGAAGCTCTGAATCAAATCAGTGACCATCACTCTGTGACATGCCAAAACAGCTCTGGACTTCCGACTGAGGGCGTCGGCGACTACATTAGCTTTCCCAGGATGGTAGCTAATGGTGCAGTCGTAATCCTTCAGAAACTCCATCCACCTCCTCTGTCGGAGATTCAACTCTCGCTGCGTGAATATATACTGTAGGCTCCGGTGGTCAGTGAAGATCTCGAAAGTGACCCCATAAAGATGATGCCTCCAGATCTTCAGCGCAAAAATAATAGCAGCCAACTCCAAATCGTGAACGGGGTAGTTCCTCTCATGCTCCTTCAGCTGTCGGGAAGCATAAGCAACCACCCGTCCATGCTGCATGAGTACCGCACCCAGTCCCAAGAGAGATGCATCCGTATACAGAGTGAAACCATCCTCTCCAGAAGGCAGTACTAAAACTGGTGCAGATACAAGTCTCCGCTTCAGCTCCTGAAAGCTGGTCTCACAAGCCTCAGTCCATACAAACTTCACACCCTTCCTGGTCAGGCGTGTAAGTGCTGATGCGATACTGGAGAACCCCTCGACAAAGCGTCGGTAATAGCCTGCTAGCCCCAAGAAACTGCGCACGTCATGGACTGACCTGGGCTGCTCCCAACTGGTGACAGCCTCGATCTTCTGGGGGTCCACTGAAATGCCTCCACTGGATACTATGTGTCCCAGAAAACCCACAGCAGATAGCCAGAATGCACACTTGTCGTACTTCGCATAGAGCTTCTCCTTGCGAAGAACCTCCAAAATGATACGAAGATGGCGAGCGTGCTCCCCCTCGGACCGCGAATATATCAGAATATCATCGATGAATACTATAACAAACTGGTCCAAGTACGGGAGGAATACCCTGTTCATGAGATCCATGAACACGGCCGGGGCGTTGGTGAGCCCAAATGGCATCACCAAAAACTCATAATGTCCATAACGGGTGCGAAATGCCGTCTTTTGAATGTCTGAATCTCTGACTCTCAGCTGATGATAACCAGATCGCAAGTCTATCTTGGAATACACAGATGTACCCCTCAGCTGATCAAACAGATCATCAATACGCGGCAGCGGATACTTGTTCCTGATTGTGACTGAGTTAAGCTGCCTATAATCAATACAGAGTCGCATAGAACCGTCCTTTTTCTTCACGAAAAGGACCGGAGAACCCCACGGGGAAGCACTCGGTCGGATAAAGCCACGATCGAGTAACTCCTGGAGTTGGACCTTCAGCTCGTCCAACTCTCGCGGTGCCATCCGATATGGTGCCTTCGATGTCGGCGCAGTCCCCGATATCAACTCAATGGCAAACTCGACCTCCCGCCGGGGAGGTAAGCCCGGCAACTCGTCTGGAAATACATCCGTAAAATCCCTGACCACTGGAACGTCGGAGATCTGAGGAGTACTACCATCTGAAGTGCTGATTAATGATACCAGAAATCCCTGACAACCCTGTGTAATAAGTCTCTGCGCCTGAAGTGCGGAGATAACTGCTATGCCGTCATCCCGGATGCCAAGGAATTCCCACGAGGGTTGGTCTGGAGGTCGGAAGGTGACCACCCTCGAATGGCAATCAACGGTGGCATGAGAAGTCGTGAGCCAGTCCATGCCTAGAATAATGTCGAACTCTATCATGTCCAGCACAGATAGATCCACGGTAAGGGTGACCCTCCCAAAGTCCAAAGGACACCCTCTGACCTCCTGCGTTACCTCCAGAACTTCTCCTGAAGGTAAGGACACTGATAACCGTGGTACTCTAAGGGTTGGTAACCTGCAGATCTTGCTCAAGAATGCCCGTGATATAAAAGAATACGAACTACCAGTATCAATGAGTAATTCTGCGGTATGTGCATAAAGCAAAACGGTACCTCGAAAGACGGATCCATCCGCTCGATGAGCCTCCTCTCGGGTAACAGCATAAACTCGGCCCGACTCTGGCGGTGGTGGAGGTGGGGGTAATGCCAATGCAGTAGGCACAGAAGGTAGCTGAGGTACTGATGCTCCAGAAATCTGAGACTGCTGATAGACAGGTAGCTGATACCCCGTATAGATCTGCTGACAAGGCTCTGAAATCAACGGCTGAACTGAAGACTGGGGTACCCCTGATGACGCTGCAGCCTCCTGACCCTGGCCCAATAAGCAGTAGAGCTGGATCGGTGGAGGGGCAGTATGCTGCTGTCGTGAGGGAGCCTGGGCCTTGCGACCTCCCCGTTGGGCCCCCGACTGGCCAGAAGATCCTCCTCCAGCTGAGCCTCCTGTACCCGCCTCCTGTGCCCTCTGAGGGCAGTGGTATCTCCGATGGCCAGGCTGCTTGCAATGAAAACAAACAGCCCGTCCAATAGTACAGCTGGACATGTCATGCTCCCTGGAACCACACCACGTGCACTGAGGAGACCCGTGGGACCTCTGTCGGTCCTGTCTAGAGGGCTGGGAAGACCCTGACGCTGAACCTCCCGTTTTCTGAGGCCGAGGAGCGACCCCAGAAAAATCCTGTGCTGACTGCTCCTGTCTACCTCGCTTCCGCGAGGGCTGGGTCTGAGCAGTCTGCAATGTCTTCTTGTCCTTCTTCCTCTCTGATGATAACCTCTGCTGCATCGCCTCCACCTGTAAGGCGCGGTCCAATGCCTGTCTGTAGGAAGTCAAATCCCAGGGGGACATCCGAGACAGGATGTAGGGAGCCAACCCTCTAAGAAAATGAGACATCCTCTCGAGATCACCCGGAAACATCTGAGGATAACTCTCGGCTAAGCGATGGAATTCTGCATCATACACTGCCACCGACTGCTCTCCCTGACGAATCTCTAGAAACTCCTGCCATCGAGTCAGTTGTTGTGCAGCTGGAAAGTACTGAGTGGTGAACGCCTGTCGAAATCTCTCCCAGGTGATCGGCTGAGTGCCCATAACCGATCGCTGCGTGATCCACCATGTCTCGGCTCGGTCGCGCATGTGATACGCTGCGAGCTCCACCCGCTCCAGATCGGTACACTCTAGGTATGGAAATGTCCTCTCCAATGTCTCCAGCCAAGCGCGAGCCATGTTTGTATCGGGGGCTCCATGGAACAAAGTAAGACGGCCCTTAACCGCCTGTGCTAATGCCGGAATCCGAGCCACAGGTCGGCTCAGAACAGTAGTAGTAGGTGCTGCCGGGGGTACTATAGAATCTCTGGATGGTGCCGTCAGTCCCGGCGGCTGTATGTCTATCACCTGAGCAGTCTGAGGCTCCGACTGAACCGGAGTAGATGCTGGTGGAGCGGATGAGGGGACAGCCTGGGTCTGGAACATCTGAAACATCGGCTGCATCATCGGCTGCATCATCTGCTGCATCATTTGCTGCATCATCGATGATACATCATCCTGAGGTGCAGCTGCAGGCGCCACTGGGGCTGGGGCTGGTGCTGCAGTCGTACCTTCTGGAGGTACCATCGGTACTGCAGTCGGAAGTGGCGACGGTGTCCGCGGGGCCTGAGATCTCTGGTCATCAGTAGTCTCGGAAGAGGATCGTCCTCGGCCACGAGACCCTGTCCGTGTCCGTCTCACAGGCCCCTCCTCTGTCCCCGTCACCGTCGCTCGCTGAGACACTCGCGTCCTCCTGTGCGAGGGTCGACCCGGTCCACCAGGTCCACGGGGTGGAGTCAACTCTATGCGTCGCGGCATACCTGTAGAGATACGCCATTTATTAACACCTGCCTATAAATTTCTAGAATTAACAACAAAACCTGCAACAGAAATTAAGAACTTCGCCTGGAGCTGTCCCGTCGTCGCCCTGTCCCAATCGTGTCTATCGAGAAAACGACTTCGACATAAAATCCGAAAACAAAATACCCACAGGACCACAAGGTATCTCGAGAACCTCGCTCTGATACCAAATAAATTGTCACGCCCCGAGACCCCAGGAGCCGCTGACCCAATAGAAAAATCGGACAGCACCTCCCCTGTCCGGCGGACAATTCACACATACACATATCACATAAAACACAACCACACAGTTAAAATGGCCTCAGGCCTCAAATCAAGACAGAATATAATATAAAACCGGGTAAACCATACCTGACTGCGGACCGGTCCGACTTACGACAAAACACAAAACATAAAGGTCTCACAAACGTACAACTATACTGCCGTATAGTATGACTAAATCCAACAAAAGCAACAATGGAAGGAAATAATAGAAAATACTAGCGACACACTAGACGATAAATCCCGAAGACATCTCGACAAGTACGCGAACTGGGACAGGCTGTCGGGCACGCTCCAGTCAGTCATCCTGAAATAAAAATAAGGAGCTAACGGTATGAGTAATAAAACTCAGCGAATATCTCATCATATATATACAAGATATTCTAAGATAGCAACAGGGTAATAGACTACCGAAATAAACATGTATGAGCAGGAATAAGAACAACTGCATAAGAATAATAAGAACTACCATACCACTGTCGTAGAGTCGCCAAGACCAGACATAAGGTCTCCTGTAGGTGCATGTCAATAATATACAACATCAAGTATAAACAAGCACAAATAAGAGCAAAATAAACAAACACACAACGTGCAATGACATGGTCACCCCTACCGTCGGTCAGACATCGTCACCTATGTACGGGAGGAAGCTGAGCGGAGGCCACCCTCCGACGTAGGGCTGTGACTGCCGTCTATACTCTGTCATCACTACTCCTGAGCGATCGAGTAGACGGGATGCTGCCGGTGTAACACCCCTACTCCATGGCCTATCCTAGCGAGGTCATCCATCAGCCTAAGGCCATCTATGGAGGACATCTCTGTCTGAGTGTTACCCCTACCCCATGTATATAAATGGGGGAGAGATCTCGCCCTCTCATCTCCTGGTATCTGGACAACTCAAGGAGGGACATCTGCCTGCTATTACGCTCCGATTCACTACCCCATGAGTGCATGAGCGGAGCAGCACAGAGCACTCTACCCATACTCCGTCAACCACTAACCCGTGAGTGGCCGTATGGGTAGGTCAGTATGACTGTCGACCTAGCTCACCCCAAAAGGGGCCCCTGCTCGACAGTGATGCACAGTGCAGCATGATGCATAACAACGGTCAAATAGCATCCACTATCTAGTCCACCTATATCAACATGATATGCAAAGATCGTGGAATATGCACCATATCCTAAATTCTACAGGTATAGGTATCACATATTAGTTGTGGCACAACCAGCATCGACAAAACAAATATAATAGTCATGCCACCATTCCATTACTCTATTGCTACACAAGCATATCAAATATACATATATCTGTGACAATTCTAAAAGAAGAGTCAGAGATACCCGCCTCCGATGTAGTAACTCGTAAGTGAAGAGAACCCCCGTTTGAAATAATATCAGCCACACAAATGGAGTCCAATCAATATCCTGCATCCAAATAAATAACAAATTCGACTTAACTAATTGTATCATTTATGAACTGACCTAACCAACCAACCAAGTTTTTGTTCAGATTAGGTCTAGCCTAAACAGAACCCAATCAACCAAAACTATTCAGTTAAGAATAATTCCTAACCCCAAACAGAGCAATCCATTTACCAAAATTGAATTTCAAAATCAACAAGCATGCCCTTTGCTGTTCTAAAACTTAAACTGATCAGTAGCAAATAACCTCTATGTCAAGAAATGGTAACTCTCACAAGCACTCGATAGCAAACCAAAAACACCACCACAAATCGAAAACCTATCAAGCTCCAAAAATCCATCTAAAGTAGAAAATGAACAGGGTAGTAAAGGGATCAATAGGGCTGCGATTTGAAGATACAATTCGATCCAAAACTGAACTCACAACAGGGATCCAAACACGATATCAATAGGTAAAGCAAATCTGAAAACCACAGCGCTCACAGCACCACAAATCCAAGAGCAACAGAATTCAAAGGTTGCAACTCCATAGCAATACCAACTCATTGCTGCAGTAACCCCAAATCCCAGTTTCAAGATCGATACTAAAACTCAAGGACCGAACCCTAAACCCCAAATCACAACCAAGTAACAAATCCCAACCCCTTACCTTGATTTCGCCGGATCTTCTTTGCTCAGAACCTGCGAAATTCCAGCGCCTGGTGGGGAGATCGGGAAGACGACAAGAACGCCCAACTCAGGGACTGATGGCCGATACCCTTTTGGAAGAAGAGGGAGGTCGCGCGAGACGCGTCGACTGGGCCGCAGCTACCAGCTAGGGCACGCGAGGAGGAGAAGAGGTGTCGGCCGTGGCTTTTGCGCGTGAGGAGAAGGAAAGAAAAAGGCAGGCTCGCGAGAGTCGGTCGGGGAAACAAAAGAAAAGGAAATCTCACGCACAGAAAAGGACACAAGATTAATTATACGGCTGGCGCAAGATAAATAGGAATAAAAATTAATTATAGAGCTGGCTTCTTCTTTTTTTTTTTTTTTTTTTTTTAAAAGCCCCCCTGTAATTGTCCTATTTGTTTAACCTCCCATTAATTCAGCATTTCTTGCCTTTAAGCCCTCTAAGTTTTCCGTATTTTAACAGAAGTAGAAGAGCCAGAACTTCCTAATGATCTTCAAGAGCTAATATATCAAGAAAATGCTATACCTTCATCTCATGCTCGTGAGTTTTGTAGTTTTCTTTGTTATAGAATATAGTTTTATTGATGTTTGTATATATTTTTAATATATTCTATATCATTTTTATGTTTTTTACTTTTTAGATGATGATGAGAGACATGAGATTGGTCTATTTGATGCTACTATGCCTCGTGAATATGGTTCATTTGGTGATGATGGAGATGAAGATGAAGATAGACATGAAGCATTTGATGATGGAGATATTCAACAAATTAATGCTGATTTTGATGATCCTATTTGATTCATAAATTTAAAAGTTTGAACTTTTAATGTTTCCCTTATGTTTTTGACTTATTGTTATGTTTTGAAGTCGAACTTTTGAATTTTGATTGATGTCAACTATTTTTGGAAAAGTGAGATTGTATGTGCTTTGCTAGTGTTCTCTATTTAAGTGTGCAAAAACATATATGATAATATGATATAATATGATATAACATGCTTTACTTAGTTGATTTACTCTTGAAGAATGTAGTTGAGTCAATTGTTAATTCTATATATTTAATTATTTATATAAATACATGCTTTATTATATACCGGTTATATCCCGGTTGGACCCCCGGTTAAATCGGTTGAACCTCTGAACCCTTGCTCCGACCGATTCGACGTCCGGTCCGGTTCTCAGAACCTTGCAAAATATAGTTAAGGCAACCAATATGCATTCTGCATCAATTGTAATTAGGTGGGATAATTTACACTGAATTTAATGGAGGATTCTATACCTGAATCAAGAAGGTTAGAGTGACTATATATATTAAAGATTTTTTTAAAATCTATTAAAAATTTATGTTGATGTAAGAAATATATTGTATAGATATTTAATCTTATTTAAAATTATAGATATATATATTTTAAATATAATATTAATTCTAATATACTTGTGTTGAATGATATAGTTGGATAAAAAAAATTATTAATATATAAGATATCTAATTTTTTAATGGACATGAATATTCGAATGAATATCCGATACTCGATATAATACAGAGGATATAAAATTCGATTCGAACTCGATCCATTACCATTCCTAATTAGAATTGATTCCAAATCGATTGTTATGATGAACCAGGCAGCAGACAAATTGAACTTGGGGTGACCGGTACGGCCCTACGGAAGTTTTCCACTGGTCACTAGGGTAAATCGAAAAGCGCTCGCGGTGGACTGTCTAGAAGCCCAGCGTCCTATTTCGAGGAAAAATTTCTGCAAAATGCGCCGTAGCTGAGGATCGAACCGAGGATGCCCGGGTTAACTACTAGTGACCCAACCGCTGCACCATAGCCCCGGGGACTAGTTTTTGAACCAGGCAGTAGACAAATTGAACCTGGGGTGACCAGCTCGGTCCCACGGAAGTTTCCCACCGTCACCAGGGTAAATCGGGAAGCGTTCACGGTGGACAGTCTAGAAGCCCAGCGTCCCAGGGTTCGCGCCCCATTTAAAAGAAAAATTTCTACAAAATATACCGTAGCTAAGGATCGAATCGAAGATGCCTGAGTTAATTACTAACGATCTTACCGCTGAGCAATTATAGTGGCGGTGGCTCAAAGTTGATATAATTCATCATATTGACGGATGAGTCTTACTTTGATTGAATTAATAAATAAATTTATTTAATAGATGATTAATATAAAAATATTAGATTGATGAGTCGTTCTCTGTAAATATTCCTTAATTTATTTTGATCGAGACGATGATTTAAAATTTCCAAAATTGATAGTAAACTCAGTGACGGATGCAAATTATATATATAGATATATATTTCCCCCTAAAAAGGCCAAAAAAAAAAGAGCTGGGAGCTGATATAAACCTGGCGCAATCTGAAAAAAGACAAATTTTATATTTATATTTATTTTCCTTTATCTTAAAACAGACAATAAAAAACTAGCTCAGGTAATATAATTTATTATATGGATGGATAAGTTCCATTTTCATAAATTATCAAATAATTTTTTAAAATAGATGATTAATTTAAAAATATTAAATTAATGAGTCCCTTGTTACGAGTGTTTTGTTAATTGATGTTGATTGTCGATACATAATTTTTATGAGATCTGATAGATTATTTTAAAATTAATCGAGTGAATTATATATATAATATAATACGCGCCCATGCTATGCGCGCCCCTACGCGCTCACATTAAATTTTGTCTTTTTTTTAAAGAAATCAAATAATTCCTCTGTTAATATTATTTTATTTATTTTTTCTCCTCCCCGCTACGCCTTCTTCCTTGACGCGACGCGACGGGCGACGGGCGACGGGCGACGGGCGACGGGCGACGGGCGACGGTCGACGGGCGACGGTGACTGGCGACGGGCGGTGATGACAAACGGAGCGGCGACTGCGGTCGGAGGCTATGACGGCAGTCGGAGACGGCGACACCAGCGCAGTCGGAGCGCGCGCACCTCGCTTGTCTTCTTCCTTGGCGCGACAGCGGGCGACGGCGTTGCCCGCTGTCCCGCCAAGGAAGAAGACAAGCGAGGTGCGCTGATGTCGCCGCCGTTGCCTCCGGCCACCGTCGTACGTTGCCCGTCGTCTTCGCCCGCTGTCGCGCGAGGAATAAGAAGAGCGAGGCATGCAAGAGGAAAAAAAATAAAAATTAATTAAAATAATTAATACAGAAAATATTAATTTCTAAAAAAAACGTATTGTTTGGGCGTATTATAACAATATTTTATATATATATATATATATATATATATATATATATATATATAATACAAATAGAAAAATGATAAATTTTATATTTATGTTTATTTTTTTTTATTTACAAAGGATATCTAGACTTGCGCCCGACTAATCCGCTTAGCTAATCGACTTTGTCTCACAACCTTTAATGAGAGTCCCCAACCATTAATCATGTTTATTTTATCTTAAGAAGGCATAGAGTTAGTATAAACTGGTGCAAACTCAAAAAAAAAAAAAAATCCTTGTAAAGGAATATTAAAAATAATGAAAAAAGTTAGACCGAGTAATTTAGGATAATCGGTTTGGTCCACGAAAATTTTTTGATCACCAGGATAAATCTGAAAACTTTGGCGATGGACGATCTAGAAATTCAATGTTTTAAGGTTCGCGTCTCATTTAGATGAAAAATTACTATAAAATATATTGTAAATAAAAATCGAATTATTAATGTATGAGATAAAAAGTAATTAAAAATCGAAGAATAAAAATAATGAGTTGGTAGTTGATATAATGCATCATATTGAAATTTGATGGTCGTGAACGACCCTGACCCCACGTGCACATTTCATCGTCGCATCATTTTTTCAGTAAATGAGATAAGTGAGTTTCGAACCACGATTCCGGACGTGGAGGAATGAAAATATTTTTCTTTTATCAATATTCAATCACGAAATTTAAAATATTTATAGATCAACTAATCACGTCGTTAATCGCGAAACAATTTTTTTTTTCCTAAAACAAGCAATGAAATAGTTCTAAACAACTAGTTCGGCAGTTTCAGTAAGCACAACACAAGCCACACGAAGAAAACACAGCGACCAAAAAAGGCATAAAAAAGAAACAAAAAGCTGCCTTCGCCAATCTCGATCACCAATCGTCGGCCTCCCATCAGACGTTCCGCTGGGCGCTCTGTCCCCACGCCCACACCCCCGGCTGCCACGCGTCCGCGACAGGAGCGGCGCCACCTCCGAAGAGGAGGTCTGGGAACCCGGTTCCGGCGCCGCAGCACTCGTACGACTGCAGTGATAACAGAGACTGGCCCTGCTCGGCCGGCGGAGGAGCAGCGACGGCAAAAGTCCCTATTCCTTTGGTGCCGGACCCTCCGCCGATGCTCGTCCCAGCGACGGCAGTCGAGACCGGTGGCACCTGCGCACAATGAAAACAAAAGTAAAGAGAAGAACAATGAGACCGAAAAACATTAATTATTCTTATTCTAGGCATAAAAACAAAAGGAAAAACTTTTAAACAGAATAGCTGTGTCGATCTAATCTAACTCTTGATGATCAATTGCAAGAAGAAGAAAAAATTGCATTATAAAATATATATATATACGCACGAGATATTGGGCGGCAGCGCGGCGGTAGGTGGTGCCGTCGGGCTCGACGACCCACCCGGCCTCGGCGGCGAGGGCTCGGAGGACGTCGTTGATGTCGGCGCGGCCAGGGAGGTCGTAGCCGCCGTGCTTCCGGAGGCCCACCATGATCTTGGAAGTGATCGACCGCCTCAGTCGCTCCCTCAGCTTCGTCTTCTCCCTCTCCCTCTCTACCTTCCCCTGTTCTCCGCCGACGCTGCTCTTCGCTCTGCTCCTCATAATTCTCACTACTCGGCAGTCCGAACTGCCCTATCATTCCATGACTGTCATTTATATACACCGCCGTTACATCAATTTAAGCTTGATATTAGTGCTAACATTTCATATAAAATGAGAATTCGAAACACTTTAATTAACTTACAGGAGTTGTTGGGACTTTATTGATTACGTACAGTTTAATTTGTGGTGGGATAATATTAGCAAGTTGGGTGAGAGTAGGTGACCGTAGAATGAGGTTTGTTTGCATGATAAGTGGCTGTAATTTATGGCCCCAGGGGCTACTACTGCACTGCAGGAGCGCAGGGGACAGCTTGGCTGTGGGAGACCTTGGAATCAGAATCAGTTTTTTCCTGGAAGAAAATAAATAGCTGGAGCTCGGAAGGAGGAGGAGGAAGATGACAAAACAATGGAGGGGAGAGAGAGCATCTGGCTTGGCCTAGCTCGGAGACGAAGGGTTGGGATTTGCTGGTCCGATGGGGATTTTGATGGAGATGACAAAGATGATAAGGCGGCGGCGCAGGGGACTGTGCGAGTCAGACACAAAAACAGAGAGTGAAAGAGACAAAATATATATTTGTTTTTATTTGAAATGCTTTTTCGACGATCTTTGTTTCAGTTTTTGTGAAAGAAATATAGAACAAACTGTGAATTTCAATATCATCATTTCACTCACGTGTTAATAAATAAAATATAAAAATTACATTGGTTACTGCTTGGTATTAGCGGCCATCCACCATTGTACGGTCGAGATGGTTCGGAACTACGGATTCACAAATGTGCGGCAGTGATGGTGTATGAACTCGCAGGGAACAGAAGAAGTTAGCGGGGTCTTATTGCCATTGAAGTGCAGGTCGCGTGGACGGCGTCACGGCGAGGTTTTTGTTTTATTCCCCCTTCTCTCTCTCGCTCTCCCTGTGGTTTTGTGGACGGCAAGGCGGCGGCGGCAGCCGCCTGAGAAAGATGCGACTTTGCACCAAATCAACGAGGGGTGACCGGTCATCTGAGATTACTTTGTCGAATCCTTCAAGGCGAGGAAAACCGGTATTTCCATTAGGGCAAAATAAATATGGCGGCGAGGAGAGAGGAACCCTAGTGAACACCGAAGAGGTTGAGCCTATCAAGAAAAAGAAATGATTAACGAGATTTTATCAACTAACCTTGACAGTGGCGTAGTCACTTTATAGCAAGGAGGTGCAGTTGCACCCTATGACTTATATATATATATGTAGATACTTTAACGTAATTTATCAGTGTTTATCATCCAAAAATTGAAATTAATTATATATTTGGAAATCTCAAGACCTAAACTATCCATTAGTTTAACTTTTACAAGGAAAATATATTGATTTAGAATGATAAATGTTGAATTTTAAAAATAAAATATATGATTATAAATGAATGAACTAATTCATAGAACATGAAGTGAAAATGCTAAATTAAAATTAGATCGGATTCGAAATAAATTTAATAGGTAAATGCAGAAATAAATATTATATTGGTTCAATCCATGATTAATTTGAAATTGATTTGGTTAATTATAGTCGAACCAAGTTTATCTAAGTATCTCGGATAGTTTTGATATTGATCAACTGAATTAAGTTAGACCCTGTGTATATTTTATGCTTTGTATCTAAGGATTATATTGGTTCAAATCAGGATCGATTTGGAGTTAATTTGATCTAATTATGATCGAACCAAAGTTATGTAAGTACCCGGATAGTTTTGGTATCGATCAATTGAGTTAAATTAAGTTCTGTGTATATTTGATATCTCGTATCTAAGTTTTCGTGTTGATCAATTTATACTAAAATTTGAAATTTTCGAAAATCATTTCTCTTATTCGAAAATCGCCCCTCCGGATCAATAATCCTGGCTACGCCACTGAACCTCGGGCGACCGGTCCGACCACACGGAAGTTTCCCACCGGCCGCCAGGGTAAATCGGGAAGCGCTCGCAATGGGCGGTCTAGAAGCCCAGCGTCCCAGGGTTCGCGCCCCATTTGAAATAAAATTTTTTGCAAATACGTCGTAACTGGGGATCGAATCGCAAATATCAAAAATAATGATTAGTCGTCCTAACGCTGCATCGTCCCGGTAGCAGTTGAATCTATCAAGAAGCTTCAGCATTCCACGTAATTCCCTCGCCTTGATAATGCTATCTATATTTGGCTGCTACTATGCAATCTCTAAATCACTGACGCGGCACGTGAGAGACGGTTGAATTACATATATTTTAAAATAAATATCGACTGTTTGATATCGAACGTGCAGCGGAATAAAATGAGCAATTAAATAAGAAAATATAGAAAATTGATACAGTTGCATTTTACTTAATTTGGAATTTTCGATTACTCCTAGGTCTTTTGGACATTTCTGACGAACAATTCATTAAATTTTGCTATCAAAAAATCTCCGGTAAAATAGTCGAGTATAAAAGATATACAATAATTGAAATTGTTATCAACACTTAGAATAATGAAATTTTATCGGGCTCGTGTGTTGGTATCGTTCTGCCGGCAGCTGTCGGACATAGTAGAATTGTAGTGGCGCGTGGACGAAACAGTAGAATGATCAAAATAATTTGTGTATGAGTTGTGTCTTCAAAACCAACCAAACAATGCTTTTAAAGGGCATTGGAGGCACCCTCAATTAACTCGAGGCACCTCCATCCTCAAAATTAATCAGATACGCAAATTGTGCATCTTATCCTCCTAAAGATGCCTTCAAAACCACCTGAGGCGTCTTAAGTCGATCTAAGGCGTCTCAGTTCTACTATTTGAAGCAGCAATCTTTTCCAGAGGTCATAATTTTTTATTTCGGATTCGAAATGAAGATTTGTCAGCCACCACGCATCCAGAATTTGAAAATCTACATCTTTCTCTACAACACAAAGTTAGAAGAACATATGCATAAACAGTTCGTAGATATTTATTAGTTAGATCTTGTTTTTCCAAGATCAGGATCTAGTTAAGGTCTCAGCTTATAACTTTGAAATGGTTCTAAGCTGGACCGTGCCTAAAGTCCCTACCATGACTCGTCCTCATTAAAATTCATTTTTCCAGTGGCTTATCTCACTTACCTTGTGCATATTTACTTAACTCCTTAATCCACCAGGACTTCAACCAACTGTTACTTTGTCAAGTTTTGTGAATCCAACTGGACTTCATGCCAAGTCTTTACTAATTGGGTTTCAGCCAGTTGTCAGACTCTGCTGACCCAACTGGACTTCTTGCCAGGACTCAATCACTCTGGACTTCAGTCTAGTGTCAAGTCCTAAGCCATTTAATCCTGCACACTCGGTAACATATTAGAAAATAACACATCTAATTTTAATCCTTTTATCATATATCAAAATTTAAATTTGACCGTCAATACACCAACAATATCATCTCCTAGACATTTTTCATTAGTACTGTGAGAAGTTAGAAATATCAGCACCAGATTTTTCATGAAATTTGCTCCTTATTGATTGCAAGCTATCCCTAAAATTTTATTGGAATCTAATTTGACATCTTTTTTATTGTTGAATCTCTTTATTTTTGGATGGTGATCTTGCGGTAAACATAGCTGGAATCAAATTTGCTCCTTATTGCTCTTGCGGTAAACATCCTGATGATGATGGAACATATTTTTGGATGGTGATCTTGTCGCGAAGTGAGATAGACTCTCAAAGGCAAAGTGGCTCCTCAAGTGCTACGAGCTGCAGATGCCAGTTCCGATCTACAAGAGAATGCCCGTTAGCAAATCTGTCAGGAAAAGTCTCTGGCAAGGCCCTCAGACGGTCAAGTCAGACCCCGATCGAAGAGCAAGAAAAACTATGGAACAGTGGAAGAAATACTACTGCGCATACCTGTGCGACGGGGAGCGGAAGGACTTATATAGCCGAGGGAGATGACAACTTCTACCCTGCCTGCCACTCCCTGTCGTAAGCGAGAGCAGGGCAGGGCGGAGCCAATAGTTGTAGGGTAAGGTGTTGCATGCCCAATAGTGGCAGGGTAAGGTGTTGACATGCGGAAAGGTGATAAATTCTGTTGCAGTAATTCTGTCGTTGTAAATTTTCACCAATTCGATTCTTAGTGTAAATTTTCACCAATTCTGTCGTTGTTTGGTTGAGGTATTATTGAATGTTATGTTGGGAAATTTGATATTTATGTCTACTCTTTTTCCGGGAACTAGGTTTCTGCTTAAGTTATCATTTAACAGAGTCAGGTTGGTTTTTATTAATCAATGCTTATATTAACAATTTTCCTTTACCTTTTCCTTCCAAATTGTATTGTGGTGTATTAGTTTGTTTGTATTTATTTCATATATAATATTACTGCATTTATATTAGTTATATTGTTGTTTGGTAATCCATTCTTATGGGATTTTCTTGTTCTTATAATCCCAATATTCAGATGTGAAATCATTTATCTATTTATGACTTTGGTGATCGGTTCTTATGGGATTTGCTTGTTCATATAATCCCAATATTCAGATGTGAAAACATTTATCTGTTTATGCTTTTACATTCATGAATATTTGCATGTACTCAAAAATGTTATTCTGCTCTTCAGCTACAGACAAATTCTGCTGGCAGTTCTTATCTCAACTTATTTCAGGTTGTATTTGATTGCAATGTTGGTTAGTACAGATCTGCTGCTCTGAACTTGCCTAGTAAACTATACATAGAAAGATATTTTTGTTATATGAGTTGCATTTGCATTTCTTACCTATTCTGATGATCTGTACAGGTCTGGGAATTTCCGTCTTCTGTTCTTTACATTATTGACCTACTTGTTCTGGCATCAAATGCACTGGCTTTGAGAGGTCTGCAATCTAACATTAAACATAAAACTTGACTTCTACTTTGTTCATGTTGATTTGTGTATTTTGGTGATAAATGATTTCGATCATGACAAAACATCGTATACCTGACAAAAGTTGGTTTCAACTGATTATTGAACTTAAAATTTTAGTTTTCGTTCTTATTCAGGCTATTCTTAGGTAACGATGTATCACCATATATTGTTTGCACCTCTGTCATTGGTCTGTTGGAGACATACTATGGTCCATAATGCATGCTTCTCACATTGGATTCCTAGGGCATCCTTGTGGACGTGGTACAGTATCAAATCAAACCTAAAATGTCATAGAAAATTGAAATAAAATTGATGAAGCAAGGGGATAAACTATCTTCACACCGAGAAAAGAATCTCACAGACGAGTGAAATCTCACAATAAAATTTACCAAATCAAAAGATATGTATTAAACTACAAATTAAAGATGCAATTACAACAAAATCATTGATTTTCTTTTATTCCTTGTGCGCTTAATTCAAGACCATAAGAAGATAACTGAAAGCTACATTACAGTAGTTACCTCTGTAATATTTCATAACAAATCTCTCATATGTTTGATAATTTCCAAGGCTTTGTCGCTTGTAGTTAATAATTATAGTTCTTAATATTTTGATGCGCCATATGGCTATTGTTCATCCTATTATACTGCTTGTGCTGAATTTGATAATGCTCCATTATTTACAGTGGTAACAGAGTCGCAGACTGCTGGATGTCTCATATTGTGCTTTGGTGCGCATGTAGCTAAGCACTTCAGTAATCATTAGCTACTTCATCTACTATCCGGCTCATCATAGATATCTTTGAGGCTTTAATTGCTGTTACTTTGTTCGCTGCAACAATTCTGTTATGGTATTAAGGCCTCCCTATAATTTTGCATTAGCTACATGATGATGTTGATTGTTCAGTATGCATGAGAGACTATTAAACGTAGCCAAATGCATGCCAAGTGGATCAAGTATCTCTACAGTTATACAAGTACTAGATTCAACTTTTTATTTATCAATTGGGAGCATTAAAAAAGGTATAAAGCTAAAGCTAGTTTTCCATTTTCTTAATCATATTTTGTTTCTATCTCCCCTACCATCTTGGAGTCTGAATCTCCAAAATTCCTTATTTAAGTTATTCAGATGCTTATCCTAACTGCAAATCTAGTCTCTGGTGTTCCTTTTTTTAGTATAGCCCTTGTCTGAATCTGATGGAGGGAGTCAACACATACTTGAAAGTGAGGAGGCGGGGCACATGAAGACAACCGAGGAGAGATTTGGAAGAGACAGCAATATCTCGTGCCATGGCCTTTCAAGTACATGATGCTTCAAAAGCGATCCATCAACAACAAAACCCTAACAGACTTTAGGGCATGCAGCAAATTGGAGCAAAGTTCAAACTGCACCACACTTGGCGGTCATAGTAAACAGTCGTAATGGATCTTCACTGCTACTTGTCTTTGGATACTCTTCGTCATGCTTCCCGACACGGAGTAGCTGTAATCATGCAACGACACTGTTTGAAGGCCAAGGAAACAGTACGGATGATGGCCTCCAACACAACACTATGATCAAATGCATAACTGATTGGATATATATATATATATATACTAAATCCCAAACGAAATTAATCTTTACAAGCATCTCTTTTTGAAATTTCTTTTCATGATGTCTAGAAAAACAAACCGGTGAAAGAGTACAAGATAAGAACAAACACAATATATAATGTGATTCTGGCTGCATTTGGGAATTTCTTTTCATGATGCATACAAAAACAAAGTGGTGAAACAGTAGGAGATAAGAACAAACACAATAATGTAATTCTGGCCGCATTTGGGTGGAAAAAGTCGAGGAGTTTCGGCATGAATTTTAAAATAGATTTATGAGTAAAATAGATACATTGGAGTAAGTTAATACTGCTGCAGTCGCAGTAACTACTACGTGCATGGTTCTTGGACAGACTTAAAGGTCATTGAATGCAATGGCATGCACATATTCGTGTGTTCTTTAATAGCTACCCAGCCTGCGTGGCCTCATGGACAAGTGACAAGCATATGTGTCACCTAATGGCAGAGAATGATAGGCATAATTAAGATAATTCATTCATTTCCTCCCTTATTAGATTTCGCAAATACGTAGACGGCTGATGATATATATATCCTCAAATTTACTCTCTTTTAGAAAAAAAAAAATAAAATAAATTAAATCAATCATGAAGAAAATATTACCGAATATTGGAACGATGCAGTTTAAAATGAAGCCATAATAATATTATTGTCCTTGTCGAAATAAATTAACCAGTAAATGCTGCCAGAGGATAAATTATTATGTTTTTATGTGAAGGAGAATAAAGGTGGTCGTTGGCGTAGGGCAGCAGACCAGTAAATAAAATTATTTCCTTTTTTGAAGAAAAACATTTGCATATGTTTCGAGCACTCAAATACTCTCATCATTGTAGCAACATTTTAACCTTCCTGTGCTCTTGATTAGCAATATTAATTCTTTAATACTAATCAACAGTAATAAAAGATGGTATTTGCCCGCGGCTAATGGCAAATCACAGTTTTAAAATTATTTTTTTTTAATATTGAAAAAGAGGCGACAAAATATAAATGGCATAAAGTCATACGCTTCCGGTCGGCTTCACTAAATCTGGAAAATAAAATATAAATCCCACCTGCCGGCAAATGGAGCCAACTGGCTCTCACTCTGATGAATCTCAGCCGTTCATCGACCGAGACAACAAATCCTCGCCTTTATTTAAGCCCGACGGTCCGTCACTCGAGAGGCCCCAAATCAAACGGCTCCGGTTCAGACTCGTTCTACAGTCGGACAGCAATGGCGTCGCCGACGCCTGCGGTTGAGCCGGCCATGGACCTCGATAAGCTTACCTACGAGATTTTCTCCATCCTCGAAACCAGGTTTCTCTTCGGTTATGATGATCCCCCTAATCTCGTCCTCTCCTCCGCCACCTTCCCCGACGGCGGCCCTCGGCCTCAGCTGCCGGCTGCCGCCTCCGAAGGCCGGGTCCGAATCCTTTCCGTCGACGGCGCAGGACGCCCCGCCGACGCCCTCCTTGCCGCTGCCTCCCTCTCACGCCTCGAGTCCTCCCTCCGCCGCCTCTCCGGCGATCCCTCCGCGCGCGTCGCCGATTTCTTCGACGTCGCCGCTGGCTCCGGCGCCGGAGGGGTTCTCGCGGCCATGCTCTTCGCCTGCGGCCCCGACGGTCGCTCCCTGCTCTCCGCCGCCGACGCGCTGGGCCTCCTCCTCGCGAAGAGCGGCCGGTCGTCGTTCGCGGACGCGAGGCGCTGCCCGCTCGCGTGGTGGAGGCCGCGCGGAGCTGCTGGGGTGCTCCGGAAGGTTTTAGGCGACGCGACGCTGCGGGACACTGTGAAGCCGCTTCTGGTGCCGTGCTTCGACCTGGCGACGGGGGCGCCGTTCCTCTTCTCGCGGGCGGACGCTGTGGAGGGCGACACGTACGATTTCCCGCTGCGGCAGGTCTGCGCCGCCACGTGCGCCGCGGGGACGGCGCCGGTGGAAATGCGGTCTGCGGACGGGAGGACTCGGATCGCCGCCGTTGGCAGCGGCGTCGCCATGAGCAACCCCGCGGCCGAGGCCATCAGCCACGTACTCAACAACAAATGCGAGTTCCCGTTCGCCGACGGGATGAAGGACCTCATGGTGCTCTCCTTCAGTAGCACCACCGCCGGCGGCATCGGAAAAGAAGTAGATCCGCGAAGGAGGAGGCCGGTTCCATCGCAGGCGGAACTCCTCAGGATTGCCGGCGAAGGCGTCGCCGACGTGGTACGGACAACTTCCTCTCTCTCTGCCCTTAGCTCGATCCCTCCATTGTTTTCCTTCTCATAAATCAGTTTATTAATTAAAATTTGAAGCCCCCCAATTGGCGGAGGGGCTATCATCATAATTCGACCGTTAAAATTCCAAAAAATAATTTTAAATCGCATTTGGTCAGGTGGACCAAGCCATCGCGATGTCATTCGGGGAAAACAGGGCTGACAATTACGTGAGGATTCAGGTAAAAGTTAAACGCTATAATTACTATAGCGAATTAATTATGAAATGCAATATAATTATCGAAATAATTTAAATCTTTCTCAGGGCAATGGATTCGAGTTATATGATCTCGAGGATATTCCGAAAACAAGAGACAGCGGCTGCAAATTGCTGAGCTTGCTGGAGAAACAACTGTCGCAGAAGAACGTGGAATCGTTATTATTTCGGGGGAAGAATATCTCGGAGCAAACCAACGCTGAGAAGCTCGACTGGTTCGCCGGGAAGCTGGTCAAGGAAGAACAGCGGAGGGGCAACAGCCATATTCCCAACGTGAGACTGAAGCAGGCGGCGACGCCGAGGACTTCCTCCACCGGCGAGGACATCCATATCGTGTTAATTTTATTCAAAAAATGGGGGAAAAATAGAGAGAGAAAACTCATAGATCTTTTAGGATAAAACAAACCTCCTCCGCAATTGGAGGCACGAGCGGACGAGAGGTGGGACCCAATTTCGCCGACCAAGGAGGGTGTGGTGCGGTTCTCGGTTCTGAAAAGCTACGTAGCTGCGCGTGGTGCCTTTTTTTCTTGATCGATATTTTGTCCGCTCCTTGACTTCAGGCCACGAGAGGACGTAATCACTATTACGATCATGATTAATTTTGTTAATAATCCTTAATTTTTCATCATATAAAAATCAACTGGCAATTATCACTGCGGCTATTTCAATTCAAATTCTCAGATTAGGTTAGTGGAGATAAATCATGAAATCTCTATAGCCGGCCCTTAAATAATTTAGGACGGTGCACCGGGATCTATCTAATTAATAGAGTGAAAATTTAATCTTAATTAATCGACTTAGATTGATGATTACGACGTGGGGTCGCCGACACCGCCATGCAATTAGAGTCAAACACGTGGCCGCCGCCGTGAGTTTATTGAGCGACGGGGAGATTTGGGCCTCAATTTCATTTTGGGCTGAGCACATGCCCGACCCAACCATTTCGTATCGGATTGGATCTTTTGTAATTTGGGATCTATTTCGACCCGCTTGGCGGCAGTCTGGTGTCTGAAGTGCGATAGGGGATCCTATTCTGACTCCTAAGCTTTCGGTTCGGGCGAGGTTTTGCTCTCCGATGCCTCGCCGCGCGCTAGTAACACTCTCGTCGGTGGTAGGTTTTGCAATTGGATTTCTTCCTACGGAAGGTTTCCAATGAAAGGCGATGGGTTTCTCGTTCCGGAGGTTCACTCCCTCAGCCGCATCGGCGTCGCGTCAAGCCCTGGCCTGTGAGCAGCACGCCATTGATGAATACTATGATGAGAAAAGGAACATCAAAGTGTGGTAAAGAGGGGCTAGAGATCCAAAAATTGGGGTTCGCAGAATACTGTCTTTAAACTTGCTAAAAAGGTGATGCAGGCAGGTATCAGGTGCTATTGTCAATGCATTCTAATGTTCAGGGTTTAACTCAATTTTGCCTTTTGAACATAATTGTCTAGGAAATTGTTATATTTCATGATAACCTATTGGGGTGATCAGGTTTTGTGAGAATTCCTCGACTTGCTGAGTTGTCTCGAAGTAACTCAAGTCTGGAGGATGAAGTCTTAATTAGCTAAGAGAGGAAAAAAAAAAGGTTTTTCGACTTCAATTATGAAGTAGACGTCAAGTATTCTTACGTTCATAAAGAATAATTTACGAGCCTTACTTTTTTTCCCATATTAGACACTTTTGGATGTAGACATATTCTCAAAACTATTTTCTTTAAGATTTTGAAGATTAAGTGCATTATACAATTAGGAAAATAAGATTTTATTTTACATCATGTATAGGCGCATACCTTTTTGCGATCCCTCAAGCTTTAAATTTGTCAGTAGAACGTTTGGAGATTTTTACGACCATTTGCTTCCACCAATAATTTTTCTTAAAGGAAGATGACTAGTTTCCATGTATAATTGGAGTGCAATGTTGTCATTTCTTCTATCAGGTGATATCCTTGTGAGTATCATTCATGTAGCAATAGGGATGTCAAGGTTAGATTTGGGATCCAGGATCTTTGATGGTTCTAGTGGACAACAGAGTCCTGATGAATGATTGTAATTGGCTCATATTGTGGTTGTCTACTAAAATTTGCATTGACTAACTTTCTGGCGTCATTTGTTTTTTCCACTAATCATTGTCAAATAACTAATTTATCTTGGCAGCTCTACATTGTTTTTATGTAAACTTTGTGCTAATGAAGTTGTATTCATTACCAATAAATGTTGCACATTATTTAGTGAATGCTTTATCAAATAGTTACACATGTTCCTGCACAACTATGGTTATTATTTTCCATCAGATATTTGCGTAGGATTTGTTGCTGCAAGATGTGATTCTATATTGCTCTCGTACACATGCAACAATGCTTGGGTCCAAAAGTTAAGGCCATTTTCCTGTCTCATCTGCTACTTCGGTGAATTGCGTACATTAGTTGTGTCCTGTAGTTTTACAGCTGGAGCTTGATTATAGACTCAAAAGCCATTTGCTCTTCTCAAGAAATTTAAATAAAGTACCACAGTCTTAAAATTTATGAATTTATTTTCCAATAAATTTTCCCACTTATACTTTGTTACAATGTTCTTTTGCTAAAAAATATTTTCAATTGGTTTTATGTTCAAGTTTTCTTTTATTTTCCTTTGATAAATGTAACAGATGGATAATCTGAGACTTCAATTTCCAGCTGTATATTGGTAGACACAATTAAACTGCATCTGCGCCACCAGGAAGTCGAGCTGTATGTTCCCTCCTCCAAGTCTCTTGATGTTAACCAAGTTACCATATTGAAGTATTGTTTTTATCGGTACATGCTATACTCTTGTATTAGTCTCCATCTCAAGCCCAAAACATGTCTGGTTGTTGAGAACAATGTCAGTCGATGAACTTTGACTACAATAAATGGTATGTTGGATCATGTTCTGCAGGAACTGCTACTATTATTTTATTCTACAGCTAAGCAATTTTGTTGTTGATTCACCAACAATCAAGTTGCACATTTTGCTGGTCTGGAATACAATGCTGCTACCTGTATTCTTCATTAAGTTACTGATGGAATTCAAAATTGCAGCTTCCAATATATACCAGTAAAGCAGCATGTGGGGGTAACCGCCATTGTTGCCAAGCTGGATTGCTACTCAGTCCATTAGTGGGTAAGATGAAACGTAAATATATAAAATATGTTTTTTTTTCCAAAAAAAAAAAGGTTAGAGGAAATGCTACTGAATTCTATTCAACTCTACATTTGTCGGTTTTATAGGATCGCTGCTTATTTGAGATTGTTTCTTTACACTTGATGTTTTGCAAATGGGTTTCAATCTTTTTTTTTTTAAAGGAGTTTGCATGGATTATGAGTACCACGTAATTTTCTTATTAGAGCAAATAGTAGATACAATAAAATGAGTTTCTACTTCTCACGTTGTCACAGTGTACTGTAGAAATGACTATTTTCCATGTCCCTCAATGTATTAGTAAAATGAGAAAAAAAAATAGAAGAAAAACTTCAATCACTTCAAGCGTCATTCTATTAACCAACTGTCCCATCAATTCGTTAATAATCAAATGATATTCAAGCTTCATACTTCATATTTTATACCAATGATTAATTCTATTAAAAAAAGATTCCATTGTCCTATGTACATGATCTATCTGTATGTTTCTTTCTAATCATGTTATAGCTTATAAAAAATAGTCCCAATAACAAACATCCTTCAAAATAACAATTTCTTTTAGTACTGATGCAGACACATGCATGAATGTTGAATTTCACTGTAACCCACCAAAGAAACCTTTATTCTATTTTAAAGTTATCCAAATGACCAAGCGTATTAAAATTTTATATCTTCTGCTCATTAATTTTCCATCTGCATGCATCTATGAATAGCAAATGGGAAAATTAGAGTCTTCTCTTTTGGTTACCATTTTAGTTTATTTATCAAGGTGTGGGTGTTTTGTATCACTTCACCTCTATATGATCTACCGTCCCATTGATCTCCATTTTACCCTGCGCTCTCTTTCATTGACGCTGCAGAGTCCTGCCATATATTATTGTCTTTAACTTTTAATTAGTTACATGTATACCAATCTGTTTTCTGCTGAACTAATTCACTCGACTCCATTTTTCTCAAATCCCAACGTCTGCCTTGGATGGGCATCTACTTGTTATACGCCTCTCATCTATTTAATTAGTTAACCTATTCTGCTACTCCATTATCATCTTCTTGTTTTTTTTTCCACTGCATCTTTATCCGTCTAATCTCCTTTTCTGATAGTCCCAAGTGAATATGTTATGGCCCTGGCTTTCAGAGACGGAGATGCATTCGGACGAGCTCAACTCAACAGGGAATCTACCAACCAAGATCCAAGCAACCTCTCTTAGGTTTTAACTCATGCTTCTCTCTTAATTTATAGCTTCTCTAGGTCCCATGCATGCCTGTACTTTATTTAAGTTCGTTCTACTGTATTAGGTCACAATCACCAATTTATAGATTCAAATGTCAGAATCTATAAATTTTTTAGGTCAAAAAAAGATTCTTAATCTACTCTTTAACTTAAGGACAATGCTAAATGACTAGAATCGGGCAGCTAGAATTTTTTTTATAATTGTTAAATTATTATTAAAGGTGTCTAAATGCAATAATATCCTTTCCTATTTATTTTCATATTAAATTATATCCTTTCCTTTTATTTCATATTAAATTATATCTTTTCCTATTTATTTTCATATTAAATTAATTTTTTAACTTATAGAAATCCATTATGATTTTTTTAATAATTTTTAGAATCATTATTAAAGGTGTCTAAACTCAATTATATTCTTTACTTTTTATTTTCATATTAAATTATATTTTTTCTTATTTATTTTTATATTAAATTAATTTTTTTTAGAAAAATGATAGGGAGAGTGAAAATAGGAGAGTGAAAGGTAAAGTGAATGACGTGACACTTTGCATGCAGTAATCTCTGACGGGTTCACTGTGCCCCCGAGGGTATAGTTTGATTCGGGGCCGCCGATGGTGTCCAAGCGATAATCGGACGTATGCATGTAAAGTGTCACGTCATTCACTTTGTTTTCACTCTCCCTATCATTGCTCTTTTTTTTTATTTATAGAAATTCATTCTAGCCGGTCAAAGAGGCCATCTAAATTCACGGTTAAGTTAATTTCCAAACTTTTAGATACATAATGTTCATTATACCGTACTGTTCATTTTGTCGAAGAATGCGTATAAATAATTTTTTTCTCCCTCTATTTGAGAGGAGAATAAAAAATCCATTTTATTTAATAGCTTAAGCTCATTTAGTAATTTTATGAAATAAATTGTCGTCGTATCTGTAACATAAACTACAATTAGCTTTGGTGCTTCAGTGGTGCGGGTGCTATATGATGCTTGATGATTGAGCCACGGGATGGCATGCGATTGTCACTATTGGGATGAATCAACGCAACATAGTTTTCTGGGCCATGGTTGGCTTGCCTCATCTCTGTTATAGGTCCATAGGACCATAGCATAACTTGACAAAGCTTTAGTCAGAATAAAAAAAAATGAAACAAATAGTTTTCGTTCCAATCTAGCAAGATAAAACTGTCTCTGTTATTGCTTGGTCAGAATACAACATACTTCTGAATTACATTACTTTTGACTTTTGATCTTTGATATTTTGTTTGTTGTTTTAGAGTGATATTGACTTTCAACTTTTTATCTTGCACTATGATGTGCCAGGGGGACCGTCTGCATCTGTAGCATTGGAGATGCCAAAATATGGGAGAGCAATTAGCTGAACAACAAAGAAAAAAAGCAAAAATATATAAAATAGAAGTGTTATACTTTTAGTCGGACGCATGTTCTGTAATAATATATCCATATTTTCAGCTAACATACTGTTCACTTCAGCTTGCAAAATTACTGACGAGTATTTATGATTCAATTAATTGTTCCAGGAACTTGGTCCATAAGCCACTCATGACCAGCTCTGCGACGCCATGCATGACACCTTGCTCCACTCTGCTCCGGAAGCCACAACACAGAGAATGATTTTCAATTTGTCTCTGCGAGAGAGGCACAATCTCAAGTCCCAGAGCAGCTCAAGATCTGCCTCGGTCTGACTTCTGAGACCCAACAGGTGGCAATTATTTTCATGTGCAGTAGACGGCAATTATTTTTCTGTAAGCGACTTCAATCTGAAATGCAAGTTACAGCTTTTAAAAATTTGCCTGTCATGATCATGCGACGAATCTGCTAATTTTATATGCGAGACAGGATAGAACGGTAATGGAATGTGGCCCCTTCATGTCGGCTCTGATGGCAAGAAAGACGAACCACTAATGGAGATGGTACTCATCGATGGAACTGCTAAATCTGTTGAAGGATTGGATCCAATCCCAATCTTCAGGGATGTTGACTGACAGCGACTCTAATACTGCAGGTTTAATAAGATAATGCGAGCTAATCATTTATGCACTACTATATATATTTATAATCAACTGTGTTATTTTAATCCCAGAAGAATCTAATCATAGGATTAAGTAAAGGTCTGAGGCAACGAAGGTTTGCCGCGTCGTTATAATTATATTTTAAGCCTCGTTGCATGCAGATAACTAAAGCTACAGACCAGCTACAGGAGACGTGAAGCAACACTCCAAGAATGATCGAAAGGAGGAAGAAGAAACGAAACAAGAATCTGAGGGCCAAATCGTGCTCAAGGGACGTGGCCAAAACATTGAACTTTGGGCGAGTTTTGTCCAGGGAGGAGGCATCTGCAAGCTTGCGACGTCAAGTAAAAGAGAGAGAAAACAAGAGGCAAAGGAGCTGTCCACTGCCTCATTTTGTGGATTGGGTGCACTGATTTAGCTTAAAGTATACAACGGTGGTGATTCCAGTGGGACCTCCAAAACATTCTCTCAATCATCTCCCCCATACTCGTCGATTGCTTATGTGAGTTTTGTCCTCTCACCAAACAATTACACAGATCATGCAAAATATTGAATGTGCTGTTCAAATAATGCAGATAGGATTTCGTCTGATTTTTCCATTCCAGCAAGTTGGTCACTGGACAGCAGACAGACAGATCAAAAAACAAGAAGCAAGATCATACCTCCTTTTCCATGTTGATCCTAGGAAATGGTTTCACAGAGATGATGATAACATTCTTAAAGACGTATTGTATGCCCTTCTCCTTAATAGCTCCATCCAAGCCAGCATAATTCTGTCTCTGCCATGGGTGGGTGGGAGTAGAGATGCCCCAGAAAGAGGCAGCTTGTGCCACTTGCCCCAGAAAGAGGCAGCTTGTGCCACTATCATCTCATGAACATGAGAACCAGGCATCTTCAGACTGCTGGTGGAACTCACCACTCAACATAAATGATACTTTGAGAAAAATGCACCAGAAAGTTAGTGGTCCCTGAAGTCATCCTATTCCTTGCGAAAACAATAGCTTTAGCTGGAAGATAAGGATGCACATCCAACTTCGCGATCTCATGAGCATCATGCTTTCTCCTTTTTCTGCCCCTTTATCTTGTTGGATTTCTTGAGTTTGGAAGAGCTGATGAATCGCGAGAAGATGTCACTGTTTTGGTTGCGTTGGAGAGGATATTTCAGGAAGGAAGATGCACAGAGACATGGTTGCATTAACATTTTCAGCAATCAAGTAGACTAATAATGATCGGTTATTATTTCATGGTAAAAAAAAATATGTATGATATGGATCTTCTACACAATAGAATAACAAGTGCCATTATATTTTCTGAATTGTCTAGCTCAACTAGAGACTTGAACTTCTCATCGTTGATGGTGCATATAACAAATGATGGTTTCAGAAGACACTTGGTATCAGTATCTTTCTTCTGGCTTCCAGCACAATTTCAGCAGGCTCCTCATGTGAAGTTTGGCCATCAACCTATTTGAAAATTTTTACTAGATGGATATCATTTTTCATCACAGACTGATATGAGTGAAATGCTTCGAACTTACCAGATCTGTTATTCCGTATACTTGCACCAGGAGCTCCTCCAGCACTTGCCAGTGAACTGCTATTAGGTGCTGCTGTGGATTTGTTCAGCTGTACCAAGTGAGATCCATATGTACAATAATTCGTTGCCTGGAATACAGATGCAATTGGTTCATCTTTGAGCAATAGCCACACTGATCGATGATTTCAGAATTTAGTTAAGCTACAGACCTGAGGTGGTGGCATCATATGCATGCTAAGATATCTGGCATATGATTCAGGAAGATGAATATTCTGCATCTGGCTGGGAAAGTTTACTGCACCCAAGGCTGGGGAGGGAAATACTGAGGTCTGGTTTGCGCTGGAAGCCGGGTGTATTGTTTGATTGACTAATGGAAATTGGACTGCAGTAGGAAGCGCCGGCATGGGAGGGTGACCCATTCCCATCCCCATCCCCATTCCGATGCCTGAAATGTATTGTTGAACTCCAGGAAACATCATTGATGCCATGCCGCTCCCCATCCACACCATCTGATACATGGATAATACAACATTGGCACCGATTGAAAGTAATGATGTGGAACGAAGCATGCAAAAATATGCCAAATTACAAACCTGAACTTGCAGTTGCAGTGATTTCAAGTATTCAATTGCTTCGTCTAGCATCGAAGCTTTATCTGTCTGAAATTATGAATAATAATGGTGAAGCTAAGTCATGAAATATATTGAAAACACCGATGATCTTGTCCCAATCTATTTGATACGCTGGAAAAGATAATTCAGGCTAGCTGATACTAAGCATACATGGAGGAGGACTGGATATTTACTTTATTGCAATGAGGTATGAGCTCCTGCAGAGCCTTCATTTTTTCATTAATCCTGTCTCTTCTTTTCTACACAATTCAACAAAAATTTAGAAGGGCATAAATATGAATCAACATGCTTGAGTAAAGCATCTTGCCCTCTCTGAGAGATTGTGGACTTCTGCAGCACGACTTCTGCGTTTAGCCATCGGTCTTTGAGTTGGCTTCTTTTCCTCAATTGATTCATACTCAGCGTCCTGCAAGTTTTACAAGCTTCAACAACATCCAACTCCATTAAAGTATAAAAAAAAGCAATCAAAAGAATTGCAGCTATTCCTCTTATTAATAAGTTACCTCGCTTTGACACACAGAATCTTCCAACTCCCTTGCCTTCCTCTTGTGGCTTTGGTTACTCACGTTTTTCTGTGCTCTTCCAAAACTACAGCCAGAACCACCTGATGATGATGTTAGC
Organism: Boesenbergia rotunda; assembly: GCA_024364735.1. NCBI lineage: Eukaryota > Viridiplantae > Streptophyta > Magnoliopsida > Zingiberales > Zingiberaceae > Boesenbergia > Boesenbergia rotunda. The sequence continues at coordinate 834,699 of JAGFNQ010000113.1, forward strand.
GCAGCCTCATGTGGCTTCGATTGAAGTCTATCTGATAACAACCTCATTCCAGTGTCCTCTTTAAGTCCTGCCCAAGTTCCAGCTCCATCATTGCTTAAAGTATTCCTTGGATCAGTCTGGGCTTGGACTTGATTGCTTCCGCAGTTGCTTGATCCAACCGTCATCATTGAAGACTCGCCTGCCTTCAAGTTGCTTCCTGATCCTTTGTGTCCCAGTCGACAGTCTGAGGATCCTACATCGGCCTTCATCTTTGACAATTGCGGAAAGTTTGGAAGGCTTGCATTATCCATGCAGGAAGACTGAGGCGTCGAGCCCAAACAATGTGACCTCGGAGGGGGCATGACATGTTCTTGAGAGCTAGGGGTGGTCTGCTTAGCATCAGATGCTGCAAAATCATTGTTGCTGTCATTGGTAGAGTGGAATTTCAGGAACCTGTGTTCCTCCTCCATCAAGTCCTTGCTTATTTTATCTGTTTCAGAAGTTGTCACAATTTCAGGGAAGAACTCAGAGCAGAATTCCTTTTCGAACGGGTCGTCAAAGGGGTACTGGAACCACGACGCAGATTCAGGTTCTTGGATCAAGTTGCTGGAGTTGCCCAGGAACTGTTCATGTCTCTGAGGCTGTTTGAATTCACTGTAGGCAGGGGTTCTTCGGTGTGTTTGGCTGTGCATGACAACATGCCCATTTCTCCACAGCAACTCAATAAGCTCATTCTCTGACCTGCAAGAATGGAAGAACATCACATTGAACACTCATGGATTAAAATTTGAATTTGAAAATTAGAATAGAGAATTGAGAGAGTAGAGTCTGACCCCATTGGTTTCTTTTGACTCGACCTGGGAAGAAGATCTGTCAAACAACCAGAGTCATCTTCCATGGCCCAATCAGGAACATATTGATTCATTTCTTACCTATTAACTTCTTCACTGAATTGAAAACAACCAACCAAAATAAATGAAGAGCATCAAAATATAGCTAGGGTTCCAAAGAGATCATAACTTAAGTTCTTAACGTAAACTAGAACAGGCAAAAAAGTGACAGATCTCCTGAGTGACCAAAATATACCACAAAAAATAAAAAAAACCAACCGACATGAGAAATCAAAGTTGTCAATTAGCATAAAGAGAAGTAAAAGATCCTAAATTTTTGCTAAAAAAGTACGGAATAAAAACAAATGATTGCAGTGAAATCTAGTAGTACTGTGAATTATGAAATGAAAACAATCAATCCTAGAAGAGCTTGCGTCCTAAGTTAGAACTAGAACGACAATAGAAAGGAATTGACAACATCAAGAAAACCTAGTAGACCATCAAAAAAATCAAACTTCAATAATTTATAATAGAAAAAAGGGGAAGCTGAAGAGCAGCAACTCTAATCTTTCTTTTCCAAGTAAGAGGAAGTAGAAGAAGCAGCAACTCTAATCTTTCTTTTCCAAGTAAGAAGACATGCTCAAGCCACATGAGACAGCTCGACTGATCAAAATCTATAAACTAGGGAGGAATCGACAATTATCAAGAGAGGCAAAAAGAAAAGGACAAAGGCTTTTGAAGAAAAATCAGAATAACAACCATGGCAAAGGAGCAGAAACAAACCAACCTTGATATGGATTCTTCACCAAGCTTTAAATTAAAGGCTGGATTATGCTTGTGTATGGAACATAATTTGATCTTTCTGCGTACTAGGGGCCATGAGGTTTGAGGAAGAGGAGCTGAAAGAGGGATTGAGGAAGCTTTGTCACATATTTGACCCTCCTCTGTTAAATTTTAACCACAGCCGGATTCGGAAATTGACAAAGAGGAGGACGCATGACATCGTTGTCAATCACAATATGCCATTTATGATGCTACCAGCTTTTTTTTTTAATGTATTATCTTCTCTTGTTATAAAATCTCTGATTATATATGTACTTTTGTCCTTGCTTGGTATCTCGAATGCAGCGCTTCAACTCAAACTCCCATCGCCCAAATCCAACACATGAGTATAAAATTTGCATAGTTTCAATCTATCGAATCTAAGTATATTATTTCAGTCATGTTACTTCAGTAGATTCATCACTCGTGTCTTATTTTTCTTTTTTAATGTCATTACAAAGTTATGCTTAAACTGGCATGCCTATTGTCTTTTACAGATGAAGGAATTGCTACTTTAAAAACTCATTGAATTCAACAAACAAGAAAAAACTCCTATTGAAATTGAAAAAATATATTTAGAAAGAAATAGTAGAATGGAAAAAAAAATTCATACTGGGCAAGGTAGTGTCTGAGTCCAGAAGCAGCACAAAGTTGACTTCTCTTGTTGGATTGGATCATTAAATTGAGGACGGTTGCAGAACCCTCTCATATATGTTCATATTATTCTCTCAAGAGACTGCAATTTTGCCAGCCAAGACCAGTCATCGTTTTCAATTTTGGTTCTGCATCAATAACACAAGTGGCATTCTTTTCTTGTGGCTGATCTGTGATTGATGGAAGTTCATGCAGACCCTCTTAGCCACAAAACTTTGATCTTTCTGAAAAACCAGTGTATGTCGATCAAGTGGCATATGATTTTATCTTAGTTAATGATCCAAATGAAAATTACCTCACAACCTCCATTTGACATAGTTGAAAGGTGCAGACAAACTCCAACTGATCTTACTCTTGTTAATCATGTGGAATTTTAGTGTAAAAGATATCTAGAAAAAATTACACCCTCTGTAATATATTTCACTATCCATATTGAATGAGAACAGCTTGATCTGACTTGTATCATTCTCTCCAAAATCTCCACTTTACCACAGAAACACTGGAGCTAAGATTTGGTTTTTTTTTCTTCACCAAAACGTAGTTTCAATTCTCAAAATCCCGTCTTCAGTTTCATTTCCAATTCCTGTGTGATTTAATTCAATCATCACCTTCAAGTATTTTAGACCAGGAAAAAGATTCATCACCTTCCCTTTCTCCCACTTATCCCCTAGAGATGACAAACTTAAGGTGGAGAAGATAGCAGGGGACATGTGGTTCCTGTTCACTTGAATGGCTGGAATTGCCAGGTTTCGAGTACCAATGAAGCTGGCTCGATGCACAAAGGTTCCACGTGCCAGTCTAAAAGTGTGCAAATTACTGTTTCATTCAGGTCCTGGCTCGGACGTTCTGACTTCAACTCTTGTCTTCCATGTTTAAGTTTTTTCTTCAGGGATTTGCATTTCAATGTCCTACATGATGCAGCACAAGTTAGAGATCAAAGAAAGAACAAACAGAAGATGACAGAAAATATGTTGAATCAATATGATATTAGTCAGATAGTAGAACTAACAGAAGATTATATGAATCGAGATTTCAAGTTCATGCCTAGTTTTGGGCTTGCGTGTGGTTACCTTACAAGCGATGCATCATTTTATTGAGTGCCAACAATCTGAAACCTGACTGTAGTCGGTTTTAACCGGATGCTACAGCTACTTATGTGAATGTCCACCAAACACAGTAATGTAATCGAAGCAGTTTATGTAATTATCATCTCATTTTACAGAAAATAATCCAAGGAGCAATCAAAAAGTCATTTTATTGCAAAAATGTCAGCATTTCCTTGTTATTTCTGTATCCAATCTACTGAATGATACAAAAGCTGCCAAACATGAAGAAGTGAAGAGTAAAATTTCCCTTCTATATCAATTATGTTATACAAAGTAAATGTAGAAATAAAGGGCCAGTAGTCATTGCACATTTATACTACAACGGGAATAGTTTCCAGAGTTATACTACATGAACAAACGTATCACAAGATCCAGTAGTCTTTGAAGTCGTAGCAAAAGAGAAAATTGGGATGTAAATTAAATTCAGTCAAGGCAACTTCTATCATCTGATCACTAATGATATAAAAGATAAAATTTATAGTTCTTATGGTCTTGACAAAATGAAATTTTAACTAAAAAAGATTGAGCGAATTATTTAACCATCAGATGCATAACAAATTTTGATGATTTCACCAAATAATCTACAAAATTCATCCAGTTTGTAGTTTTTGTCATCGTAAGCATCAGAAGATTTTGAATAAATAATGGAGCATTTGAAGCTTATGCAACTGGCTCATTGTAATAAATAAACAAACAGAATAATATGGAGAGTGGTGTATATTTGAGCAATACCTTGTGCAATAGGAGAATATGCCATCAGATTGATCCCCAATCCATCATACGTGTTCTTCGAGCCATTCTGTTCGGAAAGCGTCCGGAATTCTCTGCTTCTTGAGTTGATTATAAGCATCTCTGAGGCGCTTCTCTAGGGTCATGGATAAAAATCAGATCAATCAGTATGTCAGTCCAGGAGCCACTGCAGTTTCCTTGAAGAAACATCTTTAGCTAAAGTCTGAGAAGTGAGAACAAACCACTGTAGTTTCAGACCAACAGCTTTAACAAGGCCATCAACACACGTGACGGAGAAGCAGGTTATCGATCAGGGAGGTTTTCTCCGAGAGCAGACGAAGCCATTGCACACGAGACGGGACGGCGGCGAGTAGCAGACGAGGAGGCACAGGGAAGGACGACGAGAAGCGACCCATAAGACCCCATGAAGGAATAAACTAATCGGCCCAATAAGAATGGTCCAGTTTGTCTTATGAACGATCCGACATTTACTTAGTGGCCACGAGGACTTCCTATTATGTTAACATTTAGTTAATGAGAATTTATAATAATAAAATATTGATTTCTACCAATCACACGCATTGTGTCTTTTTCAATTCGATCATGATAATCATAATTTAAAATAAGAGTACGATGATAATCGAAGAGTTTGACACAAAACAATGATATTGAAGAAAATATTTTATTCATCAAGGTGTCGAACAATATTATGGGAAATAGAGGGGAAGTATTATGAATTTATAAAAAATTAAATTTAGATTTATCTATTGAGTGATTTAAATTGATAGTCTTAGACTGTCAAACAGAGAAAGAGAAATTATTTCGGATGATTGAGTTGGTTAAAAAATTAAGTTGCATTGTATGACTGAGTCTGACCGCGGAATCCGAGTGCTAACTCTGACTCAACCGAGTATTGAATCTGAGTGCCGACTCCGAGTCAGTTGAGTGTTGAATCCGAGTACCGACTCTGAGTCCAAGTTGTCAACTGTTGAATTGTCAAATTCGAGTGTCAACTCCAAGTGCTGAGTTAACTCACCGAGTCTGAGTGTCGTCTTCGACTGTTAACTCCAAGTGTTGACTCCGCTATTATATCTTTAAGCATGAAACTTATTCGCATATAAATCAGACTTATAATGATTGGGTTGGATGATCTTCTCCTCTTTTCTTCTTCTTGTTGTCAAGAGAACGATCACAGAGCAGACCGATCTCTCTTTCAGCCACAAACCAAATCCTTAAGAACAATACTCTAACTTCTTCACCTCACCTGGATTGAAGTTGGACACCCAATTTATAAGGGGAAGAAAACTCTTCCTCTACCTCCATCAATGGAGGATTTGAAGGGTTGGAAGATGAAGAGGAAGGGTTACCCTCTTATTCTTCCTGTAACTCCAACATCTACCACTCGTCCAAGTCAATCCATATAGGTCATTCAGTCACAAAGATGATATTAAAACATTCAATTCATACTCCAAGGAAAATGATTCGTGCTACAACAAGCACATTGAGCAATAATTGCTAAGAAAGTTGTTACACTTAACTTAGCTGCTCTATAGAACGAATCTGAGACATAAATAACTTGCTTTTACCCCAGATTAAATATTTACACAAGATGAACATCTCTAATCCCTCAGTTGACTACTATGTCAAGAGCATGTTCAACATCTCTAATCCATACATTTATTCACAATCACACTTTAATTACTTAACAAAAAATATAACTGGTCGACCAGTGAATAAATATTACAGATGTAAATCAATTTTAATCTTCCTTTTTAGCTAGAATCTATTCATTCTAATCCGTCGCTTTCCTAGTTATGCTCCATAAACCGAATCATCCATAGTCGATAAAATACACACTAAAGTAGCATAAACTGATTAGAATTTTAAGTAGACAAACAAATAGTTACTTAGGATAAGATTGAGATTAACTTATAATCTCAAGGGTCTCACACAGTAGAGAAGCAGGGATTCATTCTCTTACTACCCTTATTGTCGCTATAGCACATGTGATATTAATCACATGCTACGATGTTTTTCTCTTTACCAAAAAAAAGAGTGCATGTTTTTCTCAAATATTTAACATCGTACAGATTTCGATCTAGACATACCTAATGTCTAATCCGAATTCAACTTATGAATTCTAATCTGGCCTTTAACAGGTTTAGTAAATGGTGGGTGCATTTACTTCGATCATTATAGAGCTGTCAAACGGGCCAACCCGTGGCGGGGCGGGTCGGCCCATGGTGGGGCGGGGCGGGTCAACCCGTCATCTAGGCGGGTTGGAAAATCCCCAACCCAACCCAATCCAAGGCGGGTCGTGGGTTAGGCGGGCCAACCCGCGGGCCCATCAAAATATTTTTAAAAAAAATTAAAAAAAATTAAAAAATCATATATTTAGATTTCATCAATCAAATATGTTAAGAAATATATTTTTTAAATATAAATGGATACAAACGAGTACTCATGTGATGAAAAATATTATTTTTTATTTCAAAATAATAACAAAGAAAGATAATAAATTGTCATAAAACTTAACTAACATATGATTCTCAACCCGCGGGCCAACCCAAGCCCATCGCGAGCCGACCCATGCGGGTCGCGGGCCTAGGTGGGTTGGTTCGCGGCGGGCTTGGGTTGCTTAAATTCTAACCCAACCCGCTTAAATTGATTGGCGGGGCGGGCCAACCCGACGGACCCAACCCAAATTGACAGCTCTAGATCATTACATAAATGATCTCATCTAGAAACAAAAATCAAGACGACAATAACTTACGAGTATGTCTCTATTTTCAACTATATAGTTGTCTCATAAGTAATGGTCTTACCTCTATTTATACTCAACAAATAGAGACGATTGTCTATGTGAGTGGACCAATCACAATCTGCCAACATGCTCATCAAGACTTTTATCCAAATGTAATAAATACATTTACACTAAATAGATAATGACATTTCGTATATATAACAGTTTTTACAATGTGTTACATCTTGTGTAGTTCCAAAGACTTCACATGTCCATGAAATGACTCTTTAGTTAATGACTTAGTAAAAGGATCTGCAAGCATTGCTCGTGTAGAGATGTACTCAAAAATTATCTTTTTTTGTCAACAATATCCCTTATAAAATTATATTTAACTTCTATGTGTTTGCATTTTCATCCAATAAACTGTAAAAGGAAATCCGTCTTTACATCCATTTGATGTAATTCTAAGTCAAAATGTGCTACTATAGCTAGGATGACTCGTATTGACACAAACTTCACAACTGGGGAGAATGTCTCTTCAAAATCAATACCACCATTTGGGTATATCCTTTTGCAACCAAATGAGCTTTATATCGATTAATCGACTCATCCGCTTTCCTCTTAATTTTGAGAATCCACTTATTCCCAATAGCCCTTCGGCCTGGAGGAAGATCGACTAAATCTCAAATTTGATTCTTTCTCATGGACTCCATTTCCTCATCCATTGCAACTTTCCATTTCTCCTTAACTGAGCATTTCAATGTTTCCTCAACCGTTCGAGGTTCTTCATCATCAATTGGGAGAATCATTAATGTCTCATTCTCAATGTCAAACCTTCTCCGAGGAATAATCTGACGATTACTTCTTCGCAGGTTAGACTGTTGAGAAATTGACTAATTTATAAGTCATTTACTCTCACTAGGTTGACTAGATTCAGGTATCCCCTGTGATTCCTGATTCGTTGATAGAGGAACAATATCATCCTCCTCTATTGCAAATAGAGGAATTGATTTATCAACTTCACATCTTGTTGGGAACTCAGTTTCGAGAAAAGTGACATCTCTGGACTCTATTTCAGAGATGGTTCCATCTTGTTACTCACCAATAAAAACATAACCTTTAGAGGTATTATAATATTTTACAAAGATACACTTTCTACCCTTGGGTCTTAATTTTCTATATTTGTGAGTCTTGTCATGAATATAAGCAGCTGACCCCCATGGTCTCAGATTATTTAAATCTGATTTTCTACCTGTCCAAAGTTCATATGAGTTGATGGAATAGATTTAGAAGACACCCGGTTAAGTATGTAGGTTGCTGCCAATAATGCATCTCCCCAATAGGAAATAGACAAATTAGCTTGAGCCATCATCGACCTAACTATTTCAAGCAGAGTTCAATTTCTTCTTTCAATAACTCCATTTTGCTGTGAAGTCCTAGGGATAGTTAACTGTCTAATAATCTCTTTCTCATTACATATTGTCTTGAATTGATAAGACAAAGTCCCACGGTCAGTGTGAAAGGTTTTAACCATACGTTCCAATTGATTCTCAACTTCGTTCAAATAACGATTAAAGCAATATAATGCTTCAGATTTATGAGAAATCAAATACACATGACCAAAACACATGAAGTCATCAATAAATGTAATGAAATAAGAACTTCCATGTCTAACCTTCATGTTCATCGGACCACAAATATCCGAATGAATCAATTGTAATGGTGATTTAGCCCTAATAGCCTTACCAAACGGTTTCCTAGTTGCTTTTCCAGCAAAACAATGCTCACATATAGACAAGTTAACTTTAGCACGAGTGCCGAGCAGACTCTCTCTTGCTAATCTATTCATTCTTTCTTGTCTTATATGTCCCAATCTAGCATGCCAAACTTCATCAGTAACATCAGTATCACTAGTAAGAGCAATGTTTGAAAAATAACCATTATTTTCATAATTAACATCTGGTTCTACATCAAGAAACATGAAACCATTTGGTACATAACTATATCCAATTAACACAGAGTTAATCTTAAGTTCTACACAACGACTATAAAAGTTCATACAGTAACTCAATTCAAGAAGATAATTAACAGAAATTAGATCCAGTCGAATCTCAAGAGCATACAGGACATCATGCAAAAACAAGGTGCGCCCACCACGAAGGTTGAGTTTGCAAGTGTCAATTCCTTTGACTTCAATTTTTGCATTGTTTCTCACATATATCCACTTATTGCCAGTTGGTACTCGACGGTACTCCACGTATGTAGCTCGATCACGAGCTACATGGTTCGTTGCTCCTGAATCTATAATCCACAAAGGATAAGAATCAGCTAACAACACTAACTAGCAACATAAAGCTCATGAAAAGAAGACAAACATGAATTTACCTTTTTCGGCTCAGTACATTCCCGAGCAAAGTGACCCTTCTTGCCACAGTTGTAGCAAGTCAGCTTGCTTTTAGGTTTCTTTCCAAACTTCTTTCCTTTCTTCTTGATTGGGTCTTGCACAGCAGTAGCGCCAACTTCTTTTACCTTACTCTTTCCTTTCTTGAACCATCTTTTCTTATTCTTGGATCCAGAACCTTCAGCTACAAAAATTTGTTCAGAAATCCTTGCGGATTCGATTCTCTCCGCCTCCAGTTCAATATGGCGTGAGACATTAATGAAAGTCTTGATACTTTCACTGTAAATAAGGTTCTGTTTCACCGTTTCCCAAGTATCAGGAAGGGAATAAATAACTGTCTGAACCTGTTGTTCATCGGTCAACTCATGACCAGCAGCCTTTAGCTCCCGAATCATATTCCCCATTTCTCTCAGATGTTGAGCCATGGTAACTTCGGGCACTTTTTACAACTGTCAAACTTGATTGTCAGTTGGCAAAGCTTGCTTATACTAACTCCACTGTATTTTTCTCTCAGGGCTACCCAGATGGCATGAGCTGATGGTAGTGGCTCATAGTCAAATATCAGATCGTTTACCATTGAAATAATCAATATCCCCTTAGCAATGGAGTCTTTTTTCTTCCATGCCCTATAGACATCAAGATCAAGTTTATGTTGTGCAGTTGAACCATCAGCAGGTTCTTCCATGAACTGATTTATAGCCTCTAGAACTTCCTGTTTCTCAAGAACATATTGTATCTTGAGATGTCATATTTTATAGTTATCCCCATATAATTTCTCTCCCTTGATCAGTTCGGCTATGATGTTCTTAGTTGTCATGATCTATCATAAATAAACATATTATTCATTAATTCAGTGTATATCATCTATACATAATTTATGATTGACTCAATATAAATTTGAGTTGATTTACGAAATCAAGTGGTAACTGCGTTTTCACTCATCATTCGTATAATCAAATCTAATTAACATTAATTAATTATATTATATACATCCCATCAAACGAACTAATCATTTGTATTGAATATGAACTAATCATTATCAAGTCAGTTAAAACATAACATAACTTTTCATTAACATATATTATTGTCTATACATAACAACAATATCTATATAACTTTATTAAATGAGCTTATTCAATTCGTACACAACGACCACAATAACAGAATTTAATGAACTAAATAAGCTGATATTACTCCCATAACAAAAAAAATATTATGGCAGTGGTTATCGCTTTCTCGTTCATTTCAAATCGGTCAGTCTCAGGATTTTTCAAAGTTTCTATAGGATCTTCCTCAAATATTTCAAGATCTTCCTCAAACATTTCAATATCAGGATCTTCCTCAAATATTTCAGGATTTTTCTCAGGCATTTCAACATCTTCCTTAAATATTTCAGGATCTACCTCAAATATTTCAGGATCTTCCTCAAACATTTCAGAATCTTGTTCTGAGTCTTCAGAATCTTCTAGATCCTCTGGAAACTCATGGCGAAGTAGCTGCTTACATAACTCAGCATATAAGATACGACATTCATAGCGTCTCCATATATGGTGTGTAACTTCTCTCGCACGCCTTGGCAATGAACGAATCAATGCTCCAATTCTATAGTCATCCAAGATTGGAAACTCTTCCTGCTCGAGTTTCGAAAATAGTCGATCTAATTTGCCTATATTTCCTTGGATTCCTAGAATCAGACTATAGTTTACTTTTATATGCTCTATTAGCTCACGACATCGCTCATAGCAATGAATCGTGGTGCATATCTCATGCGACATCTGGAATTGAAAAATAACATTCAGTACAAAACTGACAAACCAGTAACAAAACCAGTCCTTTCCAATTCACACATATGCATAGAAAGAAATACACAAGCAAATAAGAAAATATAAGTTTCCTTTACTTGAGTAGCTACAGTTGACTATGCTACTGGACTAATCGATTTAGATGCTTTACTGTTGCTATTTCACCTAAGCTCATTTATGTTTAGGTTCAACCTATTGATCAAATCAGTTAGTTAACTTCTGGTTTCTGATCAAACTAGTTTGGTTAAACCAACTAATGGTTTAAACCAGACCTGGTTTGATTGGACCAACCTAATCTCATTAAACTAAACCCAAGTTTAATCGGATAGTCTGATAAAATAAACCAAATATTAAAATAACCATACTTATAGCACTTCCGATAGACTATTGTGTTGGTTAGGCAAAGGTTTACGGGTCAACCCTTGCACGCGACATCTTTCTACCCTTTTCCATTTTAACCCCTTTTTTTCTCTTTTGATTTAAATAAATCAAACTTTTCCTTACAAAAAGAAAAAAAAATTAATCACTCGCCGACTCTTCTTCTCCACGAGCAGCGAGAGAAGAAAAACCCTAATCTCCACGCCGCCCGCCGCCTCTGTGATTTCTTCACGCCATAGAGGCTTCTCCACGCCACAGAGGCTTCCGCAGGTTCACAACACATAGTCACCGCACAACTAGCGTTGGATTCTCACCAGTGATCGGAGAAGAGAACGACGGAGAAAAAAAACTCCGACAGTGATCGATGAAGAGAAGTAAAAAAATGCTTATACAATCTAAATCGCTCTGATACCAATATTAGATCTTTAAGCTCCCAGTAGTCGATTTGTTCTCCCAGTACCTCAATCTCATTGAGGTGAGCCATCATTTTCAGGACATAATCTCTAACGGGTGTCCCTTCGACCATAGTAGTCATCATCAGGTTCTTCATCGCAACTTGCATAGCGGTCCGACCCTGGTGCCCGAAGTGCTCTTTGAGGTTTAGCATCATTGCATAAGCAGTGGGCATGACCTGATGCTGATGTTGCCATACATTCGACATAGATGCCAGAATGTAGCATCGCGCCATCTCATCTGCCTTGCCCACTTCTTAAAGCGCTCCATCTGCTCTTCACTAGAGTTCTCGCTAGACCTTTCAGGACAGTCCTCAAAGAGCACATATTTGTACTCTTCAGCAGTAAGGACAATGTCTAGGTTTCTTTTCCAGTCAATGTAATTGGGTCCAGTAAGTTTGTTCTCCTTAAGTATGGTCGATAGCGGGTTAAAGATCATTTGAAAATCCTGAGAATCACAATATACACTACTTTAGAATTCGAAAATAAATTGATTCCTCAAAATAATAAATTTTCAAAATCAACCAACACCTCTACACACCTAGAAATTCGCATGTCACAATGGTGTGGACGTATACGAATTTCCACATTTGTAAGAGGAGGTTTTACCCATTAATCTTACTATCTTGTCAACCTAACTTTTTGACAAGTAAGATTAATAGTTGGTTAACTTCGGCCCTGCAGAATAATAGCAGTGACTCCGATGGGGAGGATACTATTATTCGCATCTAAGTGTTTACCATTACACGACACTAAGAAAACTATTTCCGATTATGTGCCTTCCGATGGGGAAGTACACATGCTCTTTAATAATTTTCTATAGTCTTTTCCGACCCAGTGATCCGCAGAACAAGTCCATCCGATGGGGAGGAAGGCACTCAGAGCCGACGCGCAGACTTGTTCGCGTCACTTATCGGATTGTAATGGAGGTCATGGGAACCTTAGGGTCCCTCTCCCACTTAGTAATTTAGTTCGAGGAATTTTAACAAGCACATTCACACGACAAGCACATAACCAACATAATGAAAATAGAAAATCCTAGATTTTCTAACTTGTCATGGCTTTGGTCTCCAATGTGCCTCCAGTCGTGTCGTCACCTCGCCCGCTCCTCCCTTCCTTATGCGCAAGCTACCTTGAGGGATCTCCGAGCCGAAATGACTAGCTAATTATTTACATCATCGATCCTATACTCCACGAAGGAGTGTACATAAAATCTAGATCGAAAGTAAAATAATAAGCTCGGCTAAACATGTGCCGTATTTAATTACAAAAATTAAATACTATCTAGCCTCGTCAACCCCGAGGATTAATTAATTTACAAAAAAATCACAACCATTCACACAATAATTATTTGTCCATGATAAGTTGGAATCTCGTGCCTACAACACAAAGTTAGCCTACGCACATCCACATATCATCCAGCAAAATAAAATGTATGAAAAATACAAAAAATTAACCAATCCTAAACATGTAAAACCGGAAACCTCAGCTCTGATACCAATTGTTAGGTATGACTTGGCGGGTTTCCCTAGCGAATACTTGGTCATCCTTGAGAGACCTCTCTATGTCTACGAATTAAAAATTAATCCGAATGGAGATCCGTCTCCCAACGACCATTTCGTCATCGTATCGTTCGATACGAATTACAACTCGGCCAATCACAAAGATCGTGCCATGTAATTCTCCTAATCGAACAACCGCGGAAAAGGCAATCAGTGGATCGCCGGTTCTTGTGTTTATGGTCGGGGTCCAATTAGTTAATTATTAACCATGATAATTAATCAAAATAATTAACTTTCACACATGAAATGACGAAGAAAAGTAATAAGACACAAAAGAACATAAGGAGCTTAGGGAGAAATTATACCTTCCCTATTACCTCGCGACCTTCTATCTAATGTCCCTCCCTTCCCGGACGTCGTGTGGGCGACAAGCTACTGGGAACCGAGATCACCAAGGCGACCAATCAATCACACCTTCTTCTTCTCTCCTAGCCGAACCAAACCCTAGCCTAGGGTTATTGTCGCCGACTTCTTTGCTCCATCTCCCTTGCGCCGCCGGCCAACAGCAGCCACCACAGCCCCGCCGACCAACTGCAGACCTCGAGAAGGCAGTGAAGAAGAAGATGAAAGGAAGAAAAAGCTTCCTTTCACACCCAACACAAGTCGAGATCTTCCTCTCCTCCAATCTTGCGGCGTCGCTGGCCAACAGCCTTGCGCCACCTCCTTCCGACCACCAGAGCTCCTTCCCTCGCCAACACACACCCCAAAAGGAAGAAGACTCTCCTTCCTTTGTCTAGTGATGGTAGCTCACGGTAAGGTTGAGGGAAGGAGAAGAAAAGAGAAGGAGAACGCACCTTCTCCTTGCCGTGACCTAGGAGAGAGAAAAGGAAGAGAGGAGAGAAAACTTGCGTTGGATTGATTAGCCTTGGTTTCATGATCCGATGGGGTTTATATAGGGCTAAGGTAGGGATCAAGAGGAGGAGTTGGATCTTGGCCCACTAATGGATCTAAAATCAATCCATTAATTAAAATTCATTCCACTAAAGGATCTTAATTGAACTTCCTCACCAACCCCCATATTTTCAAATGAGCTCCATATATTATGAGTCGTTCATCCCCCTGTGTTTAAGATATCGAATGCTCATTAATTAATTTAAATTACTGACAATTTAAATTAATTAACTTATGGGGCCTTGATTAGTACCACTCAACCTTATCATCATGTTGGATCAAATCCACTTGTAGGGTTTAACATGATGAACCTTTTGAGCTCATCAAGGGGGCATCATCATCTCGATTTACCAGGATACGGATTCCGTCAATAATCAACGACAGACCATATAATTAATATTATTTCTCAACTTACCGGGCCTATCGATCTAACAGAATAGATCTCGCCCATTGGTAAATAAAAAAAATAATAATTAATTATATGTGCCCGTCATTATATCGGGATTTAAGGATCGTACTCCATAATAAAGTCTGAGATCCAATCCAATTATCAAGTTAGTACAAATTGGATTATCTCTGGTTTTGATCCTGCTCAATGTACTCAAAGCACACTAGTGTAATTCTATGGTCAAGACCAAACACACCTAATTACACTACAACCATCCCGATGGTTTGTCCAATTCCATCTCGGCTATGAGCCTCTACTTATACTAAGCAAGGAATTGATAACATGATCTTCCGTGTGACACCACATACCATGTTATCTACAATGCAAAGTAAATGACTTTTATGCATGCACTAATATAAACAAACACCTAGTGTTGTTGTGATTCTCTTTTCAAAATAAAGATGATCTTATATATAAAAGAGCAAATCTTTTAGTATACACATCTATCCGCCATTTCTTCGCCAACAATTTCTTCTCCTTTTTCCTAGTGGTTTCTCCATTGCCGGCATAGGTAAGGTTGTGGGATCGAAATACGTATACATTGGTTTTTCGAATTATAACGGGAGTCTCATGTTTTGGAAAAGGTTAATTGAGAAGGAATTATGTGTGGATCACAGAACTGGACTTTTGAGTTTTCGCTTTTCCTAGTTGTGCCGTGAGGTGTGAGGTAGAGATGACCTTTTCTTGTGTGGTGGACCTCATGAAGCTGTGGAAATGATTTTTCTTATTTTTTTATTTTTTCGTTTCTAAATTCTACTATATTATAAGAATATCAAGGGCTAATAAAATTATAAGGAAATCGTTAAAGACATTATATATATATATATATATATATATATATATATATATATATATATATATATATATATATATGTATAGTGATGCTATAAATATAGGTGTCATGTGTTATGATTGGGTATTAAATCATTACTCGAATTAAGTTTGGGCTAAGTCTAACATGAACTTAATCTTGAAAACTTGGAATAATTATAGGTTAAGCGTTTAATTATGCTTATGATTAATTAAATGAAATGAGATAATTAGGATGCGCCTAATTAATTAGGATAACTCGTTTAGCTAAGTATCATATATTATAATAGCTAAATTTATGTCTTTTATAACAGGACTTTGATTGGACACAGATTAGCCGGACGAGAGGTTCTTTCCAATAGTACACACCTTATTTATGAGGCAGATATCTTCGGACTTATCTCTGTAGATATTTCAGATTTCTATGCATGATTCTTTGTATGGATAGTAGTAGGATTTATCTTTATTTGCCTCTTGGTTATCCTACTTGGTACTTACTGCTTGACCCTTTGATACGTTTGAAATTATTTTTCATACAATCTCTTTGTTTGATACTCTGATTCTAGAGAATACACATGTTTATCGATACCGAGCATTTTTGCATGTCTAGTGGGTTATTTGTATACCATGATTTATGCTTCAGACCAGTGCATATCATTTTGAGGTTTTCTTGATGGGTGTTAGCATCATGCACCATCTTTGCATTATTACATAACTGGCGATCTCTGGGCTCTCTTGTGGTTGAGATGTGCCGTCAGTTATATCAGGATCTGCATACACTGTGCTCATAGGTTAGTGGTACTATCAAGAGAGTGTGTGCAGTTGCCCTGTCAAGGCTTCGCTCGACCGCTCATGGGTAGTGGTATCTGCAGCGTGGTAGCATACAGGAATTCCTTCTCTTTCCCAAGATACGAGGAGATGAGAGCGGTGCTCCCCTATATGACTTGGGGCAGGAGGTGTTGGAGCAATCTAGGTATCTTAGGTTTTGATGTTTGAGCAAATGTTTAAGTTAGATTTATTATTATATTTGATATGCATTGTGAGTATGCAGGATACATGTACAACGAGGGAAGTCCAAGTGACATCTTGGCAAAGGAGAAAAGTCCAAGTGACATCTTAGCAAAAGAAGAACCGACAACAAGGACCGAGGCCGAAGGAAACTCCAGAAGGTAAGGCGTGAAGGATGGTGAGGCATCCGAGGGACGCAAGGCTGATGGAGGAGGCTAGGTCTAGGTTGGTCGGGCGAGGACGAGTGCTGAGTGACTGTACTCGGGGTTGAAACTCTAGGTTTAAGGTTTCGACAGTCGACTGCTGTATTAGCAGTCGACTGGTGTTAGGCATAGAAAGATCAGTCGACTGCTGCATGTATCAGTCGACTTGTGTCGGTTGGAATTCGAACGTTGGGTTGCAACGTTCGAATCTAAGTGGACCAGTCGACTGATGTGGCACCAGTCGACTGGTAACGACTGTTTCAGCTATGAGCTCTATTTAAGAGATCTCGATTTGGTTGGGCAAAGGTTGACGAAATAAACTTGGGTAAAGCTTATTAGTAGTCTCCAAGTACTCAAGTGTTGTCGGGAGTTTGTGGCGAGGTTTCTCCACCCACATGGAGCGACGCGAGCTAACCGAAGGCTTTTCGGGGAGTTATACACCGATGGATTGGGATCGTCCACCTTACGGACAACCGTGGAGTAGGAGTTTTATCTCTGAACCACGTTAAATCGGTTTGTCTTCCTTTGTGTTAGCTTTAGTTTGTTTTGTATTCCGTTGCACACTAACACATGTAGGAAGAATCGGCGAATCAAGTGGGTGATTGGCTATTCACCCCCTTCTAGCCGTCTGCACCGGTCCCAACAAGTGGTATCAGAGCCGAGGTCGCTCTTGTTGGAATAACCGCTAAAAGAGCAAAAGTGCTAGAGGAAGATGGATTCGGAAGGCCCGCTTGGATGGGATACTCGGATCCCACCTCCATACGATCAAGATGACTTCGATTATTGGAGGAAGCGGTTGGAGACGTGGTTCCAAATGGATTGGGACCATTGGATCGCATTGGAAGTTCCGTTCGAAACTCCAACGGACAAGAAGGGAAAATGCCTCCGACCTCGATATTGGACCAAGGATCAAATAGAGGAAGCAGAGTTGGATAAGGAGGTAACGCGAATTATTCTAAATTTAGTACCTTCTCATATTGTGCCATGTGTAGGTGATTACAAAAATACCTATGAGCTATGGAGAAAGGTGATAGCTCTATACGAAAATTCGACACAAGAACAAGGAATGGAGGAGTCCAAGGATAAGGGCTCATTGGTCCAAGAGAAGGAGAAGGACCAATCGGAAGTTAAATCAAGTTCAACATCCGAAGAGGAGGAGGAAGTGGAATCGCCACATCCTCAAGTGAGGAAGAAATAGAATAAGTCTCCACTTCAAGGATTGAGGGGGAGGAGAAACCATCCTCAATGCCGGAGCAAGAAGAAACCTCCACCAAAGCAAAGTCAAAAGAACACATAATTTGCTTTGGGTGCAATCAAAAGGGACACTACAAGGACAAGTGTCTATTGGGTAAGAAAAAGAAGGTAAACCCTAAACCCAAGTCAATTTCTTCGAAAACTAACATGGGTTGTAGGGAAAAGAAGGAGAACAAGCATATAATTTGCTTCATGTGTGGTGAGCATGTACATTACCATACCAAGTGCCCAAAGAAAGGAGAAATCAAAAAATTGGCGCACTTGAAGAAATTGGAGAAGAAGAGGAGCTCAAGTCAAGGGGGAGCTTCAAAGGTAAAAGGGAAGGTAATCCCTTATTTAAAACTAAATCTAATTTCCAATTCTTATATGCTCGTTTAATAATCATGGATTTAGGTATAATGATAGGAATAGGGTTAACAAGGTAGATAACTCTAGGAAATTATTAACCAAGGCTAGACCAAGAAAGACCTAAACTATCATGCCTAAGGGAAGGAAGGTAGTTAATGATTAAGATATAAATCCTAAGAAGGGGAGACATATACCTAGGAAGATGAGTAGATCTAGGAATGTCCAAGGTGGACATGTTGACTTTAGGGTTAGAGGTCTAGAGTTGGAAGATCAAGTCTTGAGGGCAAGACTTGAAGAAATGGAAATAGTCCTAGATAGGTTCATTATTGGACCTAGGGGACTTGACATGTGTTTGAGTGTTCAAAAATAAAAAAATGTCAAATTGGATGCATCTAAGGCAAATGAAAGAAAATATGCTAGGGTAGCATATAATTATGCCAAGGATGGAAAATTAAAAAATGGCAAGAATAAGTCATTTAAAGTTAAGGAAAAGAAGAATTTAACCAAGGACAAGGTGTCCAAGGTTAGGGAAGTTAAGAATGTATGCCAAAAGTCATCGGAGGTACACTAATACGGCCTAGTAATCGTAGAAGAGTCACTTATGGAGGTGGCTAAGGTTAAGAGCTCAAGGGGGGGGGGGGCTCAGAGAGTCAAGTTGGGATTCATGGTAAATGGATCTCGGGAGGATTTCTCCCGGAAGTCTAGATAGACTATGGTGTGTGTCAAAAGATTTGGAGACGGATTTGAGTCTCAATCCTTAGGTTTTGGCGCAATGGGTGTGTGGTTCATGCATGAAAATATGACATTGAGGTCATATTGCATGAAAATTAGGTTTTGATGTGTAGATGTCATATAAACCAATGCTAGGGATGCATTATGATTTGGTATGAGCAGATACATCAAGAGGAGATCAAAATTAGAACTTTAGGTCAAGGTTCAATTGAACTATTTAGATAGTTTTAGATTTTATGTCATTCTTGGAATTAGTGATAGATATATTTTTTAATATATTTTTCCCAAATAGACACGGGCACCATAGACCTCTCCACAAAATTTGAAAATTTTTGGAGATTTGTAGAATTTCTGGTGTATTTTTGAAATTGGGTCAGAAATGTTAAAAATGCAGTTATTAGGGTACCAGTCGACTGGTACAGGGGGTAGTCGACTGGTTACAGTATTTTTGGAGAGAGACTAGCTACTGTATGGTTTTTTGATGAGAATCAGTCGACTGGTAACTGTCCTAGTCGACTGATATAGGCTGAAACTATTTTTCAACAGTCGAAAAGTGTCTTAATGATGTAAAACAAATGCATAATCTTATGGGGCTTAATACACTTTGTTTATGATCATTAGAGGTTAAAGAGTCTAATAATTGAGATATTGTTGGAGTTCTTTTTGATGTGTGACAAAGGGGGAGAAGTGTTGGGTTTAAGTGAGAAACCAACACACCTTTGCAAGAAATCCAAGCTCAAGGGGGAGCTTAGGTGAAGAGGGAGCATTTGTTGGCAAAGGGGGAGAAGTAGCTTTGCAAGGAAAACCTACTAAAGGGGGAGTTTAAGTAAAGGGGAGCCTAGGGTTAGGTTCCATGATTTATTCGCTTTGTTGTTGTTTTCCTAATTTAAACAGGTTGTCAAACATCAAAAAGGGGGAGATTGTTGGAGCAATCTAGGTACCTTGGGTTTTGATGTTTGGGCAAAGATTTAAGTTAAGTTTATTGTTATATTTGATATGCATTGTGAGAATGCAGGAGACAAGTACAATGAGGGAAGTCTAAGTGGCATCTTGGCAAATGAGAAAAGTCCAAGTGACATCTTAGCAAAGGAAGAACCGACAACAAGGACCAAGGCCGAAGGAAGCTCCAGAAGGCAAGACGTGAAGTATAGGGAGACATCCGAGGGACGCAAAGCTGATGGAGGAGGTTAGAAGGCTATGTCTAGGTTGGTCGGGCGAGGACGAGTGCTGAGTGACTGTACTCGAGGTTGAAACTCTAGGTTTAGGGTTTGGGCAGTCAACTGCTGCATGTAGCAGTCGACTGGTGTCGGTTGGAATTCGAACGTTGAGCTGCAACGTTCGAATCTAAGTGGACCAATCGACTGGTGTTGGCACCAGTCGACTGGTAACAGCTGTTTCAGCTATGAGCTCTCACTACCAAAAAAAACCTACATTTCCGACGGAATAAGCTTGGTTTGGCTGGGCAAAGGTTGACGAAATAAGCTTGGGTAAAGCTTATTAGTAGTCTCCAAGTGCTCAGGTGTAGTCGGGAGTTTGTGGCGAGGTTTATCCACCCACAAGGAGCGACGCGAGCTAGCTGGAGGCTTTTCGGGGAGTTATCCACCGACGGATTGGGATCGTCCACTTTACGGATAGCCGTGGAGTAGGATCTTTATCTCCGAACCACGTTAAATCAGTTTGTCATCCTTTATTTTAGCTTTAGTTTGTTTTGTATTCCGTTGCGCACTAACACGTGTAGGAAGAATCGACGAATCAAGTGGGTGATCGGCTATTCACCCCCTCTAGTCGTACGCACCGGTCCCAACAGGAGGGTGTCCTCCGCCAACATCCTGTCCACTCGGTCACTCAGGAACAGTGATGACAAAGTGTGTACCCACTCGACCTCACCCATGACTGGTGACGGTGGCTGACTGGCGCCAGGGGTGACCATGTCATTGTATCATGTGCACGATTTCATATATTACATTTGTTTGTGTTTGCTGCACTTGTTTGAGCTATGTTTATTGCATTTGGATGACATATATATACAGGAGGGATTTTATTTGCTTATGATCTGGTGACTCATTTAGGTTCGGGGATTGGTGACCATCATACCCCGCATGTGAGTTTGGTACGGGTATATTTTGCATGTAGTGTACCGAGCATATATTCTAATTTTCCCTTTGGAGACTATATCCGCTTGCTTCTATGTTGCTAGTGTATAACTTTTTACCGCCATGCATATCTATCTGTTTATATATTCATGGAGTCCCCCTGGTCTTATAATCGTTTGTGTGTTTTTCCTTTTCAGGATGACTCATGACGCTGCCAGGAGAGCCCAGTAGTCGGTCCCACTAATCTCGTAGTATTTTTATTTTGTCCGCATTTTTCTTTGGTTAGGTCTGGGATGTATTTCTCATTTTATATATGTCGATAAACTTATCGTACATATTATGTTTTATGTATTTGCGTTGTCAGTATGCCCGGAGAGCATTATGGAGTTTAGTTTTGCGATGGATAGTTATTTCTTTTTATTCACTATTTATTTACTATCGGGTTGGATGAGTTGTGTGTAGAGGCTATGGAGGCCAGTTTATATATGTACAATGGATTCAGATTGTCCGTCGTACAGGAAAAGTATTGTCTGATTTTTATCGAACATGCGGCCTCGGGGCGTGACAATCTATGTGACAAAATATTGATTATTCTACTTAGTTAAATTTTAGCTCGACCGATCCGACATTCGACACGCATAGTTGTACTTACACACAAGTCAACTAGTCTGGCATTTAACACACGTAGGTCGTGCTCGTACATGAGTCAACTTAGTTCAGTATAAATATAGACCTTGGATTTGTACTCCCTACATACTCACACACGAGAGATAACATCTCCCTAGCATTTGTTGATATCATATATGCATCTGCAATAATATAAACAACCAATAATGTTATTAAATTTCCAATGTGAAACTAACATCCATACACAAAAGAGTTTTCTTCCTTTTCACCTTCTTATTCATTCACATTTCTAACTGAATTAAGGGCTTAATTTCAATCAATTTATATGTTTTTTTAAATAGATTTTTCAAATCAACTAGAGAGTGAGAAAGAACCTTAGAGGCAAGAGTTAACTTCAATAAATGAATAAATCAGTAACAAAAGTAGCTATAGTTATATTTTTTTATCAGAAAATATAGATTAACAGTCAAAAATTTTATTCTGATAAACATTTATACTCATTTTCATGTTTAATAGATTACCTCTACTGTTCACTCTCTAAAAAAAGATTTTTCAATATTCTTGGTGGGCATCAATTTATCCTTTAATTCTTGTACACTTGAATTTCTTAATTCATCATAATTCAATTAATCTTCGATTACATTCCATATTTACCATATGACATTATAATTTATTCGAATGAGATTGTAACAATTTGAACTACTTCAATCCTTTTACATCATGTTTGAAAAGGGATAAAATTGAATTTTTTTCAGGAATTAAAATTCAATTTCACTGTTTGGAATTCATTTTCAACCAGTAATTAATAAAGAATTAAAATTTAATTCTTTTCAAATCCTTCAAAACAAGAAATCTGATTTGGGAAGAGAATTAGTTTGAAAAATAAAAATTACTAAGGGGGCGTTTGGTTTGTTTCATTTTCCATTTTTATTTTCCAGAAAACCGCATTTTCTAATTTTCTGGAAAATGACTTTTTTTCATTCTCCAGTTTTCCAGAAAACGCTATGTTTTTTTCTGGAAAACAAAGCTGGAAAATACAAACCAAACATATTTTCCAGAAAACCGCATTTTTCACAGAAAATGAAAATGGAAAACAGACTGGAAAACGCAAACCAAACGCCCCCTAAATAGTCTTTATTTCTCACTCAACGTCATTTTGGATAAGAATAAAATGATAAACATATAAGAATTAAATTTAATTCTGATAGATTCCAAATCAAGAAATTCAATTAAATTTTGTTATTAACTAACTCATTCTAAATATGAAAATTAAATTCAATTTCTAATGAAATTTAATTCTTGATAGAATTTAATTCAATTTTTTTATTTAAAAAGTTTTATTAGAATTCACCATTAATAATCGTGGCATCATCAGAAGCTCGTCGTGATATGCGAAACAACAATCATATTGAACTAATTAATTTTAATATAGTGATATTTTTTTTAATCCGTAATATTTTATCCATCTAACTTTTTTATATAAATTTTAAATATTTCTCACTCTGCGTTAGCTGTTTATCTTCGATATTACAAGAAACAGTCTAGGCAGCAACTCAGAGCATATAATAATTATAATTCAGTACAAATATCACACTCCGTTGGCATTTATCTACTAGTAATTAAGTACTACAATTAATGTCTACCTTGTACCACAGTAGACTGATATATGATTTGTATATATATATATATCATAGACACTACTGAATCTCCTCAAGCCGCCGGTGCCACATCATTATCGTCGTCGTCGTCATCGTCGCCGTCATTTCTCTCTCCATCAGCCATGCCACCATAACTCACCAGCTCAACGGCGACCGAGCCATCGATGAGCGACCGGTGCTCCTCGCATGCGACGACCACCATTGCAGCCGGTTTATTGATTTAACCGTCTAGCTAATTAACTCGAAGCTTGCGGGGCTTTACTAGATCGAGCTTTGCTTAACTTCGTTGTGAAGAGAGAAGCAACATCGAGCCAGTTATTTATAGCCGGCGAGGAGCTAGTGCATGCAACGATCGTTCTCGCATCATGTTTCTTCAGGTGGCCAGGCTGTGGACGCTTTATGCGAGGTTCGGCCGGCCGGTTTGATCCGGAGGCCTCCGGTCGACGGCGGAATGGAAACCTGGGAAGCTCTCCTCCACAATCGGGTCCTGCGTGGCGCGTGGGACCCAACGGGTTCGGCCTTGGCACACGGAGGGTGCCGGCGGCGCACGGTCTCCACGTGGATCGGGGGGCGATCCACGCACGTTCTCGTGGCTCCGCGACGCATGGAGCAGGCTGGAATGTCAGAATTGTACGCACGATCTACAGGGTGTACGAGATCGTGCGGTCAATGGTAAGTCAACCAGAATCTAAGCGTCTTTTTCTTCGGTCAACTATGAGGTTTCCTTATGGATTGATGAGCTTGAGCGAAATCTTAGCATATCTAAGTTTAGATGTCGACGCTGAAGTAAAAAAACTAATATTTGAACTAAAAATTGCTTGAGAAAGATCAAATCTATAAATAATTGAAATCGAATGAACAAGAACAGTTATCATGATGAGTGACGTGAGGGACCCTAATTTAAGGATGAATTAGTAGATAAGCGACTTCAATCGCATAATCAACCTTAAAATACATAAATTAACAATCGCATGATCCTCTTGCAACTCTATCTACCTCCTTTTGGCTAACAATTCGCCTTGAGTGAAGTTTGCTCAGGTTCTCATAGCATCTCTGTGGATTGTTATTACTGTTATATCAAGGCGCGGCTTTTCACAATTCGGAGGGTCAGGAACAACTTCAGGGAACCTTTTTAGAAGATAGAGAAGCCTCTTTATCCTCTGTCAATGCAACTTACTGGATTCCCAGATGCTCTTCCGTAGATAGTTGAGAGGGACCGCAATTGCAATCGCGGATTAGTGTGGTTGCAGATAAATTTGAGGAGCATTTCCCAAATGTGCAGTACAAGGAAACTGAACTAAAACAGTCTTTCAAATTTCTCTGTTCAGTATTCAGATTCAGTTTTGCGTAAATACAAGCCAAAATCCATGAGCTCAACTTGAAATTTCCATCTTTTGATATATTTGGCCCATTGCTTTTCACTTGTTGAGATAATGAGATCGGCTGGTTAGTATTCATGGTCGCTATCCACAAATAATCAACTCCCATGTTGGCCATCTCCATATTGGTGAGAAGTGCAGATGAAGATTTAGGTGCCTGTTTAAACCTGTAAAGCAATCGTGATCTCCATGTTACAAATTGTAGTAAATTCTGTCACAATACAAACTGCTAGGGCCGTAAACAAGTCGAGGCAAATTTTAGGGTGTTCAAGCTTGTTTGATAAGGTAACCAAACCAAACCAAGCATAAATCGAACCAAGTCATTGAAATAATTGTTCAAGCTTAGCTTAGTTTAATTTTTTATGAGTTTAAGTTTAGTTTAAGCTTGGCTTGAGTTTAGTTCATCTATATATTATCGAGCTCTCAATTCAAGCGTGTTTGCTTATTTGATTGGAATTTGATAATTCAAACTTATTTGTTCTATTTTAAAAAAAAATTATTTATTTAACCTATTGATAAAGTTTTTATTAATGAATATGATTCGTGAACATTGTTCACGAGTATAAATAAGCTCTTATCAAATCAAACACCAAACTTATTTAAAGTCTGATTCATTTACAGCCTTACAAACTGCTTAACAAGAAATAACACTGCTAGAAACAGTGCAAACTTTTGTCTAAACATATGGGCTTAAAGATTTATTTTTCTGAAGAATGAATCATCATGCATAGGTGACATGGGATTGATACAACAGGATATGAAGCTTAATGGAGAGATAAGATTCCCATGGTCGATCACAAATACTAGGGACAAATACAGCTTGATGATGATGGAAAAAGGCAATATGTTAAACATCAGAAAATATAGAAGTGAGTAAAAACAAGTCGCTATAGTAGTTATAGTTAAGTGATATCACGAAGAAGAAATGAATATTTACTGTGACTAACAACACTTGAACCTTGTTTCAGAGGGAAATAGTTACCTCATGCGATCTGCACAACTCTTTCTATTTGGTTTTACAGCAAAACCATGAGACAGCACCAACTATCATGATAGAAGTAGGGACAGCATGAAGTCAACCAGTGACCAAGATACTGCTTTAGTAACTCAGGAAAAATTCAGAACAGATGGATCACCAATTCTAACCAAAATTTCCCTTTGTAAGAGCATCATCTGTTTGAAAAGAAAAACATAATTTCTCAGAACCAAAATGTAAGCGAAAGTATTCTGAATGGCACACTCCGCTGAGTGGAACCAGTAAGTGATTCATTACATTTCTTCAAGTCCAAAATTTTGAAATGTATCTCAAGTCCAAATCATGAACTTT